>UESW01002533.1:0-17761 GCA_900491605.1 Calamus simplicifolius | reverse complement strand
CTCTTCGTCGTTGGGGTCCATCCTAATCTGATTATATCCTGAGAAGGTGTCCATGAAGCTGAGGAGTTCGTGCCCGGAGGTGGAATCCACCAGCTGATCAATTCTTGGCAGGGAAAAGCTATCTTTTGGACACGCCTTGTTGAGGTCAGTGAAATCTATGCAAATCCTCCAGCTCCCATTTGCCTTACGCACCATGACCACATTGGCCAGCCAACTAGGGTAGTGTGCCTTCCGGATGTGGCCGGCACTAAGTAGCTTGTTGACTTTCTGTCAATAGCCTTTTGTCGATCAGGAGCAAACCTTCTCTTCTTTTGCGGATTGGACGGTGCCGCAGGTCAATGTTGAGCTGTGGGTGATCACTTCTAGAGGGATGCTGGGCATATCAGACACTGACCAAGCAAAAACGTCTGAATTAGCCCCAAAAAGGCTAAAAGATGCTCCCGGTCCTCTGGGGGAAGGAGTCTGCCGACACGGACGGTTCTTGCCGGGTCATCTCCAAGAGGAAGGTTAAAAGATGTTCAGCTGGTTCCCCTCCCTTGTTAGAGTCTCTGGGCTCGGATGCTTCAAAAGTTGGTTCAGCCTCCAGAGGACTTGATGCCGCGTGATAACAGGGTAGGACTGGGCTGACCTCACCGCACATCTCTCCGACTCCTCCACTAGTGGGGAACTGCACCAATAGACGTCGGGTGGAGATAACTGCGTCCAAAAGGTTCAAACCTGGATGCCCGAGAATGGCATTATACGCCAAGGTAACCCTCACAACCAAGAATTCATAATCACTGTGCTTTGACATGGCGGCGTTCCGGCTGTCACAGGCAAAGGTATTTCACCTTCAACCCTTACGGAGTCTCCAGTAAAACCGACCAAAGGGGTCGCCACAGGCTAAAGGGAGTCCAAGATAATCACATCCGAACAAAAGTGTCTAGGTTAGGATGTCAGCTGAGCTGTCACTATCAATTAATATCCTTTTTACAGGGTGCTTGGCGATCGTCATAGAGACGACGACGCCTTCATTATTTACATTGTCTACGATAGCAGATCCCCCCCAGGAATTACATTACTCAGCGCCTCCTCTCACCTCGGCCGCTTAGACACGGAGGCTGACCCCCATGATACCATTCCGACCGTTCGCTCCGTGGGGGCGTTGTCAATCGGGGCCTGAACAGGCGGAGGCCCCATGAGGGTCGGCAACGGCTGCTGCACCTTCTGAACATATTTGCCGAGGTAGCCCTACTGAATGAGCTCCTCGATGGCCCGCTTCAAGCTGTAGCAGCTGTTAGGTCATGGCCATAGTCCCGGTGCAATTGGTAGTAGCGGCTTTTGTCGCGGGGAAGACCTTTCTTCATGGGAGGAGGGCGCTGAAGGTAAGGCTCGCCTTCGATCTCCATCAGAATGTGAGATCGAGGGGCAAGAAGAGGTATGAGCTTGCTCTCGCCGGGGATAGGGCTTCTACGCCTGTTGTTGGATCGGCGAGGCGGGTCAGCTCGTCGGTGTCGAGGGGGCCCGCTTGGCTTAGGGCGAGCGGGCGGTGTGGCCGAAGCTCCTTAAAGATTCTCGGCGGGTGAAGTCGGCCTCATCTGCACGAATGTACTTTTGAATCCGGAGGAGGGTCAGAATAAGAGCCCGGGGGCTTTTTATCCAAGAAAAGGTGAAGCGAGACGGGAGGAGTCCCCGCTTCAACGCCAGCGTTGCTACTACGTCATCGAGATGGTAGACCTCGAGGGCGGCAGCTTTGAACCGGGACACAAAGTCCCGCAGCGACTCTCCCTCCTTCTGGTGTACGGAGAAGATGTTGTCTGCCACCCTTGGAATTCATCGACAGGCATCGAAATGCGCCAGGAAAGCCCTCTCCAGCTCTCGGAAGGAATCGATGTTGTGAGGGACAAGCGCGAGTGCCACGTGCGAGCGGCCTTCCGTAGAGTGGCGGAAAAGGCCTTGTAGAGAAGGAAGGGCGTCTGAAGCGCCTTGGACATGCATCATTGCTTTATAACTCTCGAGATGGTCGAGAGGATCCATCGTACCATCGTACGGATCCACCTGGGGGAAACGAAACTTGGAGGGGACAGGCTCCTCTAATATCCGACGGGTGTAAGGAGGACGGGTGTCAAACTCTTCCTCCGGCTGATCATTGATTTTTCTGGCAACCTCGTCCAACCGCTGGTTGTACTCCTCCAAGCGCTCCTCCGCCTATCGGCTGATTGTTGGGGCCCTCCGAGATGGCTCGGAGGAGGAAGAAGAAGAAGAAGAAGATAGAAAGGGAGATGGGAGTTGGGGCTTCCGCTTTGGCTCCTCTTGGTGACGTAACCCAGAAGGGATTTGCTAGGGCCACAATCAGGGGACCGTGGCCGTTTGGAGGGCTCGCGGCGAGACTTCCTTGGGGAAGCTAGGCGACGACCGGCCTCCCGTAATCGGCCTCCCGCCGTGGAGAACCTCCCCTCGCTGACTGCTCACTGGCGGGGGGAGCGGTTTGGTGCTAGGTGGCCATGGACTGCTGCTGCTGGAGCCCGTGGACCATAGCAGTGAGAGTTTGGACTTGCTGGGAGAGGGTCGCCAATTGCTCCACTGTTTGGACGGCTGTGTTCGATGGTGGGCAGGTGACTAGAGGATCGGCAGCAGGGGGTTGGCCTCCTGCTGCCTAACTGGCAGGGGAAGCCCTGCTGGACAGCTGATGGAAGCGTCCTGAGCTCGTGTCACCACCATGGCTTCAAAGAGAGAAGAGAGGGGGGGAGTAGAGTTTGGCCAGATGTAGCACAGGGAAGCCCTAAGATACTTGCTGCGTTCTACACCAACTTGCCCCCTTACCTGGCGCGCCAATCTGATGACGCCCAATCACCGGTCTTGAACGTTGGGAACAGACTGATTCTCGAACCTTCGCTTCACCAGGTTGCCTGCAAAGAAGTCCCAGGACCGGAGAGGATTCTCTGGTGGGACCCTCTGATGCCCAAGTTAGCAATTAAGGTCACAGTAGAAAAGGAGCTCGAATGAGCTCTGTTTAGATGAGAAAGGGGTATTCCCGGGGAGGAGGGATTCCTCTCTGGGCTTTAGGATAGCGATCTTTTGGGGGTTATCGCGCATACCTGTTTATTGAATGGATTCACCTTTTTATAGGGGTTGACCCTGGCATGATCACGTGGGATTCCGTGAAGAAGGAATGTCCGCAAAGTTCTTAGGAGTTGCATGAATCTACGCTAGTTGGTGGGTCCAGTCCCATCGGAACGGAAGAAAACGGTGGTTGGTGGGCTAAGTCCCATCAGCCAGTGGGGCTGTTGGGTAGTTGGGTCTAGTCTCATCAGCAGCGTGGCCAGTGGGTAGTTGGATCTGGCGTTTGTCAGGCGGCACGGGTCAGAGGCAGCGTCCTGAGCTACCAGGGCCATGATGGGGCAGATTTGGAGGAAACCGGAAAGTCTTGACTCTCCTGAGGGAGCCGAGGCTTATCTGGGTTGGCCAGGGGTGGCTGGGGCCAGCCTCGCCGACTAGGACGTGCCGGGGCGGGGCCAACCAGGAATGGTCGAGGTCGGCTCGGTGGGCTTGGAGATGCCAGGGCCAACAAAGGCCGGCCAGGAATGGTCGGGCCGACTCGGCGGGCTTAGAGGTGCCGAAGCCGAGAAGGGCCGACCAGGAATGGTCGGGGCCGACTCTGCGGGCTTGGAGATGCCGGGACCGAGAAGGGCCGGCCAGGAAAGGTCGGGGCCGACTCGGTGGGCTTGGAGATGCCAGGGCCGAGAAGGGCCGATCAGGAATGGTCGGGGCCGATTCGGCGGGCTTGGAGGTACCGGGGCCGAGAAGGGCCGACCAGGAATGGTCGGGGCTGACTCAGCGGGCTTGAAAATGCCGGGGCCGAGAGGGGCTGACCAGGAATGGTTGGGGCCAACTCGGCGGGCTTGGAGATGCCGGGGCCGAGAAGGACCGGCCAGGAAAGGTCGGGGCCGACTCGGCGGGCTTGGAGATGCCAGGTCCGAGAGGGGCCGACCAGGAATTATCGGGGCCGACTCGGCGGTTTTGGAGATGCCGGGGCCGAGAGGGGCCGACCAAGAATGGTCGGGGCCGACTCGGCGGTCTTGGAGATGCCGGGGCTGAGAAGGGCCGGCCAGGAAAGGTCGGGGCCGACTCGGCGGGCTTGGAAATGTCTGGGCGCACTAATGTTTTGGTTTTGTCGAAATTACCCTTGTGGCTACATTAGCCATAAATACCTATTTTGCTAATGCCAATTATTTTACCTTGATCATTATCACTAAAAGTAACACCTTCATCTTTTGCATCCAAAGTAATGAATTGTGAATCATCACCCGTCATGTGTCTTGAGCACCCACTATCCAAATACCATTTTCTTTTAGTTGCTCGGGTAGCAAGACACACATGCATACACAAATTCAAATATTGCTCTTAGGTACTCAAGCTTTCTTAGGTCCTTTTGGGTTAGTTAAAATAGTTAAAATAGTTTCTTTTGGAACTCATATTTTTCTAACATTGTGTGTGTGACAAGTATAAGCTTTGTATCCTAATTTACCATATTTAAAGCATGTAATCTTTATAGAATCATCAGCATGCACATAAAGATTTTTCAAAAACTTTATCTTTCAAAAGGGTTGTATCCAAGACTAGCTCTGTTATAGACTGCTCTTTGACTACTTAGTATCATTTCTAATTTTTTTAAACTCAATGTAAATCTATCTATAATTAGCTTTAATCTATCTACTTCATTTTTCAAATCTTGATTTTCCTTTAGCAAAGATTCATTATCTTTTAAAATTCTTTCTTTCTCAAGATTAAGATTTTTAATTTTATTTTCAAATCTCTATTCTTTGAACTTAAATTTTCAAATCAATCAATTCATAAAATGCACCATGTAGTTCATCAAAAGTAAAGTCATCTAGAAACTAGGACTTACCTCATTGTCATCTGCTATAAAGCATGCATTGGCGACTTCGGTTTTATCTTCATCTTCAGAACTTATAACTTCATTGTCGCTCTATGTAGCTAGCATTGCTTTCTTCTTCATTCTTTTAGGTTCTTTCTTTAATTGGGAACATTCTAGTCTGATATGTCTTGGCTTGCACTCGTAGCATATTTGAGGCTCATCTTTCTTTTTTTCTTTGTTGTGTTCTCCTTTTATAAATTATTTTCTTTTTCTTCCAAACTTCTTTCTTCTCATAAATCTTTTGAATTTTTTGGAGATAAGTGTCATTTCATCATCCTTTTCACTGTCACTAGTTTTTTCTCACTTTCATCATTTTGAGTGGTACTCTTTAAGGCCATTGTTCTTTTCTTCTTTAACTCATCTTCATCAATGTGTTGTCGTTGCTGAAGCTCGTGAGTCATTAAGGAACCAACTAACTCTTCAAGTGATAGTGTGTTGAGGTCTTTTGCTTCTTGAATTGCAGTAACCTTGGCCACCCAAGACCTAGACAAGGATCTCAAAATTTTTCTAACAAGATCACCGTTAGCATAAGATTTTCCTAAACTTTTCAGTCCATTAACAATATATGTAAACCTTGTAAACATGACAGTGATATTTTCAGCAGAATCCATTTTGAATATTTCATACTTATGAATAAGCATATTTATTTTGGATTCCTTGACTTGATTAGTACCCTCATGGGTGACTTCAAGTCTATCTCAGATTTCCTTAGCAGATATGCATGTAGAAATACGATTAAACTCATTTGCATCAAGTGAACAGTAAAGAACATTCATAGTTTTTGCATTTAATTGAGCTAATTTCTTATCTTGCTCATCCCATTCCGACTTTGGTTTTGGGATGTCAAGACCATCAGTCTTGATGGTGGGTGTGTGAGGTCCATTAATTATGATTCCCCATAGATCATAATCAGGTGCTTGTATAAAAATTTTTATACGTGCTTTCCAATAAGTGTAGTTTGTTTCATTGAACAAAGATGGTCTATTAGTTGACTGTTTCTCAGTCAAAACAAATTTCATTTGGATTACTATTGATCTTTGGCTCCAAGCTACTTAAAGCAAAAGAAATAAAGAGCACGCTACTCTGATACCACTTGTTGCCCAGATGTAGCAACCTAAGAGGGGGATAAATTGGATATTTAAAAATTAATTATGCAGATATGTGCTTATCAAATTTTAATTGGCAACGGTGTAGTGATGTGAACACAACAATATCACAAAATAATGTAGGCAATCAAACACAGATTTTTATAGTGGTTCAATGCCAACCCAGCACCTACGTCCACTCCCCAAAAATCCTTTGAAAATTTTACTACAATCGTATTACCAATAATTGCAATTCCTAGCCTTACCAGGCTAGTCCTCTTGTTACATGGCACAAGGTAGCTAAAATTCTAGCCTTACCAAGCTAGTCCTCTTGTTTCACGGTATAAGGAAGCCAAACAATTAAGGGTTAAACCTAACCCTTTTACAGGATACAAAATATGTTCAGAGAAAATTAAGAACAGAGTGCTCCTAGAATGAGCAAATATTCAAAGATAAATACGTTACAATTTTTGTAGACAATTTTCAGCAATAAATGAAACTCTTTAAAGTAGCTGAAGCTTTGAATACTTGTTGAAGCTTTAATGATTCGATAGGGATGAACAGTAAATGATCTTCAAGTCTTTTTGATTTTAATACATAGCTTCCTTTCAACAACCAAGAATATATGCAATAATGGCTCTCTCTTTCTTATATGCTTCTTTTGTTGCGCTTGCTTCTTCTTCTACACTCAGCTATTTAAAGCATTTGATCTGCAAAAATATCCGTTAAACTTAATTGGAATTAATGAAAAGTAAAACAGAAAGAAAAGATAGCCGTTGAAAACATTTTCCTTGAGCATTGAATGCACTGATATCCATTTGAAAAAGAAAGAGCTCTGCCATTTTTTTTCAAAGAATCAGAAGCCAATTTCAGCTTTGGCTAGCTAGCTGGATAAAAATCTAGTTACTATCTATAAAGAGAGCATGGCCATAAGAGAATTTCAGCTTTCCATTAGCTAGCTGAAGAAGAACTTCAATTAGCTATAATCAAATATCACACGGCCAGAAGAGAGAGATGCAAACCATTAGTTAGCTGGACCAAGGTCCAGTTAGCTAATCCAATATTTTATACGGCCGGGAGAGAGAAATGCAAACTATTAGTTAGTTGGACCAAAGGTCCAGTTAGCTAATCCAATATTTCATATGGCCAAGAAAGAGAGATGTAAACATTAGTTAGCTGGACCAAAGGTCCAATTAGCTAATCCAATATTTCACACGGCCAGGAGAGAAAGATGCATAGCAATATAGCTAGTTGGACTAAAGATCTAGTTAGCTATATTCAAAAGACACATGGCCATGATAGATGTGCAGGGTAAAGATAGTTAGTTGGAGTTTAACTCCAGTTAACTAAGCTCAAGAAACTCATGATAAAAGAGAAAAAAACTCAACCCGTTAGCTAGCTGGACTAAGAGTCCAGTTAGCCATTTCCATTAAGTGTTCGGCTAAGAAAGAGGTCTGCAGCATCTGCTAGTTAGTTGGACTAAAAGTCTAGTTAACTATTTCAATCATGCACACGGCCAGAAGAAGGTTCAGGAGTCATAGCTAGCTGAAAAATCAGCCCAATTAACTTATTTGAAAGTCCATACGGCCAGGAGAAAAATCATGCCATCCTAGTTAACTGGTCATCAGTTCCAGTTAACCATTTCAAAGAGGAGTTCGGCCAAGAAAGGGTTGCATGCCATCCTAGTTAATTAGCTGGGTGAAATGCCTAGTTAACCGTTTTGAAGAACCACACGACTAGGAAAGTGTTCATGCGATTTTATCTCAATGAGGCACATTATAATTCATCCAAAAGCATTCTTTGTCAGCTTCATTTTTCTGCATTCTCTTTATCTCCATAATAAACATATTAGTCCTTAATTATTTTGTAATCATCAAAAACAATTTAGGGCCAATAGTGATGAATGAGCTTACTCCACTGACAGCTTTCTTTGGGCAAGATTCTCTTTCGGCAATGGCTTCTGAAGAATGGACTTATATGGCAGGCCAGGAAAGGAAGGAGAAACCAAAAAGCTACAACTTCTTGCAAGTATATGGCATCTACTAGGGAACTAAAGAACAATTCACACCACAAATATGCAGCTATCACATCATCCAATATCAATGCTAAAGTAAAGAATGGTTCACACTCTACAAAATGCTTAGAGTGTCCATTTTGTTTTAAAAAAAAAAGCATTAATAATTAAAGAGTTCGCACGTGGATGTATAGAAAAAAATGTACCTTCCTGGAAAATTCTTGACTTACACAATCAAATGGTTGAGCAAGTCAAACTTATTGCTCGTTTCCACACATTCAGCTTACTTGAGGAACTTGCTGCTCGGTACTGCACCATTTTCATTCAATAGGAAAATCTGAGCGCATAAGAGAATTTGCACAAATTATCGTGAACTAAATGTGAACTTTTTAATATTGATTGCAACTAGAATTTACATGCGCAAGTAGATAGAGACTTGATGGGCATAGAAAATAGGCCCATTCAAACCCTTCATTAATTTCAATCTTGGGTAGATTTCCTATACAAATTCCTCTCCTTTTTAAACCTAAAGTTTGGGTACAGACTGCATATATTCTCTCCCTTAAGAAAAGGATACCATATTTCATCCAATTTATCAATGACCAACTTGAAACAACCTCACTCAAGAAACTTTTTTAGCCAATTCATAAGTCATGCATGTGGTTGCTCTACTTATTCACATGCTGTCAATAACAAAATCATTTTGTTTTCATGGAAAATTATGTTCTACTGCAGCAAAGTAATAACATTCTGCTTGGAACAATTAGTTTCTTTTATTGCCAAGTAATAGTATGAAAAAAAAAAGAAATAATATAATGCTGTGTAGTTTAAATATGTAGTGCCAGAGGATAAAACAGACATATTTTGCTGTTGTGCCTAAAACTAATTAGCTTTGCAAAAATACCTAAGCGAAAAGAAAATATTTACACCAAAATCCATTTTTTCCAGTGGGGATTTAAAAATCTAGTTGTTTTACCTTGTTACATGAACCACTTATCTCTAATACCACATTCTGATAAATTTTACTCTTCTGACTCATATGTTTTGTATAGTTTAGAGTCTATCTCTTAATGCAGGGCATCTGCTACACTGCAAGCCTCCTGTTCGCATCAGATTACCTTTATGATGAACACAAACTAAGTTATGAAAGAATGGAAAAAAGAAATAAAGCATACAGAAACAGTAGAAAGAATTAGATTGTCTTCCAGTACTGGGTCTAGACTAAAACTTAAATATAATTAAGCTAAGAACGGAAAATGACAGTAAAAAATGAAAATTCATCGAGATGAGAAGTGGAACAAACTTTTCAAGGATGTATGTAGTAATTCCATTTAATTTGAGATCATCAGATTTACAGACAGATGCGAGGAGATCCATTGCTAGCTATAAAGAGAACTGAAGATACTTCAATATAGATATTGGGCATTTAAGCAATAGAGACAAGGAATTGTTCACCATAAATAGTAGTTTAAGAGGGGTGCTTAAAAAGAGAAGGCTTCACAGGACAGGGTGAAGCAGTTGTAGGTAGATCAATTATCAAAAATAAGAGTATAAGGAGAACACAAAAAATATGGTGGTGTCCAAGGAGATCTCCAAGTTATACTCTCTATAAAACAAAAACGCAATGCCGAACAAAGCTACTCAGATCTGTAAGATTCTTGAGATATCACGGAATACTCCAATAATAAGGATTAAAGTTCCAACTGCACCAGCTGTCACAGACCAGTATGCATAGTGCCAAGACTAGATCGCATGTGAAGCACCTGCATGGCAATGCATGTCAAGCGCTGGCATTGCATGGCACAGCATGTTTTGTTGCAATGCCAAACTGTAAGGGTGTCAGTACAGCGCACTTAAAATGTTGCTTCATAAAGATTGGCAAGAATGTAACATGAGTGAGATAACAACACAAATCAAGTGCTCAAAGTGAGAAGACTTTAAGCAGTACTTGTTGTGCAACAACAGAATAGTCCATTATAACTTTATTGTTATACTCAACTCATGACATATATACATCATTGCCTCCAAGCTCCATGAATGGTAATTGAAGTGAGATAACAAAACGACCAGCATGCATCACATATTTATTTATAACCCCAATAATGTTTCCTAGACCCCAAATTCCTGTCAAGTGAACTAACAGTTGGGAAACAAGATTTATTGATTAAAGCTAGTCGTACATCAGTAATCCCACTGTGATACCGCGAGCCTCCACAGGTCGCCAGTTCTCCAAACCCATGCAAGTATACCCATTTATTCAATTTGACGTCCACCAAGACAATGACTTTTTCAGCACTCTTTTTAAAGACATTCAAAAGGAAATCTTCATATAAATTTCTTTCGACATATAACCTGCTTAATAAACTCGCAAGTTCATTGAGGT
The DNA here is from genome assembly GCA_900491605.1 of Calamus simplicifolius. Taxonomy (NCBI): domain Eukaryota; kingdom Viridiplantae; phylum Streptophyta; class Magnoliopsida; order Arecales; family Arecaceae; genus Calamus; species Calamus simplicifolius. The sequence goes on along the minus strand of UESW01002533.1, from coordinate 7,361 downwards.
TTCCGGAAGCAAAACTAATGATAGAGCGAGCGAGCGAGCGAGCGAGAGATCAAATCCTCTCAACCAGGAGCAACAAAGCAACTCGCTAATGACACGAGATCGAGGGATAAAAAGGGCTTCAGACCTCAGCAACGGAAATGCGGTCTTCGAGATCGCAAAACCGAGCAAACTCCAAAGGGATTCAAGGACGATTCGAGAATCAGAAGAGAAAAAAAGAGAGAGAGAGAATTTGAACTGAAAGTTCGAGAAGATGAAATGATGATTTCACGAAACAAAAATCGGAGAGGAGTTGGAGATCGAACCAGCTGTCGTATTTGGATGCAGTCCTCTTGTCCCAGCGACCAACGGTTCGCTGGGGAAGACAGATGGCCCCATCGTCCCGCTCCTCAGCGAAACCCATTTTTAAAAAATTGAAGATATTTTTAAATTTTTATTTTTATATTTTTATTTTAGTTTAATCTTTAAACAAATTAATGTCAAATATTTTTTATTGGTGGGGCACGTAAGTACACGGTGAAAGATGTTAAGCTAGCATCCTACTTGGATAAAAAACTTTAATTTAGATCGGATCGGATCAACCAACGGAAACGCATTTTCAATAATTCATTAACATGACTTTTATAATCTTAATCCTATCTGACAACTTGCTGCCCACATTACTTGGCCCCCATTTTGATGGCCAACCATCAACTATCCCGGCTTTTGTTAGCGACCAGACGATATCCCTAACAAATATTGACATGGTTTTAAAAATTGGATTAAATCAGTCCAACCAAAAATTAATCACCAGTTTGATCAAGTTTTATCATTAAAGTTAACTTTTATATAATCCGATGAAAATAAAAAAATTTATTGAATCAATTGAATTCTGAAGAACCGATCCAACCTGATTTTTAAGCTTTTTAGTTTTGATATGTAAAATTAAGATTACTTTTTTTAGATTTTTAATTTTTTACTTAGATTGATATTTATATTTTATTATTTTTATATTATTAACTTAAAAATTAATTATAATATTTCGATTACACTAGTAGAAAAAGCATTTTTAGCGACCGCCATAGGCGGTCGCTAAAAGTTAAAAAGCGGTCGCTAATAGTTTTTAGCGACCGTTTAGCGACCGCCACGTGCTGGCCGCCAGAAACTCGTCGTTAAAGACTTTTAGCGACCGCCAATGGCGGTCGCTATAGTATTGGCGACCGCTTGACGGGGGACAAAATTTTACTATTAGCGACCGCCTGAAGGCCTTTAGCGACCGCCTAGGCGGTCGCTAATACTATATATTTTATATTTTTTTTTTTTGCTATTTTCTGACTATTAGCGACCGCCTAGGCGGTCGCTAATACTATAAATTTTTTATTTTTTTATTTTCTATTTTCTGACTATTAGCGACCGCCTGAACTCCTTTAGCGACCGCCTAGGCGGTCGCTAATACTATATATTTTTAATTTTAGCATTTTTTATTTTCTGTTCTGAAGAAGTAAAGGCGACATCCTTTTTTAAGCCTTTTGCGACCGCCTAGGCGGTCGCTAATAGTGATTTTTGTTATTTTTTTAATTCGTTTTGTTTTTGTTATTATTATTTTTTTTTTGTTTGGGTACCTGTACCTATTTTACAAAATTATATAAACTAAATATTAAAATTAAATTGTACACACACAATAAAAGTATAAACTAAAAAAACAATTTATTTATATTAATAAATCTGCAACGTCTTTGATTTACAATCCAAAAAAAATATCTAATACAATTTTCACAAAAAAAAACATAAAGAAAACAGTTGTCCCAATGCAACACCAGTCAATCAACCTGAAATAAAAAATTAAATTTATTAATCAATAAAATATAAATATAATTAAACAGATTTGATCTACATTCATTTTCATGGACCTATATGATGGCAGAGCTAGAGTACAGCAGTTAGTTAATCAGCAGGCAATGATTGCAATTTATTTTCAATAAAAACTCTAATGCAATAAATATATTTTTAATTTGTTAGATATGGCCAAACTGTATCGAACCAAAGTTTTGGGCAAACTATACCAAATCATTCCAGAACTAGTATGGTTCAATGATTTAATACATAGGCCAAATCACCTCAAATCGATCCCAAGTACTTTTCACCAGAGCCATGGGAAGGCTTAGCATTGGCTCTAGCGTTCACTACAAGAAAATAGTATAATAGTGACAAAAATTTCCATCACTATTCCGTCACAAACTGGGTTTAGTGACGGATTAGTGACGAAAATCTTATCATCACCATTTTTGCCGTCACTAAATTTAGTGACGGAAAGAGGTCCGTCACAAAATAATAGTGATGGATTTGTGACGAAATATTTCATCAAAAATTTATGACGGAACATATTTTTCATCACTAAATTGTGACGGATTAGTGATGGACTATCCATCACGCATTATTCCATCACTATTCCGTCACAAATATTTTCATCACTATTCCATCATAATTTAGTGACGGATTAGTGACGAAAGAATCCATTAATCATTTGTTATTGTTCCATCACTAATCAATCACTAATATTTTCGTCACTAATCCGTCACTATTATTTCTATCAGAAATCCATCACTAATTCATCATTAACCTAATAAAATTTCATCAAATTTTTATTCTTATAAATTTAAAATTATTTTAAAATTATAATATATTTAATGCATTCTAATGAAAATTAAATTTAAGAATAAAAAATGCACTTCATAAAATAAGATAAATATATCTGTATACATCAACAATACTAATGTTTTATACATTAGACATCAAATTATTAAGATATCTTCGGCTTCCTTAGGGACTCTACACTTAAGAAATGTACATCTGAAGCAATCCTTTGAACACCATTTACTAGCTCCCTCTAGTCTGAAGTGAACAATGTTAAGTTTCTTCCGTATGCTTTCTTCCAGATCTGTTTGATAATACTTCATGTCATAAAAGAACGGTGCTCTGAAAATCATCCCTCCTTCATATGGGTGGGAGCAATTGGCTGTATTGTGGGGCTGCTTTTGCTGAAGTTGGCAGTAGGATGCAAGCAACGTATTGCTGCACACAGGATTTCCTTGTTAAACCCATTTCATAACAATCATATGAAAAAGGATTAATTATAAAATTAAAAAATATATATACAGCATCTTGTAATATGACTGAATTGCAAGAGCATTTTAAAGGACTTACCTGTAATCCTCGTCTGTCAAGTACTTCTGCAATTCCGGTAGAACAGGAGTGCTGAACTCATCCTCAATGTTGCGGTATCTACACACCTGTCAAAGAGGCATTAACAGATGATACGATAATACTAAAGAAACAGAACAATAGTGACATGATTATTCTCCAAAATAGAAATTTCTGATCAAACATGACAATGTCCATAAGATCAACTTTACAATTCTCAGCAAATTTTCCAACAGAGTGAAAAGGAATGCAGATGGCATAAATTGCCAAAGGAATATGACAATATTTAGAGGCAGAAAAACACATGGAAATAGCTTATCAACCATTAGGTATGTTGAACAGCATGTAATAGCTAAGACAATTAGGAGGATTTCAGTTGTTGAATAATTGTTGATACCGCAAAGTTGAGTAAAAGAGAATACTTACAGCAAGCTTTCTAGCATTTCTACAGAAATTCTTGATATATGCTTTAGAAATGGCATCAGGATCTCTACCAATTCGCTTCAGGATATTTCTCGCACGTTGCTCCATCACAAGACAATCAGACTCAGCCTTAGCTTGGTAGATCTTTTGCAGGCTGACATAATATCTGTACAATAGAAGAACCCATTGGATAACTAAATGTAGTAACTTAAAATAAATCCAAGTTACCTATACTAGAATCTAGGCACTAACTCAGTCAAAGATGTCATATCAGGTATGGATCCCTCGAGAGGTGGCTCTCCATCACCCTCATTCTCGATAAATTCCTGCAAAGAACAGTAATATTATAGATTAGGATGTAGAATGCAGTATGTTTAAGCTGTATCTACCTAAAGATAAGAAATCACTTTAATGTACAAACATGACATGTAGGATGACATGAAGGATAACCTTGAACTTAATAAATATAAAACAATGGGAACTTTTGTTTAGTTTGCTCTGGTAGACTCCTTTCTGAACCAAAGGAGTACAACTGGATAAAATTTAAAAATGAAAAACAGCACATGTTTTGTGATGATGCACATACATTCAGAGAATTTCAAAAGTAACATAAACGGTATGCAAATCGTTATGGAGAGTGTAAGCATGATATGGGTGATAGTCTTATATAATAAATTAAGAAATACCAAAAGGAATAAAAATCCAGCATTATTCTGTGGTAATGCAGTTTTCACCTATTAATATGTTATTTGAACTACCTTCACAACGAGCCAGTAACTGCTTGATCTAACTTCAGACATGAGAGAGAGCCAAATTGGTGGCATTGCAATCTGAAGTTTTATACTGAGCTGCTGCAAGATGGCATTTCAGGCATTTCAGAAATTAAGGTTCTATTCAATTCTGACTTATCTTTTAGTTAAATACATCACAGCATTATTGTTCAATGTCGAAGCTTCATTGGTACAACTTACAAGTACTTTAGCAAACCTCTTTGATCAAATAAACAATGGCCACAAGTCCCACAAACTGGCATCAGAATAAATCACATTGTATAGCCTCCTAGCTCGCTGTTCATCTTGCATAAACTAGATAGTCATATCCTTAACCCAGGTACTTTGATGGGACATAATTTACTGTAACATATATCTTCTATCCAAATGTTAGCTAAAATAAAAATATTTGACATGATATTAATGAAATAGCACATTAAAAAAGATTTAAAAAAAATCATACAAATTCTATAAGGTATGTACAAGAAATCACTTATATCATCTTTTTGTAATGAGAAAACACCATCAACCTAGAGTTACTCCAGGTATTTTAGCCAAACAGAAATAAGAATAACTTGCATAATCATTATTCCTATAAGAAAGAACCATCCCTATTTCACTTTTTTATTTTTGTTGAACCAAACACAACTGAATGGTTGAACAATATCATCAAATCAAACACACAATTGGGCTCCATCACCTGGACACATACTGGTTTCTTTCTTCTTTCTTCTTCTTATATCTTTTTGCAGCATTATCAAGAACAAATAAGTGGTATTTAAGTTGAAATGGGACTTAAATCTAGTATTTGTAGAACTCTAGCATCACAATTCAATAAGGGCTGCAAAATAAATACCTATGAATGTCATTGGCATATGTGATATGTTACTGCATCAGCCAATGGCAACATTCAAAATATGGTTTGAAAAGATGCCATCAAATTTTCTACAGCATAAATGAAACAAGAGGTGGAACTCTGAAAACTAACAATAGAAATGCCTTCACCTTTAAAGCTGCCACCAAAACCCAGAAATCTGCAGATGTTGAGTCAACTTGAACAGCAGCATCATTGATGCGTTGACAAAGATGAGAACCTAATTTGTAAGAAACATGACAAGCATTAGCTTCCAAACACAGTTAATTTATCGAGAATCCAATATTATTTTTCCATGCACATGCAAACTCAAAAGTTTACACTGTGCTCATCAAGTCAAACCACCGCTATTGATGTCACTAAGTGTTAAAAAGAAGCATTAAGGCAAGCAAATTGAACAGAACCACCAGATTGACCAAACTGGGATAAAGCAACACATCAAGCACACAAACCCTAACCTCACCCTATAATTTGCCTATATCAACACAACTTGGCGAGCACAATAAAACACTATTCATTGACTACTACCAACATCCAAATAAAATAGGATCAAAAGCTTGTAACGCAATCGATTTTAATGAAAAATGCCTAAAAATCCAAGAATCTTTCTTCAGATTTGTCAAGATGCTATCAGATCATGTCTCTGATGAACTTTAATCTCAATTTATGCCAAAATAGGCTTGGAGAATTAGACATGCTTCAGAATTTACTGCACTGGCCCATCCCATAAACCTGAGAATATGATGACTCGCTCCTCAATTGCAGCATTCGAGTCACATGGCACTTTGGTGTTTGATAATTAAATATGATGCACAAGGCCCTCATAGACAGAGTGCTCTGCATCCTCCGCATCCCTTTCACTATTTTCTTTCTTATTTTTCCTCCTCTTTTCTCTCAAATTCCTTTTCTTTTCACTATTTCTAGTTATTTAACTGTGTTCTTCCATGGCATCTACATCAATGCTCAATTTTAGGGATCATATTTTATCACATTTCAGTCGGAACTGAACCATATTTTGAAACTAAATGTTCCATAAGGTATTAGTGTGGATCGATATGGGACAGCAATCTAGAGTGTGGCATTTTCTCTATTTATACCGATACATCACAGAAAGAATGCATGGAATTTGAGAATCATACTGGCAGAGTTTGTTTTATATGCCAGCCACACCATTCTATTAGTAATTCCTGCAATTAAAATTATAAATGAGAATCATACTGGCAGAGAATAACCACCTTTGATGGCAGCAAGTGCATCCTAAAAATGAAAAGTTTATTTTACACATATACTAAGTATTTTAGATCATAAAAATGAGAGAGAAAATCATGCATCAAAGGTTTGAAGGAAATGGGTAAAAATCTTCCTAGCTACTCTAACAAACATGAAAGGCACAAGGGAGTTCTTCCAAGTGAATGGAAATGCTGACCGATAAGGTAATAAACCTTATCACAAAACCACTGCAATTTCTGTAACCCCAGAAAAATTATAAAGGTAAGAGGAAGGCTCATATGGCCCTTTTGCATTCTAGGCAGTGTTTCAGTTTCCTAAACAAGAAAAGCTAAATTATATCATCATGGAGAAGTGAAGTATGGTGGCAAGCTATGGAATTTCAAGGATCAACTCCTGCACGTTAATAGATCAAAGTAACAGTAGAGTAACTAAATTTTCAGTACATTGACCTGTCAAAATGAATAATGAGAACACTACCATGAATTTGTAACCTATAGCATTGTCTTGTTCTATTTTGGATCCAACTCTAATCAAATTCTGAGAACAAAAAGTTATGCATAGATCAAAAGAGACAAACCTCCATTGGTTGGATTGACACTCCGATTAAGGACAGTGGGTAGCATATAATTTTAAACCCAAGCTGCTCCAGTTCAATAGGGTTCAATATGGGAGTTTTACCTCCACCTTCAAGCATGTTAGCCTACAAAACAGAATAAAAATACTTAACAATGAGAATATCTCAACAGTGTCTTGGATTGACACTCCTGTGTCTTGGATCCAGACGCCGCCTGAGAGGTTGTTGCCTGCATGGCTGCCTGACTGATAGCTCCTCCCAGAGTTCCTACCAAGAATATGAAATTTCCCTAGGCTGTGTCATTGTCCCTCAT
>UESW01002532.1:36221-202815 GCA_900491605.1 Calamus simplicifolius | reverse complement strand
TAAAGTACTAATCACCTCGGGTCAGAAGAAGCTAGTCAAGTCCAAAAAGTCATTAGCGAAATTTAATGACCCTGACTAAATAAGACTTAAAAGATGATTACCTACTGTAAAGTACAAATCATCCAGAATTAGAAGATGCGAATCCAATCCGACCAGCTCTGACATTCTATCTGTGAAAGCATTAATCCATCATGAGATCCCAATCTTAGCAAGCAAGCCAGGCAGACTCAAGAGGCTAAAAAAAAAATAGGTAAGGAGAGGAGAGAAGCCAAGGACTTAACCAGTTCTACTATCTACCTCTTTCAAACTCTCTCAAGCTTATTGCTGTAATCCTGATCACTAACTTGAGCGTCGGAGGGTTCCTGCTAGAATATCCGATCCCTGAAACTTCTTGCAGGCCTTGAAGACGAAGTAAAGCCCTTTCGATAAATTGGTGGTGTAGTTGATACTCAAGAACATCAACTCAAGGTGATCGAGCATCATTAGATTGGTGCACCAGGTAGGGGATGGCTTAGCTTTCTTCAAGTCCCAATGGAGACAACACATGCTTAAGGCGATTCCTAGGCGGCCCCAGCTACCGAAGCAGTATCGGTGCCCTTTTGTCTTATCCTCATGGTTATTCCAGCTTTCCGAACAAGCCTTTGCATGGACAAAGCCGAGCTCATCCACCATCCTCGATCCCTGTCGGTTTAATAAGACAGGAACCGTCAGTTCCAGCATGAACCCCGAAAAGTCATGACCCATCAGACGACATTAATGACCTAGGCTAAAGAAGCCTTAAAAGGCGATTACCTGCTGTAAAGCACCAATCACCTTAGAAAAAGCAGTGAAGCCCAAAAAGTCATTAGCAAAATTTAATGATCCAGGCTAAAGAAGCCTTAAAAGGCAATTACCTACTGTAAAGTACCGATCACCTCGGATCAGAAAAAGCCAGTGAAGCCCAAAAAGTCATTGGTGAAATTTAATGACCCTGGCTAAAGAAGCCCTAAAAGGTGATTACCTGCTGTAAAGTACTAATCACCTCGGGTCAGAAGAAGCTAGTCAAGTCCAAAAAGTCATTAGCGAAATTTAATGACCCTGACTAAATAAGCCTTAAAAGATGATTACCTACTGTAAAGTACAAATCATCCAGAATTAGAAGATGCGAATCCAATCCGACCAGCTCTGACATTCTATCTGTGAAAGCATTAATCCATCATGAGATCCCAATCTTAGCAAGCAAGCCAGGCAGACTCAAGAGGCTAAAAAAAAAATAGGTAAGGAGAGGAGAGAAGCCAAGGACTTAACCAGTTCTACTATCTACCTCTTTCAAACTCTCTCAAGCTTATTGCTGTGATCCTGATCACTAACTTGAGCGTCGGAGGGTTCCTGCTAGAATATCCGATCCCTGAAACTTCTTGCAGGCCTTGAAGACGAAGTAAAGCCCTTTCGATAAATTGGTGGTGTACCAGTTGATACTCAAGAACATCAACTCAAGGTGATCGAGCATCATTAGATTGGTGCACCAGGTAGGGGATGGCTTAGCTTTCTTCAAGTCCCAATGGAGACAACACATGCTTAAGGCGATTCCTAGGCGGCCCCAGCTACCGAAGCAGTATCGGTGCCCTTTTGTCTTATCCTCATGGTTATTCCAGCTTTCCGAACAAGCCTTTGCATGGACAAAGCCGAGCTCATCCACCATCCTCGATCCCTGTCGGTTTAATAAGACAGGAACCGTCAGTTCCAGCATGAACCCCGAAAAGTCATGACCCATCAGACGACATTAATGACCAGGCTAAAGAAGCCTTAAAAGGCGATTACCTGCTGTAAAGCACCAATCACCTTAGAAAAAGCTAGTGAAGCCCAAAAAGTCATTAGCAAAATTTAATGATCCAGGCTAAAGAAGCCTTAAAAGGCAATTACCTACTGTAAAGTACCGATCACCTCGGATCAGAAAAAGCCAGTGAAGCCCAAAAAGTCATTGGTGAAATTTAATGACCCTGGCTAAAGAAGCCCTAAAAGGTGATTACCTGCTGTAAAGTACTAATCACCTCGGGTCAGAAGAAGCTAGTCAAGTCCAAAAAGTCATTAGCGAAATTTAATGACCCTGACTAAATAAACTTAAAAGATGATTACCTACTGTAAAGTACAAATCATCCAGAATTAGAAGATGCGAATCCAATCCGACCAGCTCTGACATTCTATCTGTGAAAGCATTACCATCATGAGGTCCCAATCTTAGCAAGCAAGCCAGGCAGACTCAAGAGGCTAAAAAAAAAATAGGTAAGGAGAGGAGAGAAGCCAAGGACTTAACCAGTTCTACTATCTACCTCTTTCAAACTCTCTCAAGCTTATTGCTGTAATCCTGATCACTAACTTGAGCGTCGGAGGGTTCCTGCTAGAATATCCGATCCCTGAAACTTCTTGCAGGCCTTGAAGACGAAGTAAAGCCCTTTCGATAAATTGGTGGTGTACCAGTTGATACTCAAGAACATCAACTCAAGGTGATCGAGCATCATTAGATTGGTGCACCAGGTAGGGGATGGCTTAGCTTTCTTCAAGTCCCAATGGAGACAACACATGCTTAAGGCGATTCCTAGGCGGCCCCAGCTACCGAAGCAGTATCGGTGCCCTTTTGTCTTATCCTCATGGTTATTCCAGCTTTCCGAACAAGCCTTTGCATGGACAAAGCCGAGCTCATCCACCATCCTCGATCCCTGTCGGTTTAATAAGACAGGAACCGTCAGTTCCAGCATGAACCCCGAAAAGTCATGACCCATCAGACGACATTAATGACCTAGGCTAAAGAAGCCTTAAAAGGCGATTACCTGCTGTAAAGCACCAATCACCTTAGAAAAAGCTAGTGAAGCCCAAAAAGTCATTAGCAAAATTTAATGATCCAGGCTAAAGAAGCCTTAAAAGGCAATTACCTACTGTAAAGTACCGATCACCTCGGATCAGAAAAAGCCAGTGAAGCCCAAAAAGTCATTGGTGAAATTTAATGACCCTGGCTAAAGAAGCCCTAAAAGGTGATTACCTGCTGTAAAGTACTAATCACCTCGGGTCAGAAGAAGCTAGTCAAGTCCAAAAAGTCATTAGCGAAATTTAATGACCCTGACTAAATAAGCTTAAAAGATGATTACCTACTGTAAAGTACAAATCATCCAGAATTAGAAGATGCGAATCCAATCCGACCAGCTCTGACATTCTATCTGTGAAAGCATTAATCCATCATGAGATCCCAATCTTAGCAAGCAAGCCAGGCAGACTCAAGAGGCTAAAAAAAAAATAGGTAAGGAGAGGAGAGAAGCCAAGGACTTAACCAGTTCTACTATCTACCTCTTTCAAACTCTCTCAAGCTTATTGCTGTAATCCTGATCACTAACTTGAGCGTCGGAGGGTTCCTGCTAGAATATCCGATCCCTGAAACTTCTTGCAGGCCTTGAAGACGAAGTAAAGCCCTTTCGATAAATTGGTGGTGTACCAGTTGATACTCAAGAACATCAACTCAAGGTGATCGAGCATCATTAGATTGGTGCACCAGGTAGGGGATGGCTTAGCTTTCTTCAAGTCCCAATGGAGACAACACATGCTTAAGGCGATTCCTAGGCGGCCCCAGCTACCGAAGCAGTATCGGTGCCCTTTTGTCTTATCCTCATGGTTATTCCAGCTTTCCGAACAAGCCTTTGCATGGACAAAGCCGAGCTCATCCACCATCCTCGATCCCTGTCGGTTTAATAAGACAGGAACCGTCAGTTCCAGCATGAACCCGAAAAGTCATGACCATCAGACGACATTAATGACCCAGGCTAAAGAAGCCTTAAAAGGCGATTACCTGCTGTAAAGCACCAATCACCTTAGAAAAAGCTAGTGAAGCCCAAAAAGTCATTAGCAAAATTTAATGATCCAGGCTAAAGAAGCCTTAAAAGGCAATTACCTACTGTAAAGTACCGATCACCTCGGATCAGAAAAAGCCAGTGAAGCCCAAAAAGTCATTGGTGAAATTTAATGACCCTGGCTAAAGAAGCCCTAAAAGGTGATTACCTGCTGTAAAGTACTAATCACCTCGGGTCAGAAGAAGCTAGTCAAGTCCAAAAAGTCATTAGCGAAATTTAATGACCCTGACTAAATAAGCCTTAAAAGATGATTACCTACTGTAAAGTACAAATCATCCAGAATTAGAAGATGCGAATCCAATCCGACCAGCTCTGACATTCTATCTGTGAAAGCATTAATCCATCATGAGATCCCAATCTTAGCAAGCAAGCCAGGCAGACTCAAGAGGCTAAAAAAAAAATAGGTAAGGAGAGGAGAGAAGCCAAGGACTTAACCAGTTCTACTATCTACCTCTTTCAAACTCTCTCAAGCTTATTGCTGTAATCCTGATCACTAACTTGAGCGTCGGAGGGTTCCTGCTAGAATATCCGATCCCTGAAACTTCTTGCAGGCCTTGAAGACGAAGTAAAGCCCTTTCGATAAATTGGTGGTGTACCAGTTGATACTCAAGAACATCAACTCAAGGTGATCGAGCATCATTAGATTGGTGCACCAGGTAGGGGATGGCTTAGCTTTCTTCAAGTCCCAATGGAGACAACACATGCTTAAGGCGATTCCTAGGCGGCCCCAGCTACCGAAGCAGTATCGGTGCCCTTTTGTCTTATCCTCATGGTTATTCCAGCTTTCCGAACAAGCCTTTGCATGGACAAAGCCGAGCTCATCCACCATCCTCGATCCCTGTCGGTTTAATAAGACAGGAACCGTCAGTTCCAGCATGAACCCCGAAAAGTCATGACCCATCAGACGACATTAATGACCCAGGCTAAAGAAGCCTTAAAAGGCGATTACCTGCTGTAAAGCACCAATCACCTTAGAAAAAGCTAGTGAAGCCCAAAAAGTCATTAGCAAAATTTAATGATCCAGGCTAAAGAAGCCTTAAAAGGCAATTACCTACTGTAAAGTACCGATCACCTCGGATCAGAAAAAGCCAGTGAAGCCCAAAAAGTCATTGGTGAAATTTAATGACCCTGGCTAAAGAAGCCCTAAAAGGTGATTACCTGCTGTAAAGTACTAATCACCTCGGGTCAGAAGAAGCTAGTCAAGTCCAAAAAGTCATTAGCGAAATTTAATGACCCTGACTAAATAAGCCTTAAAAGATGATTACCTACTGTAAAGTACAAATCATCCAGAATTAGAAGATGCGAATCCAATCCGACCAGCTCTGACATTCTATCTGTGAAAGCATTAATCCATCATGAGATCCCAATCTTAGCAAGCAAGCCAGGCAGACTCAAGAGGCTAAAAAAAAAATAGGTAAGGAGAGGAGAGAAGCCAAGGACTTAACCAGTTCTACTATCTACCTCTTTCAAACTCTCTCAAGCTTATTGCTGTGATCCTGATCACTAACTTGAGCGTCGGAGGGTTCCTGCTAGAATATCCGATCCCTGAAACTTCTTGCAGGCCTTGAAGACGAAGTAAAGCCCTTTCGATAAATTGGTGGTGTACCAGTTGATACTCAAGAACATCAACTCAAGGTGATCGAGCATCATTAGATTGGTGCACCAGGTAGGGGATGGCTTAGCTTTCTTCAAGTCCCAATGGAGACAACACATGCTTAAGGCGATTCCTAGGCGGCCCAGCTACCGAAGCAGTATCGGTGCCCTTTTGTCTTATCCTCATGGTTATTCCAGCTTTCCGAACAAGCCTTTGCATGGACAAAGCCGAGCTCATCCACCATCCTCGATCCCTGTCGGTTTAATAAGACAGGAACCGTCAGTTCCAGCATGAACCCCGAAAAGTCATGACCCATCAGACGACATTAATGACCAGGCTAAAGAAGCCTTAAAAGGCGATTACCTGCTGTAAAGCACCAATCACCTTAGAAAAAGCTAGTGAAGCCCAAAAAGTCATTAGCAAAATTTAATGATCCAGGCTAAAGAAGCCTTAAAAGGCAATTACCTACTGTAAAGTACCGATCACCTCGGATCAGAAAAAGCCAGTGAAGCCCAAAAAGTCATTGGTGAAATTTAATGACCCTGGCTAAAGAAGCCCTAAAAGGTGATTACCTGCTGTAAAGTACTAATCACCTCGGGTCAGAAGAAGCTAGTCAAGTCCAAAAAGTCATTAGCGAAATTTAATGACCCTGACTAAATAAGCCTTAAAAGATGATTACCTACTGTAAAGTACAAATCATCCAGAATTAGAAGATGCGAATCCAATCCGACCAGCTCTGACATTCTATCTGTGAAAGCATTAACCCTCATGAGGTCCCAATCTTAGCAAGCAAGCCAGGCAGACTCAAGAGGCTAAAAAAAAAATAGGTAAGGAGAGGAGAGAAGCCAAGGACTTAACCAGTTCTACTATCTACCTCTTTCAAACTCTCTCAAGCTTATTACTGTGATCCTGATCACTAACTTGAGCGTCGGAGGGTTCCTGCTGGAATATCCGATCCCTGAAACTTCTTGCAGGCCTTGAAGACGAAGTAAAGCCCTTTCGATAAATTGGTGGTGTACCAGTTGATACTCAAGAACATCAACTCAAGGTGATCGAGCATCATTAGATTGGTGCACCAGGTAGGGGATGGCTTAGCTTTCTTCAAGTCCCAATGGAGACAACACATGCTTAAGGCGATTCCTAGGCGGCCCCAGCTACCGAAGCAGTATCGGTGCCCTTTTGTCTTATCCTCATGGTTATTCCAGCTTTCCGAACAAGCCTTTGCATGGACAAAGCCGAGCTCATCCACCATCCTCGATCCCTGTCGGTTTAATAAGACAGGAACCGTCAGTTCCAGCATGAACCCCGAAAAGTCATGACCCATCAGACGACATTAATGACCCAGGCTAAAGAAGCCTTAAAAGGCGATTACCTGCTGTAAAGCACCAATCACCTTAGAAAAAGCTAGTGAAGCCCAAAAAGTCATTAGCAAAATTTAATGATCCAGGCTAAAGAAGCCTTAAAAGGCAATTACCTACTGTAAAGTACCGATCACCTCGGATCAGAAAAAGCCAGTGAAGCCCAAAAAGTCATTGGTGAAATTTAATGACCCTGGCTAAAGAAGCCCTAAAAGGTGATTACCTGCTGTAAAGTACTAATCACCTCGGGTCAGAAGAAGCTAGTCAAGTCCAAAAAGTCATTAGCGAAATTTAATGACCCTGACTAAATAAGCCTTAAAAGATGATTACCTACTGTAAAGTACAAATCATCCAGAATTAGAAGATGCGAATCCAATCCGACCAGCTCTGACATTCTATCTGTGAAAGCATTAATCCATCATGAGATCCCAATCTTAGCAAGCAAGCCAGGCAGACTCAAGAGGCTAAAAAAAAATAGGTAAGGAGAGGAGAGAAGCCAAGGACTTAACCAGTTCTACTATCTACCTCTTTCAAACTCTCTCAAGCTTATTGCTGTAATCCTGATCACTAACTTGAGCGTCGGAGGGTTCCTGCTAGAATATCCGATCCCTGAAACTTCTTGCAGGCCTTGAAGACGAAGTAAAGCCCTTTCGATAAATTGGTGGTGTACCAGTTGATACTCAAGAACATCAACTCAAGGTGATCGAGCATCATTAGATTGGTGCACCAGGTAGGGGATGGCTTAGCTTTCTTCAAGTCCCAATGGAGACAACACATGCTTAAGGCGATTCCTAGGCGGCCCCAGCTACCGAAGCAGTATCGGTGCCCTTTTGTCTTATCCTCATGGTTATTCCAGCTTTCCGAACAAGCCTTTGCATGGACAAAGCCGAGCTCATCCACCATCCTCGATCCCTGTCGGTTTAATAAGACAGGAACCGTCAGTTCCAGCATGAACCCCGAAAAGTCATGACCCATCAGACGACATTAATGACCCAGGCTAAAGAAGCCTTAAAAGGCGATTACCTGCTGTAAAGCACCAATCACCTTAGAAAAAGCTAGTGAAGCCCAAAAAGTCATTAGCAAAATTTAATGATCCAGGCTAAAGAAGCCTTAAAAGGCAATTACCTACTGTAAAGTACCGATCACCTCGGATCAGAAAAAGCCAGTGAAGCCCAAAAAGTCATTGGTGAAATTTAATGACCCTGGCTAAAGAAGCCCTAAAAGGTGATTACCTGCTGTAAAGTACTAATCACCTGGGTCAGAAGAAGCTAGTCAAGTCCAAAAAGTCATTAGCGAAATTTAATGACCCTAACTAAATAAGCCTTAAAAGATGATTACCTACTGTAAAGTACAAATCATCCAGAATTAGAAGATGCGAATCCAATCCGACCAGCTCTGACATTCTATCTGTGAAAGCATTAATCCATCATGAGATCCCAATCTTAGCAAGCAAGCCAGGCAGACTCAAGAGGCTAAAAAAAAAATAGGTAAGGAGAGGAGAGAAGCCAAGGACTTAACCAGTTCTACTATCTACCTCTTTCAAACTCTCTCAAGCTTATTGCTGTAATCCTGATCACTAACTTGAGCGTCGGAGGGTTCCTGCTAGAATATCCGATCCCTGAAACTTCTTGCAGGCCTTGAAGACGAAGTAAAGCCCTTTCGATAAATTGGTGGTGTACCAGTTGATACTCAAGAACATCAACTCAAGGTGATCGAGCATCATTAGATTGGTGCACCAGGTAGGGGATGGCTTAGCTTTCTTCAAGTCCCAATGGAGACAACACATGCTTAAGGCGATTCCTAGGCGGCCCAGCTACCGAAGCAGTATCGGTGCCCTTTTGTCTTATCCTCATGGTTATTCCAGCTTTCCGAACAAGCCTTTGCATGGACAAAGCCGAGCTCATCCACCATCCTCGATCCCTGCCGGTTTAATAAGACAGGAACCGTCAGTTCCAGCATGAACCCGAAAAGTCATGACCCATCAGACGACATTAATGACCCAGGCTAAAGAAGCCTTAAAAGGCGATTACTGCTGTAAAGCACCAATCACCTTAGAAAAAGCCAGTGAAGCCCAAAAAGTCATTAGAAAAATTTAATGATCCAGGCTAAAGAATCCTTAAAAGGTAATTACCTACTGTAAAGTACCGATCACCTCGGGTCAGAAAAAGAAAGTGAAGCCCAAAAAGTCATTAGTGAAATTTAATGACCCTGGCTAAAGAAGCCCTAAAGGTGATTACCTGTTGTAAAGTACTAATCACCTCGGGTTAGAAGAAGCTAGTCAAGTCCAAAAAGTCATTAGCGAAATTTAATGACCCTGGCTAAATAAGCTTAAAAGATGATTACCTTCTGTAAAGTACAAATCATCCAGAATCAGAAGATGCGAATCCAATCCGACCAGCTCTGACATTCTATCTGTGAAAGCATTAACCCTTCATGAGGTCCCAATCTTAGCAAGCAAGCCAGGCAGACTCAAGAGGCTAAAAAAAAAATAGGTAAGGAGAGGAGAGAAGCCAAGGACTTAACCAGTTCTACTATCTACCTCTTTCAAACTCTCTCAAGCTTATTACTATGATCCTGATCACTAACTTGAGCGTCGGAGGGTTCCTGCTGGAATATCCGATCCCTGAAACTTCTTGCAGGCCTTGAAGACGAAGTAAAGCCCTTTCGATAAATTGGTGGTGTACCAGTTGATACTCAAGAACATCAACTCAAGGTGATCGAGCATCATTAGATTGGTGCACCAGGTAGGGGATGGCTTAGCTTTCTTCAAGTCCCAATGGAGACAACACATGCTTAAGGCGATTCCTAGGCAGCCCCAGCTACCGAAGCAGTATCGGTGCCCTTTTGTCTTATCCTCATGGTTATTCCAGCTTTCCGAACAAGCCTTTGCATGGACAAAGCCGAGCTCATCCACCATCCTCGATCCCTGCCGGTTTAATAAGATAGGAACCGTCAGTTCCAGCATGAACCCCGAAAAGTCATGACCCATCAGACGACATTAATGACCCAGGCTAAAGAAGCCTTAAAAGGCGATTACCTGCTGTAAAGCACCAATCACCTTAGAAAAAGCCAGTGAAGCCCAAAAAGTCATTAGCAAAATTTAATGATCCAGGCTAAAGAAGCCTTAAAAGGTAATTACCTACTGTAAAGTACCGATCACCTCGGGTCAGAAAAAGCCAGTGAAGCCCAAAAAGTCATTAGTGAAATTTAATGACCCTGGCTAAAGAAGCCCTAAAAGTGATTACCTGTTGTAAAGTACTAATCACCTCGGGTTAGAAGAAGCTAGTCAAGTCCAAAAAGTCATTAGCGAAATTTAATGACCTGGCTAAATAAGCCTTAAAAGATGATTACCTACTGTAAAGTACAAATTATCCAGAATCAGAAGATGCGAATCCAATCCGACCAGCTCTGACATTCTATCTGTGAAAGCATTAACCCTTCATGAGGTCCCAATCTTAGCAAGCAAGCCAGGCAGACTCAACAGGCTAAAAAAAAAATAGGTAAGGAGAGGAGAGAAGCCAAGGACTTAACCAGTTCTACTATCTACCTCTTTCAAACTCTCTCAAGCTTATTACTGTGATCCTGATCACTAACTTGAGCGTTGTAGGGTTCCTGCTGGAATATCCGATCCCTGAAACTTCTTGCAGGCCTTGAAGACGAAGTAAAGCCCTTTCGATAAATTGGTGGTGTACCAGTTGATACTCAAGAACATCAACTCAAGGTGATCGAGCATCATTAGATTGGTGCACCAGGTAGGGGATGGCTTAGCTTTCTTCAAGTCCCAATGGAGACAACACATGCTTAAGGCGATTCCTAGGCGGCCCAGCTACCGAAGCAGTATCGGTGCCCTTTTGTCTTATCCTCATGGTTATTCCAGCTTTCCGAACAAGCCTTTGCATGGACAAAGCCGAGCTCATCCACCATCCTCGATCCCTGTCGGTTTAATAAGACAGGAACCGTCAGTTCCAACATGAACCCCGAAAAGTCATGACCCATCAGACGACATTAATGACCCAGGCTAAAGAAGCCTTAAAAGGCGATTACCTGCTGCAAAGCACCAATCACCTTAGAAAAAGCTAGTGAAGCCCAAAAAGTCATTAGCAAAATTTAATGATCCAGGCTAAAGAAACCTTAAAAGGCAATTACCTACTGTAAAGTACCGATCACCTTGGATCAAAAAGCCAGTGAAGCCCAAAAAGTCATTGTGAAATTTAATGACCCTGGCTAAAGAAGCCCTAAAAGGTGATTACCTGCTGTAAAGTACTAATCACCTCGGGTCAGAAGAAGCTAGTCAAGTCCAAAAAGTCATTAGCGAAATTTAATGACCCTGACTAAATAAGCCTTAAAAGATGATTACCTACTGTAAAGTACAAATCATCCAGAATTAGAAGATGCGAATCCAATCCGACCAGCTCTGACATTCTATCTGTGAAAGCATTAATCCATCATGAGATCCCAATCTTAGCAAGCAAGCCAGGCAGACTCAAGAGGCTAAAAAAAAAATAGGTAAGGAGAGGAGAGAAGCCAAGGACTTAACCAGTTCTACTATCTACCTCTTTCAAACTCTCTCAAGCTTATTGCTGTAATCCTGATCACTAACTTGAGCGTCGGAGGGTTCCTGCTAGAATATCCGATCCCTGAAACTTCTTGCAGGCCTTGAAGACGAAGTAAAGCCCTTTCGATAAATTGGTGGTGTACCAGTTGATACTCAAGAACATCAACTCAAGGTGATCGAGCATCATTAGATTGGTGCACCAGGTAGGGGATGGCTTAGCTTTCTTCAAGTCCCAATGGAGACAACACATGCTTAAGGCGATTCCTAGGCGGCCCGAGCTACCGAAGCAGTATCGTGCCCTTTTGTCTTATCCTCATGGTTATTCCAGCTTTCCGAACAAGCCTTTGCATGGACAAAGCGAGCTCATCCACCATCCTCGATCCCTGCTGGTTTAATAAGACAGGAACCGTCAGTTCCAGCATGAACCCGAAAAGTCATGACCCATCAGACGACATTAATGACCCAGGCTAAAGAAGCCTTAAAAGGCGATTACCTGCTGTAAAGCACCAATCACCCTAGAAAAAGCCAGTGAAGCCCAAAAATTCATTAGCAAAATTTAATGATCCAGGCTAAAGAAGCCTTAAAAGGTAATTACCTACTGTAAAGTACCGATCACCTCGGGTTAGAAAAAGCCAGTGAAGCCCAAAAAGTCATTAGTGAAATTTAATGACCCTGGCTAAAGAAGCCCTAAAAGGTGATTACCTGTTGTAAAGTACTAATCACCTCGGGTTAGAAGAAGCTAGTCAAGTCCAAAAAGTCATTAGCGAAATTTAATGACCCTGGCTAAATAAGCCTTAAAAGATGATTACCTACTGTAAAGTACAAATCATCCAGAATCAGAAGATGCGAATCCAATCCGACCAGCTCTGACATTCTATCCGTGAAAGCATTAACCCTTCATGAGGTCCCAATCTTAGCAAGCAAGCCAGGCAGACTCAAGAGGCTAAAAAAAAAATAGGTAAGGAGAGGAGAGAAGCCAAGGACTTAACCAGTTCTACTATCTACCTCTTTCAAACTCTCTCAAGCTTATTGCTGTAATCCTGATCACTAACTTGAGCATCGAGGGTTCCTGCTAGAATATCCGATCCCTGAAACTTCTTGCAGGCCTTGAAGACGAAGTAAAGCCCTTTCGATAAATTGGTGGTGTACCAGTTGATACTCAAGAACATCAACTCAAGGTGATCGAGCATCATTAGATTGGTGCACCAGGTAGGGGATGGCTTAGCTTTCTTCAAGTCCCAATGGAGACAACACATGCTTAAGGCGATTCCTAGGCGGCCCCAGCTACCGAAGCAGTATCGGTGCCCTTTTGTCTTATCCTCATGGTTATTCCAGCTTTCCGAACAAGCCTTTGCATGGACAAAGCCGAGCTCATCCACCATCCTCGATCCCTGCCGGTTTAATAAGACAGGAACCGTCAGTTCCAGCATGAACCCCGAAAAGTCATGACCCATCAGACGACATTAATGACCAGGCTAAAGAAGCCTTAAAAGGCGATTACCTGCTGTAAAGCACCAATCACCTTAGAAAAAGCCAGTGAAGCCCAAAAAGTCATTAGCAAAATTTAATGATCCAGGCTAAAGAAGCCTTAAAAGGTAATTACCTACTGTAAAGTACCGATCACCTCGGGTCAGAAAAAGCCAGTGAAGCCCAAAAAGTCATTAGTGAAATTTAATGACCCTGGCTAAAAAAGCCCTAAAAGGTGATTACCTATTGTAAAGTACTAATCACCTCGGGTTAGAAGAAGCTAGTCAAGTCCAAAAAGTCATTAGCGAAATTTAATGACCCTGGCTAAATAAGCCTTAAAAGATGATTACCTACTGTAAAGTACAAATCATCCAGAATAGAAGATGCGAATCCAATCCGACCAGCTCTGACATTCTATCTGTGAAAGCATTAACCCTTCATGAGGTCCCAATCTTAGCAAGCAAGCCAGGCAGACTCAAGAGGCTAAAAAAAAAATAGGTAAGGAGAGGAGAGAAGCCAAGGACTTAACCAGTTTTACTATCTACCTCTTTCAAACTCTCTCAAGCTTATTACTGTGATCCTGATCACTAACTTGAACGTCGGAGGGTTCCTGCTGGAATATCCGATCCCTGAAACTTCTTGCAGGCCTTGAAGACGAAGTAAAGCCCTTTCGATAAATTGGTGGTGTACCAGTTGATACTCAAGAACATCAACTCAAGTGATCGAGCATCATTAGATTGGTGCACCAGGTAGGGGATGGCTTAGCTTTCTTCAAGTCCCAATGGAGACAACACATGCTTAAGGCGATTCCTAGGCGGCCCCAGCTACCGAAGCAGTATCGGTGCCCTTTTGTCTTATCCTCATGGTTATTCCAGCTTTCCGAACAAGCCTTTGCATGGACAAAGCCGAGCTCATCCACCATCCTCGATCCCTCGGTTTAATAAGACAGGAACCGTCAGTTCCAGCATAAACCCCGAAAAGTCATGACCCATCAGACGACATTAATGACCCAGGCTAAAGAAGCCTTAAAAGGCGATTACCTGCTGTAAAGCACCAATCACCTTAGAAAAAGCCAGTGAAGCCCAAAAAGTCATTAGCAAAATTTAATGATCCAGGCTAAAGAAGCCTTAAAAGGTAATTACCTACTGTAAAGTACCGATCACCTCGGGTCAGAAAAAGCCAGTGAAGCCCAAAAAGTCATTAGTGAAATTTAATGACCCTGGCTAAAGAAGCCCTAAAAGGTGATTACCTGTTGTAAAGTACTAATCACCTCGGGTTAGAAGAAGCTAGTCAAGTCCAAAAAGTCATTAGCGAAATTTAATGACCCTGGCTAAATAAGCCTTAAAAGATGATTACCTACTGTAAAGTACAAATTATCCAGAATCAGAAGTTGCGAATCCAATCCGACCAGCTCTGACATTCTATCTGTGAAAGCATTAACCCTTCATGAGGTCCCAATCTTAGCAAGCAAGCCAGGCAGACTCAAGAGGCGAAAAAAAAAATAGGTAAGGAGAGGAGAGAAGCCAAGGACTTAACCAGTTCTACTATCTACCTCTTTCAAACTCTCTCAAGCTTATTACTGTGATCCTGATCACTAACTTGAGCGTCGGAGGGTTCCTGCTGGAATATCCGATCCCTGAAACTTTTTGTAGGCCTTGAAGACGAAGTAAAGCCCTTTCGATAAATTGGTGGTGTACCAGTTGATACTCAAGAACATCAACTCAAGGTGATCGAGCATCATTAAATTGGTGCACAGGTAGGGGATGGCTTACCTTTCTTCAAGTCCCAATGGAGACAACACATGCTTAAGGCGATTCCTAGGCGGCCCCAGCTACCGAAGCAGTATCGGTGCCCTTTTGTCTTATCCTCATGGTTATTCCAGCTTTCCGAACAAGCCTTTGCATGGACAAAGCCGAGCTCATCCACCATCCTCGATCCCTGCCGGTTTAATAAGACAGGAACCGTCAGTTCCAGCATGAACCCCGAAAAGTCATGACCCATCAGACGACATTAATGACCCAGGCTAAAGAAGCCTTAAAAGGCGATTACCTGCTGTAAAGCACCAATCACCTTAGAAAAAGCCAGTGAAGCCCAAAAAGTCATTAGCAAAATTTAATGATCCAGGCTAAAGAAGCCTTAAAAGGTAATTACCTACTGTAAAGTACCGATCACCTCGGGTCAGAAAAAGCCAGTAAAGCCCAAAAAGTCATTAATGAAATTTATTGACCCTGGCTAAAGAAGCCCTAAAAGGTGATTACCTGTTGTAAAGTACTAATCACCTCGGGTTAGAAGAAGCTAGTCAAGTCCAAAAAGTCATTAGCAAAATTTAATGACCCTGGCTAAATAAGCCTTAAAAGATGATTACCTACTGTAAAGTACAAATCATCCAGAATCAGAAGATGTGAATCCAATCCGACCAGCTCTGACATTCTATCTGTGAAAGCATTAACCCTTCATGAGGTCCCAATCTTAGCAAGCAAGCCAGGCAGACTCAAGAGGCTAAAAAAAAAATAGGTAAGGAGAGGAGAGAAGCCAAGGACTTAACCAGTTCTACTATCTACCTCTTTCAAACTCTCTCAAGCTTATTACTGTGATCCTGATCACTAACTTGAGCGTCGGAGGGTTCCTGCTGGAATATCCGATCCCTGAAACTTCTTGCAGGCCTTGAAGACGAAGGCAAGCCCTTTCGATAAATTGGTGGTGTACTAGTTGATACTCAAGAATGTCAACTCAAGGTGATCGAGCATCATTAGATTGATGCACCAGGTAGGGGATGGCTTACCTTTCTTCAAGTCCCAATGGAGACAACACATGCTCAAGTGGCTTCTTCTAGCTCCGCTGGAGGGCATCCCCGTTGGGTCGGGCAATCAGAGGCCAACTTTCCTACTTTTTCATCACCACTAATCTCAGCTATCCCATAAGAGCAGCTAGCTAATCTCACTCAGCAGGTCCAAGCTCTCATCGGGGTAGTCCGTGAGTTGCAAGAGCAGCGACCGATGGTCGCTCTTCAGCAGACTAGACCTCCCGTGCCACCCATGACTATTGTACCAGCTAGCCAACAATCTACATACAGAAGATCCTCTCAAAAAGAGAGTTATCATCGCCAAGCTCCATTCAGGCAACTATCATCGGGAAACCTCCAAGAGGTCTCGGTCTCCCACTCTTCACTTTGGCAGCTATAGGCAACGACGGGGGAAGGAACCTAAAGGTTCATATTATTATCAGCCTCATTACTCTCCCTCTTCATCATCTAAATCGGCGGGCCAGGACCCTAATGACCGGATGAAGAGGCGTCTAGAGGAGCAGGACCGGCGCTTGGAGGAGCTTAGTCAGAGGCTTAACAACCAACCGGGGACAGAATATGATACTTGCCCCCCCTTACCTGTCGAATTATGGAGGAACCCATACCTCACCATTTCCATTTTCCCCAGTCGGATACTTATGACGGTACCACAGACCCTTTGGATCACTTGGAAAGCTATAAATCCCTCATGCAAGTCCAAAAAGCAACCGACGCCCTCCTATGTATTGCCTTCTCTGCTACTCTTTGGAAGGCTGCGCGTGCCTGGTATTCCCAGCTACTTTCATGCAGCATTGACTCCTTCCAACAGTTGGAGAAAACCTTTTTGGCACAGTTTGATGCATGTCGAAAGATCCCTCGAGTGGCTGATAGCCTATTCTCCATTCAACAGAAAGAAGAAGAACTATTAAAAGACTTCATAGCTCGATTCAAGGCGGCAGCCCTCGAGGTGTATCACCTGGATGATGCTGTGGCCACCCTGGACTTGAAGCGAGGACTTTGTCCTTCTCGCTTTACTTATTCTTTAGACAAAATCCCCCTAGTTCCTATGCCGAACTCCTGGATTGTGCACATAAGTATATTTATACCGATGAAGCTGATTTCACTCGAAGGAATGCTGAGAGGGGAACTGGCAAGAAGCTGGTTTGAAAAGAGTCAAGCAGACTCCCTCCCAAGAAGCCTAAGCCTTCATACCGACCAGACAATCGGCGCCGGAACCTAACTACCAAGGAAGAAAGCTATACACCTCTCCTTGCCCCTAGATCTCACATCCTCATGGAAATTGAAAGTGAGCCCTATCCCTAGCGCCCTCCCCCGCTGAGGAAAAATATTGCTCGCGATAGGAGTCGCTACTGCTGCTTCCACAGGGATTATGGCCACGACATTGGAGAGTGTCGTAACTTGAAACATGCCATTGAAGAACTCATTCAAAGGGGTTATCTTGGAAAGTTCATCCAAAAGGGAGGACCGTCGGCCATCCTAGCTTTGATGGGGCCCCCACCTGTTCATACCAATATTGACAATACTCCTACGGAACGTATGGTGGGCATGCTTTCCTAGGGAGCGGCTTCATCCTCTAAAAGGCCAAGGGGGAACGAGGGAGTAGAAGATGTAAACCCCTTTCTTGAAAGGGAGTTTGAGGGGAGGGACAACTTGAATGATGATAGCATAGTTGTCTCTATGACGATCGCTAAGCATCCTGTAAAAAGAATACTTGTGGATAGTAAAAGTTCAGCAGACATACTTACCTATGACACTTTTGTTCGGATGATTATATCTCTTGATTCTCTACAACCAGTGACCACGCCTCTAGTCGGCTTCATGGGAGACTCAATCAGAGTCAAGGGCGAGATCACCTTACTAGTCACAATGGGATTGCCACCATGTCAAAGTATGGTCCTAATGAGGTTCTTAGTAGCTCGGGTACCATTGGCGTATAATGTCATACTCGGCCAGCCTGGGTTGAACCTCTTGGATGCGATGATATCCACCAGGTGTTTGCTCGTGAGGTTTTCTACCAATGAAGGGATCGGAGAGATGCGTGGAGAGCAAAATATTTCACAGTTATGCTATCACATGGCTCCCAGCCCTCAAGAGATGATGGCTCCATCGACTTTGGTGTTGTTCGACCCCAGGGAGTCTAAAAGAAGAGGAGTGTTAGCTGAACGCCTACTATCTTATCCACTGAGGGATGATCCTATGAAATATGTACAAATTGGCGAGCTTCTTCCTTTGGAAATAAAAAATCAACTCCTCACCTTCCTATGAGCAAATTCGAATATCTTTGCATGGTCAGCATCAGACATGCCTGGCATCCCTCCGGAGGTGATAACTCATAAACTCAATATTGATCCAAAGTATCAGCCCATTCGCCAGAAGAAGAGAAGTTTTGCTCCTGAGCGGCAGAGAGCCATAGATGAAGAGGTCAACAAATTGCTTGTCGCCGGCCACATCGGAGAGGCTCAATATCCAAATTGGCTAGCTAATGTGGTCATGGTCCGAAAGTCAAGTGGAAGCTGGCGGATCTGCATTGATTTCACCGATCTCAATAAGGCATGTCCCAAAGATAGTTTACTTTTGCCACGAATTGATCAGCTGGTGGACTCCACATCCGGCCGTGAGCTCCTCAGTTTCATGGATACCTTCTTCGGGTATAATCAAATAAAGATAGACTCGATAGATGAAGAAAATACCTCTTCCATTACAGAGAAGGGCATCTACTGCTATAAGGTAATGCCTTTTGGGCTAAAAAATGCTGGAGCCACCTGTCAGAGGTTGATGAATAAGGTCTTTAAAGACCAGATTGGGAGCAATATGAAGGTGTATGTGGATGATATGCTGACTAAGAGCATCCGCATCACCAACCACGTTGCTGACCTAGAGGAGACATTCAACAATCTTCGGAGCCATCAAATTAAGCTTAACCCCCGTAAATGTGCCTTTGGTATCACTGCCAAAAAATTCTTGGGTTTCCTAGTGATCTAGCGGTGGATTGAAGCAAATCCTGAGAAGATCCAAGCCATCCTTAGCATGAGGCAGCCAACCAGTAAGAAGGAAGTGCAACAGCTCACCGAAAGAGTGGCCGCCTTGAGCCGATTCCTATCTAGACCAGCTGAGAGATGCTTGCCCTTTTTTAAAGCTCTGCGTAAGTTGATGGCTTTGAGTGGACGGATGGTTGCTAAAGAGCTTTTGAGGAATTGAAGGAATTCTTATCTACACCACCATTACTATCAAAGCCTAAGGAGAAAAGATCTTCCTCTATCTTGCCGCCACTTCAAAGACGGTTAGTTCCATTCTGATCTGGCTTGACCCCGATGGAGCGCAGAAACCTATTTATTACACTAGCAAAGTGCTTCATAATACGAAGGTTTGGTATTCTAGAACTGAGAAGATTATTTTTGCTTTGATCATCTATGCTTAGCATCTTCGACCATACTTCCAAGCCCATCCGATCATGGTGCTCACGGACTAGCCTTTTAGAGCTATTCTGGCTCGTCCTGACACCTTGAATGGCTTGGTTAAGTGGGCCATTAAGCTAGGAAAATTCAGTCATTCAATCCAGTTCTGGTCCGCCCTTAAGTCCCAGGTATTGGCAGACTTCCTAGTAGAGTGTACCTAAATGGACGAGCAAATCGAAGACATCCCTATAAAGTGACCAAGTGCTGAGGAAGATTCAACGGAAGCTTGGATTCTCTATGTCGATGGCACCTCTAACTCTCAAGGAAGTAGAGCGAGCCTTATCCTAGCAAATTCGGAAGGCATTGTGTTAGAGTATGCCCTTCGATTTCTTTTCAAAGGTATGAATAATCAAGCTGAATATGAAGCCTTGCTAGTTGGAATCAAGATTGCCTAAGAACTTGAAGTAAAATGCCTCAGGACCTTCATCGACTCTCAGCTTATCTCCAGACATGTCACTAGAGAGTTTGAGACTCGAGACCCTACCATGTCTCGATATCTGAATAAGCTTAAGTCGCTAACCTCCTCACTGGTTTACTTTACTATTAGCTATATCCCTAGAGGAAAGAACGCCAGAGCTGATGCATTATTGTGGTTAGCCACTTCGACGGATGATTGTTTGGGGAGGACGTATATTGAACACTTGAAAAGCCTAAGTATCGGCTCAACGGAGGAGATTGTACCAGTTATGCAAGAGCCAACTTGGATGGATGCTTATCTCCACTACCTCACTGATGGTACTCTCCCCGCCAATCCCACATAAGCCAGATTGCTTAAGTAGAGGTCAACCAAGTTTGTGTTGCTGAATGGGCGCTTATACAAGAAGTCTTTCTCTCAACCCCTTCTCAAATGTGTTGGCCTGACAGATGCCAATTATGTTCTCAGGGAGATCCATGAAGATATATGTGGAAATCATATGAGAGGCAGATCTCTAGTGCACAAAGCTCTTCACCAAGGATATTACTGGCTCACTATGCGACAAGATGCCACCGAGCTGGTTCAGAAATGCGATTGTTGCCAACGGTATTCTAATATCCAGCAACAGCCAGCTTCTCAATTAAGTTCGCTTGCTTCCAAATAGAGTTATCCTCAGTGATGTCCTTTTCTAATTCCTTAGCTTTAATCAGATTAACTCTTAGCTTGCTATCCTTAAGGCTAATAGATCCTTTCTTGATTGGGTCCCTAGGTAGAGCTGAATGTATCACATACTTGTTCCCATTATATTTAAAAGAGTAAATGCTGGATCGACCAAACAAGGTGGCATCATGATTGTAAAGCCAAGATTGATCTAATATAATACTACTAACACCCATAGAAAGTACATCACACTAGACCTTTTCCTTATAATTTTGCAATTTGATTAGCATTTGGTGTCTGGACTTGATTGGGATAGAGGTGGAATCTACCCATGAGACCTTATAGGGACTAGGATGGAAAACTGTGGTCAATCCTAATGACTTAACTGTATTGGCAGAGATGGCATTGATGCAACTCCAGCTATCCACTATGATCTTGAGCACCTTATCCCCTATCTTAACAAAGGTCTGTAGGATGTTAGACCTACACCAATCTTTCTGATCCTTAGTTTGGGTCTGGGTCAGGATACATCTAACCACTCTTAGTAGATTTTCAGACTCAAATGTTTCCTCCTCTCCATCGTACTCATCTATCATATAGGTATCAGCCTTGTAGACTTCTCCCTCAGGCTCAACTATGGGCTTGAATTCAGTCTCAGGTAACTCATCTATATGAAGGGATCTGACTGGGCATTGGCTGATCATATGTCCTGGTTTGTTACACTTAAAGCATACGACCTGGGAGTTGGGTCTTCTTTGGACCTCTAAAAATTTGCTCTTATCCTCTCTCTAGGGTATAGGGGTACTATCTGGGATTAAGTCAACTCGGTTCGGCTTGTACTGGGTCGGTTAGTGTAGGGTCGACTCGGGTAATTCTGGCAAGGGCCTGAGTACTGGATAGGCTTGGGATAACTAAGATAGGGCTGGCTAGATCCTAGATATGGGCTAGGGCTCTTGGTAACCTCTGGTATATGATAGGGTGGCCTTCTCTAAAAACATTCATAATCCCTAGCAACCTGGTAAGCTTCTTCTAGGTCATGTACCCTTCTCAGGTAGAGTTCTCTTTGAATATCTGCTCTCAGGCCATACCTGAACTTGGATAGGGTGACTTTCTTAGACTGGATGATATTACACCTCATGGCATACTCATGAAATTTAGCAATGTACTTATTCACAGTCTTACTAGCTTGAACTAATCCCTGCCACTGGTTCAATAGGCTTTGGTCATACGATGTGGGGACATAATTCGACCTAAGTCTAGCCTTCATGGCACGCCAGGTGACTATGGGGTCCCTACCCTCCAGTGCTTGCCTTCGCTCAACAGTGACCTAGTATAACCTAGCCTGTCACACTAACTTGAGCTTGATAAATCTAAACTTACGCTCTTCAAACAGATTGTACTAGCCAAAGTACCGGTACATCTCTTCCTCCCAATCTAGGTAGTCCTTAGGATCCATAGAGCTATCGAAAGTAGGTGCCTCAAGTCCGACACTTCTAAGGGTTCTTTCTTCTTAGTCTACTGCCTCATGATTGGGTCTCCTAGGCCCATCCTCAAAGTGAGGATCGTGGTGTGGAGGTCCCCTAGGGTTTGGCCTTATGTAAAGGTCTGGCTGATGGGCTCTCCTAAGATGAGGTAGGGTCTCATGATCAGACTCAGTGTTGTCCTTATGGTCTTCTTCTAGGATGCCTAACCTAGTTTTGACTTGATCGAACCTGGATCCTAATCTAATCTCAGATTACTTGATATTTTGGTTCATTTGGGCTTGTTATTTAATGATGATCCTTAAGTGATCCTCAATGTTTTGATTAGCCATGAGTTCAGCCTGTAATGGAGGTGGTGATGGACGAAATGATGCTCCTGATCTAGTGCACATGCAAACACAATCAAGCACACAAGACTCAAATTGACTCAAACTACGGTATGCTAGACCTAGTTATCCAGAGTAAAGGATTTGGCTTAATGCAAGCCAATCTAACAGTAACTCTTCAATTGGCTAGTTGGAACAGGTGGAAGGGGGGAAGGTTCTTTCTGCAAATTGCAGGGGCCTAATTAGAGTAACCCCAACACTCCGCTTAAGTCATTTAATATTTGATCCCCTTTCTAGACATCAGTTTCAGAGCACATGCCAGATTGAGTTGTACTAGTCTTCTCCAGTACACTAGACCAACTGTTGGTGTCCCTAGCCCTCTAAGGCAAATATTAGTTAAGTTGCTACTCACTTTTAGATTAGAGGCTTGGGTTTGGAATGCACGGATGGTTGTTTTGGGCCAAGAAAGGGGTCTCAATCCCTTCCTTATCTGACAACAATGAGAGCCCTTAATAGTAGTTTAATGCAAATGAATAGTATGCAAACCCTAATCCAAAAATCTAGAAACAACAGCAAATCTCAGGAATTTTCATGTTTTATTTCAATTCTAAAACTTAGTGTGCTGATGGTAAATCTTGTGTAGAATGTGCAGTAAAATTATTAATTTAATTAAGATTTAATATGTTTTAATCAAGAAATCTTGAATCAGTTTAGATTTCTCAGGACTGCCGAACAGAACAATGATGCACAAATTTTTAGAAATTATTTAGATCAAATATTAATGTGAAAATTTTCGTGCAAATAGTGGATTAAATGTAGATTATACAAAAAAATTATTGCATTAATTATATCAAAGTTTATTAGAATTTTTAGTATAAAGTTTTAGATCAATTCAGATATTCTGGATATAGAAAAAAAATAGGGCAGTCTGTTCTCTGTGAGTAATCAGGCATGCAATTAATTCACAGATCGAATTAAATCCTTAAAAATAACAAAAAATACCTTCAATTATACTGATTCTAGAGAAATAAATTTTGGAATTTTTTGATATATATGCAAGTAGAAACAATTTAATTAACATATAATATACTGATAAGGACGTGAATGAAAAAGTAAGCCCTAAATGTGCTCTAATACCAATTGATGTAGGACTTATATTGCATGCAAGTAGATTTTAGAGGATTTATGATTTTTAGTTGATTAGTTTTCTGAAGTAAGGGCCTAAGAGGGGTTCAGAAAAATTTACAGTAATTTTCAGCATACCAAACAGTTTCACAAAAAATCTAAGAAGAATGACCGCCGAGGCTAAGAAGCTCCGGTAGGGCTTGCTCTCCCATAATAAAGCTACTAGCAGATTAGAGGGGATGTACCTGGCAAGATGAGGAGTCAAGATGCTGAAGGGGTCGCTCTGCCTGATGGATGCACGCTGGATGACCAAGCCCTGAGCCCATAAATCTGTAGCTAAGTATCCGTTGACCTGGATAGTGATCACCTTGAATCCCGGATTCGCAATTACTGAGGGACCTGCAAGAACACCATCCAAGGGTTAAAGAACAAGAGAGAAAAGTCAGATTAGAGGCAAAGAGGCAAGGAAGAAGTAGAGAAGGAGGGGTGGCCAAGAGGCTCTTGGGCGTCCACTAGAGGAAAATAGGGGCGGCGGCCAGGGTTTCTCCTGGAGACTGGGATGTTGGCATGCGAAGGAGAAGGGAATCAAGAGAACTAGAGAACCAAATAACAAAACTCACAATAACTCAAAACTGGATTGATTGATTAATAATTAAAAGATGTATAATTCATACAAGAGGGTCTCTTTTATAGAGCAAGAGACTTAGTGCCCAAGTAAATACAGATATGGAAAGAAAAGGGGCACCCACTTTCTTTCTAAAGTATGGATTAGATTACATGGAAAAAACTTCATGCCATACAAATCCCTTTCAAGAAGGTAATTTATTGGCGGCAATAAGGGGCATCCCTTTGCTGCTTCTTTGTACTGGAATTCTTCCAAATAGGGTTGCATGAATTGGGGAATTGAGGCTTATCCTGTTGACTTGCTTGCTCTGCTAAGTGGCATATGGAATGCCTACTTTTTCGGGCTGGCAAATGTGTGGCTGGCATGTGACTTCTTATGTAGGTGTGGCGCTAACTTAAATTTAGCAGCTGCTCTGTTTGACTGTGATGGCCTTATCTTCTGGTCTAATACTGGTGTCTCCTCTTGTAAGCTGAATAAACTTAATACAATACCAACTGGACTGGACATATAAGACCAACTGGACTGAACAAGACTCAAATTGACCCAAGCTCATAATGAGCTAACTCAATATGACCCAAACCCTAATAACAAGTACCAACTTAAAAGAAAGGACTCAAATGCCCAAACAAAATAAAATTAGACCCAAATTAAAATAAAATAAAATAAACCTAGTTTTTCAACTGAATCAAACCCTACAAACCTAATCAGATATCCACAGAGGATTAAGAATCCTCTATCTGATCCTGGTGCCTGCACCAATCAGCCTCAACGCCAATTGTGGCACCAGCCCCCACATCAACCCCCGAGCAATTTTTGATGCCTACGTGGCCCTCCACATGAGCCTGCCATGCCCGTTGCCTGTTTTACGCATCCAATGGGACTAGGCCCACCTACCACCATCCTACGCGCTCAATGGGACCAGTCCCACCAACCACCTGTCCCACGCATTCGATGGGACCAGGCCTACCAACCAGCTAGCCTGCGTGTCCGACAAGACCAGGCCCACCAACCATCTCTGAACTCAAGTAATCACCATGAGTTTAGCAGATATTCTTCTTTACGAAACTCCGCGTGGCTAATCCTCAGACAGGAGCCCGGGGTCCATAAAAGGGTAAGACGGATCCCTAGCAAGGTAGGTCATTCTAAAGACATTCTGAATACACTCTTAACACTCATAGACCATTCCAAACTCTGAGACTTTCTTTCTAAGCTTTCTTAAGCTCACGGCTGTGACCTCGGTTGCTAACTTGCCCGTAGGAGGGTCCTTGCCGGAGCAACCTCCGGCCCTGGGACTCCTTGCAGGTTCCCTATGAGGAGAGAAGAAACCTCATCACCGCCTCCACCGAGCTCTCCAACGTTTGTAATTAGTGACCGAGCGCCATCAACTTCAATAGCCAATTGTGGTGAATGTGGAGGACACAGAATCACAACATGGGACGGCATCAGAAAGAGGAAGTCTCAATTCAATTGTGCTCGAAGATTTGAACATCACTGTTGATGATACTCATAAGACTTCCTGGAGGCTGAAGACTGAGACAGTAAGGTCTCTGTCTCATTGCAAAGTGAAATTAAAGAAAAAGGGAAATGATACTTGATATGAGGAAAAATCATCATTGCATCAATAAGTATGCGTGGCAACAAAAGCTAAAGTATAAGGCTAAAGTATAAGACCGAGCTATATGGCCAAACTATCTGGCCGAACTATATGGTCGAGCCATATGGCTAAGCTATCTTACCGAACCATCTGGCCAAGCTACAGAGCCAAACTATTTGGCTAAGCTATCTGGCCGAGCTACAGGGCCGAGCTATCCAGTCAAGAACCAAAGATTCTCCTCTCAGCTTGAGCATCATTGCCACCTCATAACATTAAAGAACCACTCTGATCATAGAAATCTCGGAATGAACTTCCTTAAATAGAAACGAGCCAAATACAACCCTCCAACCATAATTAATGGAGTTTTAAACTTTGATAAGACTGATCAACTACCAATCCCATAACTGACGAGATTTTAATCATATCAGCTCCTAACCTCCCAAAATGTATCCAAAAATTTAGGTAACCGACTACTCGCAGCGCACAAATACCAAGTCCCAGGACCCTCAGGTAAGCTCTCAAAGGCAATCTAAGCTCAAAAAATAACTCTAGCAAAGGTCATTGCTCCTGAAAAATCATCTCAAGGAGGAAGATCCTTCCGCTAGAGCCTTCTTCTCTCATCTGTTTGCTCAGAATCTCTATTGACTTGGGCGTCGGAGGGTCTTCCACAGGGACCACCCCCTATGCTTCCTACGTGAGGACTATCTTGCAGGTCCACCCGGACAGGAGAGCGCTACTCGGATCTCGACGTGCACCGCCCCCAAGCCGAAGAATGGATTTTTGCAGTAATAGATTGGCGCTAGAGAAAGGGCCCAAAGTTCCTCTAAAAACTTGAAACCAAGGAGATAAGGTTCCATACAAGAAGGACAATTCCTTAATGGCCAACCGTAAGAGAGCAGTCACAGATGCTCCTGATCAGCCCACCTCTCAAAGGCCTGATCTCTCCAATAATACGACAACTTCGTAGCCATCACCGTCCAAGATTCTTCCATCGCCAGTAGCCTCGGTCACACAGGACCAGTTTGCCATGCTGGTCCAACTAATTCAAGCCCTGCTACAACTAGTGCATGGGCTTCTTGGGGGCCTTCTTTCCGTTGCATCCCCTCAGCAGCTTCCTGATGGGACAGTCATCTTGGTCCTATCGATGGTTCCTCCGCCCAACCCACTAGAAGCCATCGGCCTCCCACGACAGCACGACCATAGAGAGAGACGTTGAACCAAAAATGCAGAGGAAAGGAGATAGGAGCCTGCTTAGATCCCATCGAGCTTGCTCCTTACCTCTAGTATTCTCTTGCGATAATTCAATGCCACGGCCGCGGTCTGATGCTATTATAATGATTAGAAATGTCCATCATGTACGGCCAATCGAAGAGGAGAACTAGTTTGAAAGGGTCCGGTGCAAGGGGCTCACCTCTTCAGATGAGGACATCAAAGGGATATAGTATCCCCAGGATATGGAACTCGGATCATCTTCGAACAACGAAGACCTTCAAGGGATACAATACCCCGAATATATGGAAATAGATTAAACCCTGAGTATATTACGAGTGGAGTGTGCCTGAACCGAGCCATTTTGCTCACAGTAATAAAACTTCACTCTTCAATTCAAATTTTTTTATTGAATAATAATTTTCTTGAGTTATGGATAAAAAGCCCCAATCATTAACCGACAGCTCCATTCTCCATACCTTGATAGGGCCGAGCACCATTCTCCAGAACTTGGCTAAGCCAAGTAAAAAAAACTTTCTTCGAACTTTGGCACGGCCGAGCAAAATTTCTCCGAACCTCAGCACGTCCGAGTAACATTTCTCCGAACCTCGGCACGTCTGAGCAACATTTCTCCAAACCTCGGCATGGCCGAGCAACATTTCTTCAAACCTTGGCATGGCCAAACAATATTTCTCTAAACCTCGGCCTGGCCGAGCAAAATTTCTCTGTACCTTGACAGGGCCAAGTAAAAATTTCTCCATTCCTTGACAGTGCCTCTGTTGGTTCAAATCTCACCAATGGGATTGAGCCATCATGGACTCTACTCCCTATGCCCGAACCTATGCTTCGGACTAGGGGGTGGGGGCCATGTGATGCGGAAAAAAATTGTTACCGCATCAATAAGTGTGTGTGGCAAAAAAAGCTGAAGTATAAAGCTGAAGTATAAGGCCGAGCTATATGGCCGAACCATCTGGCCAAACTATATGGCCGAACCACCTGGTTGAGCTATCTCGTCGAACCATTTGGCCGAGCTACATAGCTGAACCATCTGGCCGAACTACAGGGCGAGCTATCCCATCAAGAGCGAAAGATCCTCCTCTCTGCTTGAGTATCATTGTCACCTCATAACATTGAAGAACTGCTCTGATCACAGAAATCTCAGAGCGAACTTCCTTAAACGGAAACGAGAGCCAAATACAACCCTCTAACTATAATTAATGGAGTTTTAAACTCCTGATAAGGCTGATCAGCTACCAATCCCATAACTGACAGAATTCTAATCGTATTAGCTCCTAACCTCTCCTAACCTCCCAAAAATTCGGGTAACTAACTACCATTTCGTAGTGCACTAATACCAAGTCCTAGGACCCCCTAGGTATGCTCTTGAAGGCAATTTAAGCCCAAAAAATAACTCTAGCAAAGGTCATTGCTCCTAAAAAATCATCTCAACGAGGAAGATCCTTCCGCTAAAGCCTTTTTCTCTCATCTGTTTGCTTAGAATCTTTACTGACTTGGGCGTCTTCTGCAAGGACCACCCCCTGTACTTCTTGCATGAGGGTCTTCTATAAGGACCACCCCATGTGCTTCTTGCATGAGGACTGTCTTGCAGGTCCAGCCGGACGGGAGAGCGCTGTTCGGATCCCAACGTGCACCGTCCTCAAGCCAAAGAACGGATTTTCGCAGCAACAATACCAACTCTCAACTGACATTGACCTCTTTTCTTTTAGAAACCCAGTACTGTTATGAGCGCTAGTATGGAGACTCTGAATACTGGCAGCACATCTACTCAAGAGGATATTGGAAAAGAGAGATGATTTCTCCGTGTCTCAGAAGATGCAGGCATAAATTTTACTACAGATGTTGAATATAGTGGTTCTAAAAGGAATGACTCCAGCATATGTCACAACAAAGACACGCAGCCACAAGAAATCAACCAAAAAAACATAGAGTGAAACCAAACATGAGAACACATGCAGATATTTATATGGTTTAGTCCATTGGTTTATGTCTATAGGTGAAGTAGAATAGAAAATTTTACTATGTGGACTGTTTTCTACCCAACAGTACCTTTTTTGAACTCTCTCAATAACTTTTCGAGTTATCTGAGCTACACTAAAAGCAAAAGTTATATATGTTTATATTAGAAGAGGGGATTATAGTATATCACATGAATTAGGACACAGCTCCCATATAGATATGAAAATATATCCTTCAACTTGTATATTCTAAGATAATATGGGTTAGAACTAAGGTCCTATATGAATATAGAAACATATCTTTCTGAGTTTCAGGGTAAAACTCTAATATTCAGATCCATCCTTTTTCCTGTGAGAAAGAAAAGGATAACATTGCAACGTTGGAGTGGCAAAGGATTCAGCAGAAAATGCAGAAGAGCTTGCCACTCTGCAAGGGTTATTGTGAACTTTGTGTTGCAAGGTCTGTGAAGAAAGGTCCAAGTATAGATCATCAGTCCTATGTCTGTGCACATGCCAGGGTATGCTGATGAAGTTGCTATTTATTTTAACTCCTGATAACTGCTCAGAGACTTATTATGGGTTTCAGAAGGTTGATCAAACAAGGCACTATTTAGATAAATTTCTAATGAGACCACCAATTTTCAGTACTTCAATTCATGCTGACTCCTCAAAATTTGGTAATAACTTCACTAGTCTACATACCATATTAGATATGGAATGTATTTTGCTTTCAAGATTACTTGATGGTGAATAGGTAAGTAGACATGAAAGACCTGAAATCAAGTAGTCTTGCAAATTTAATTATCCATCAATTTATTCTATACTGCTGATCGAAAAGTCTAGATCAAAGTATATTATATCTAGAAGCGTATTGATCAGCTGAGATTCTGTCTCATCGATTAGCTCTTTGCCTGTTTTTGAAATATTATAAGGCCTGCTGGTCTTTTATCTGTTGTCCTGCTTAAGACCTGATGACGACAATAAGCCAATGTCTAATGCCTTGTTTGAGGGAGCTGCATCTAATTCAGAAGCGAGTTGTAATCATTTTCATCGCCCATCTATCAAATCTAAAGAGAAACGAGTGCAAAATGGCCACATCACTTGAAGAAATTCTTGGTGTTATCTTAATAGCTCAATGCAGCATATGCATTAATCTAACTGAATCCCAGTGCAAGTTAGTAAGCTTGGACTCGATCTAACAATTTTATCCTGTAAGTTTATGTAATATTTTTTTTGCAGGAACTCCAAAGGCTGTTGGATATAATAATATTGAAATTTGAAGTCCTTAGATTGCCAAGGATTCGCCTTTCATGCTCAACCATGATGTCAATGTAATAACCCGTCCCCATAGATGGTCCTATTTTTTATTACGATCGTTTTCACTAATTAATAAGTGATAACGGCCCCTTAAATGTTAAACGCCTGCTTCATGGGAGCAGGCGGTGGAATGAAAAGGATTTGAGTATCTCTTTAAATAGGGATCCCTTCCTAAGGCTTTCGATATAATGTTATCGAAAAAAAAACCAAAACAAGCGGAGGTATTGGGTCCCTGATCAAGAGCACATCCTGAGGGTATATAAATATTTTTTATATTAAAATAATTGATCGATGGTTCAATCGGTGACTCGATGGTTGAACCAGTGACCCGATGAGGCTCATTGATTGGAAGCGCTCAATCAAGATCCATAGAGAGGAGGAAGATCAAGATCCACCGAAGAGGAAGATCAAGATCCACCGAGAGAGGAAGATCAAGATCCATCGAGAGAGGAAGATCAAAACCCTTACCCTCATCGGGAAGAAAATTAATAATAATGGCTGGAGGTATTTATCGATCTTAACTTGCTTAATTATCGTGATAAATATATTGATACCGTATTTCCGTATATCTGATAGGATCAATATATTTAAATTAAGTTTAACATTTGGTATCAAAGCATTTAAACCTCTGCCTTATTCTGTGAGTGTTTCTATCAAGGTTCCTCTTT
This sequence comes from Calamus simplicifolius, assembly GCA_900491605.1. Classification (NCBI taxonomy): domain Eukaryota; kingdom Viridiplantae; phylum Streptophyta; class Magnoliopsida; order Arecales; family Arecaceae; genus Calamus; species Calamus simplicifolius. Next base: position 172,312 of record UESW01002532.1, on the reverse strand, counting down.
TGAAGCAATTTATGCCGCATATTTTTTATTTTCAATTTTTTTTCGGATCTTAGGTTCTGATTTTTGCTCAGTTCTGATTTTTGTTCACGGAATTGAACAAAAACCATCAAACTGATCTCAGATTTTGATTTTTGCGGAAATAGAACGTGGCATTTTCCTCTTCTATTAAAGATGTTCACGTTAAAGAAAAGAATTCCATGCGTTTTTGGTTTTATCGCGTCAAAGATTTCTTGGATTTCTTTGTGGCATTGATTCTGGCATTAAAGAAAGGAAACGCAGCGGAAACGTGGCTTCCATAACCACATGCAGAGAAAACATGGCCTGTTTCGGTTTTCGATTTTGGGTCTTTCAGTTTTCTCACGTGATTTAAAATCTGGATTGGTTAAATTTTAAATGCATTTATTATCTGTTTAATATTTTATTTAATCATGTGACATGATTTTTTTTATCATTTGTTTCTTAAGTTTAATTTTTTGTATTAAAATACGCCTCCTGAGTCTCTATGCCTACGGTGTTTTGCATAGACTGGCCCAAGGGAATAATGAGCTACGGCCAGACGTGTTTTAATTAACAAAATTTTTTTTTAAGATGATAATTTCAAAATTCATTAAATAGATAATTGAAATGTTGTCTCCTGTTTTGCATACTAGATTTATTCTATGCATGAATTTGATGGTAATATGAAAATCACAGTGCAAATCCTTTCAAGGTCTGATTGATCAATTGGTGTCTAGAAAAGTAAAGAGATTGTTGTTACTTAATTAGTTCCGTTAACTGACTTAAGGAAAGCAACGGGGGACCCTTACTTCTCTTTCACTGGCCTGGCCAATTTGATTAACTCATATCTTGATTTGAAAATGTTACGTTGATTAAGATCACTACCTAATAATCATGCTAAATTGATTAATCTATATGCATATAATGGAATTCAAATGTCATGTGATCAATATGATTTTGATTAATTAAGGAGTAGCCACAACATCTTTGATTAATCAAAATTATATATTAAGTTGCAAAGGTCACATAAGGTTAGATGACATTAATTGTGACTAATTATATTAATGTAATCAATCTTATCCCACAGGAATTTTTATTGTACTAATATAATTAATTAGGATGCAATAAAAATTATTTTCTTAATTACCCATAGGAATTAAGAAAGAAATATAATTTATTAGTCATATCATTAAGTTAATGAGTCTATTTGAGTATAATAACTTAGCCCACATGTAGTTATTGTATGTTATTGATTCATGTTATTGCATGTTTACATTGGTAAAACATGACATCAATTTATATGCCTCAAATTCAATTACATGAACATGATTTTTATTTTTATGCAGCTATTTTGCCTGTTAATATTTCTGATATGAAATGTGATGTTCCCGATTTAAGTGGTGATAATTTTAAATTATGGAATGAGAGAATCCTTCTTCAATTAGGGTGCATGGATATTGACTATGCTATCAGGAAGAATGAACCACATTCAGTTACATCTACTAGCGCTCAGGCTGAGATTGCTGCATATGAACGATGGGAGTGGTCCAATCGCCTAAGTATGATGTTCATACGTACTAAGATTTCTGCTAGTATACGTGGTTCAATTCCTGAGTGCAAAAATGTCAAGAAACTTCTGAAGGCTATTGATGCATAATTTGAGTCTTCAGATAAGGCACTGGCTAGCACCCTAATGACAAAATTGTCATCAATGAAGCTCACTACTGTTGGAGGTGTGCGTGAGCACATCATGAAGATGAGGGACATTGCGGCTCAGTTGAAATCCCTAGAGGTTGAGATGTCAGAATCTTTCTTGGTGCACTTTATTTTAAGCTCACTCCCACAGCAGTATAGTCCCTTCAAAATATCTTACAACAGACATGAGGATAAATGGTCAATTAATGAACTTCTGACCATGTGTGTTCAAGAAGAAGGGAGGCTAATTTTAGAAATGAGAGAAAGTGCACATTTAGTCACTCAGAGAAAGACTAAAGCTCCCAAAGTCAAACGCAAAGGAAAGGGTAAAGTATCCATCCATACAGAAGACAAGAAGGAGTCCAAGTGCTTCTTTTGCAAGAAGAAAGGGCATATAAAGAAAGATTGTCTCAAATTCAAGGCTTGGCTTGACAAGAAAGGTACTCTAACTTCATTCGTATGTCATGAATCCAATTTGGTTATATGTCATAACACATGGTGGATTGATTCTGGTTCTACAATCCATGTTTCAAATACCTTGCAGGGTTTTCTAAATCAAAGGAAACCATTAGGAAGTGAACAAAGCATCTATTCAGGAAACAAGATGAGTTTACATGTTGAAGCAATTGGGACGTGCAGACTTATTTTACACTCTGGTTTTGTTTTGGATTTGGAAAAGTCATTTTATATTCCAAGTTTCTCTAGAAATTTGATTTTAGTGTCAAGGCTTGTACCAGCAGGATACTCCTTTAATTTTAATAAAAGCTCTGTTGATTTATTTTATAAATCTAAGCTTATTGGGAATGGTACATTGTCAGACAATCTTTTCCAAATTAATTTGAAAAACAATACCACTTATAATGTGATGCACGCCTAAATTGGTACGAAAAGATGTGTTATAAATGAGAATTCCTCTATTGTGTGGCATCAGAGATTAGGTCATATCTCCATTGAGAGAATTAAAAGATTAGTAAAAGATGGAGTACTTGATACTCTTGATTTTACTGATTTTGGCACTTGTGTGGACTGTATAAAGGGAAAGCAAACCAACAAGTCCAAGAAAGATGCCAAGAGAAGTTCAGAAATACTGAAGATCATACATATGGATATCTGTAGCCCAGATATGGACTCGTATGGTCAGAGATACTTCATCTCATTTATTGATGACTATTCACGATGTATGTATCTCTACCTACTTCATAATAAGAACGAAGCATTAGATGCCTTTAAGGTATTTAAGGCAGAAGTAGAGAAACAATGCGGCAAGCAAATTAAAATCGTGAGGTCAGATAGCGGTGGAGAATATTATGGTAGATACACTGAGAATGGACAAGCACCTGGTCCATTTGCTCGATTTCTTGAAGAAAATGGAATTGTTGCACAATACACCATGCCAAGGTCTCCTGACCAAAACGGTGTAGCTGAAAGGAGAAACCGAACATTATTGGACATGGTAAGGAGCATGATTGTCAGCTCCAACCTACCTAAATCCTTGTGGACTAAGCTCTTAAAACTGCTGCGTATATATTGAATCGGGTTCCAACCAAGGCTGTTTCCAAAATGCCATTTGAGTTATTTAAAGGTTGGAAACCAAGTTTGCAACATATACGTGTTTGGGGATGCCCATCTGAAGTAAGAGTTTATAATCCACAAGAAAAGAAACTAAACCCAAGGACTATTAGTGGATATTTTGTTGGATATGCTGAGAAGTCCAAGGGTTATAGATTTTATTGTCCATCTCACAGCACTAGGATTGTAGAATCAAGAAATGCAAAATTTCTTGAGAATGACTTGATTAGTGAGAGTGATCAATCTCAGTATTTGGCTTCTTCTGAGAAAGATTATTCAGTTATTCCAGCTTCCACTTCAAGTGAGGGATTGGTTGTTATTTATAGCACTCCTCAAACTCAATTAAGTGCTCAACAACCAGTCATTGAGATTTCACAAGCTGATGGTAATCTAGAAGATCATGTTGTTCATCAACAATCAGTTGTACAAGATACTCCTCAAGAGGTCATTGATACAACATTAAGAAGATCAACTAGAATAAAGAAATCAGCAATTCCTAGTGATTATATTGTGTATCTACATGAATCTGACTATAACATTGGAGCCGAAAATGATCCTGAAACGTTTTCACAAGCCATGAGTTCTAAGGAATCAAACTTGTGGTACAATGCCATGAAGGACGAGATGGAATCCATGGCATCTAATCGAGTATGGGATCTTGTTGAGTTGCCTGATGGTGTAAAAGCCATTGGATGTAGATGGGTCTTTAAAATAAAGAAAGACTCACAAGGCAACATTGAGAGATATAAAGCAAGACTCGTTGCCAAAGGATTCACTCAGAGGGAAGGAATCGACTACACGGAGACATTTTCTTCTGTATCCAAGAAAGATTCTCTCCGAATAATAATGTCATTGGTAGCTCATTTTGATTTTGAGTTACATCAAATGGATGTGAAGACCGCATTCCTTAATGGAGATCTAGAGGAAGAGGTTTACATGAAACAGCCTGAAGGATTTTCCTCTGGTGATGGTGAGAATTTGGTTTACAAGCTTAAGAAATCCATATATGGATTAAAACAAGCCTCACGTCAGTGGTATTTAAAATTTCATGATGTGATCTCTTCTTTTGGTTTTGAAGAGAACATCATGGATCAATGTATATACCAGAAGGTTAGTGGGAGCAAAATTTATTTTTTGGTCCTATATGTGGATGACATTCTACTTGCAACCAATGATAAAGGGTTGCTATATGAGGTGAAACAATTTCTCTCTAAAAATTTTGATATGAAAGATATGAGTGAGGCATCTTATGTCATTGGCATTAAGATCCATAGAGAAAGATCTCGAGGCATTTTAGGATTGTCTCAAGAAACTTATATCAATAAAGTCTTAGAGAGATTTCAGATGAAAAATTGTTCACCAAGTGTTGCGCCTATAGTGAAGGATGACAAGTTCGCTTTGAACCAGTTCCCTAAAAATGAACTTGAATGGGAACAGATGCACAACATTACATATGCTTCAGCTGTCGGAAGCCTAATGTATGCTCAGGTTTGCACAAGACCTGACATTGCATTCGTAGTAGGAATGTTGGGAAGATATCAGAGTAATCCAGGTTTAGACCACTGGAGAGCTGCTAAAAAGGTCATGAGGTATCTTCAAGGGACCAAGGACTACATGCTCATGTATAGACAAACTAATCATTTGGAGATAGATGGCTACTCAGATTCGAACTTTGCTGGCTACGTTGATTCTCGAAAATCAACATCAGGATTTATATTTATGTTAGCTGGTGGAGCCATATCATGGAGGAGTGCAAAGCAGACTTTGACTGCTACCTCTACTATGGAAGCGAGTTCGTTACTTGTTTTGAGGCTACATCGCAAGGTGTATGGTTGAAGAGTTTCATCTCAGGGCTTAGAATTGTTGACTCTATTGCTAGGCCAATTAAACTGTACTGTGACAATTCAGCTGCTGTATTTTTGGCTAAAATCATAAGAGTGGTAGTCGAAGTAAATATATCAACATTAAGTATTTAGCCATAAGAGATCGTGTTAAAGAAAATAAAGTGGTCATAGAACACGTTAGTACTGAATTGATGATAGCTGATCCTTTGACTAAAGGCATGCCAATTAAGAATTTTAAGGATCATGTGATAAGAATGGGGGTTGGTTCCATGATATAATTGTATGGATAACAATTTGTACAAAGAAACTCTTATTTTAATTATTTGTTTATTTCTCATTCAGGTGTACACGTTATTTGACTTTTGAGAAATGACAAACTTTTCTTTTGGACTCTGAATAAACATATGGTTTATTCATTATGTTATCACATTTGGAATAGTGGTAAAGAAATTGAATGCATTGTAATACATAGAAAAATACTCAATTATAGAGGACCTATCGCTATAATTCATGTATTTAGTTTCTTGTTCAGTGTTGATAAAATATACGGACCAAGTGGGAGAATGTAATAACCCGTCACCATAGATGGTCCTATTTTTTATTACGATCGTTTCCACTAATTAATAAGTGATAATGGCCCCTTAAATGTTAAACGCCTGCTTGATGGGAGCAGGCAGTGGAATTGAAGGGATTTGAGTATCTCTTTAAATAGGGATCCCTTCCTAAGGCTTTCGATACAATGTTATCGAAAGAAAAACCAAAACAAGCGAGGCATTGGGTCCCTGATCAAGAGCACATCCTGAGGGCATATACCATCAGAGTGCGATGGCTCATTGATTGGAAGCGCTCAATCAAGATCCATAGAGAGGAGGAAGATCAAGATCCACCGAGGAGGAAGATCAAAATCCACCGAGAGACGAAGATCAAGATCCATCAAGAGAGGAAGATCAAAACCCTTACCCTCATCGGGAAGAAAATTAATAATAATGGCTGAAGGTATTTATCGATCTTAACTTGCTTAATTATCGTGATAAATATATTGATACCGTATTTTCGCATATATGATAGGATCAATATATTTAAATTAAGTCTAACAGTCAAGTCCATAATCTTCAAGAGAAACTGCGTATTTCTTTGCTTTTGCCTTAATATCCTCACAGATTTCGTGCCATCCTCCCATCTGCACGCTGCCAGTTTCAAAACATTGCCTATGATTTGCTTTGAGGGACCGTATCAGATGTAGTGGCTTGATACGATGATCAGTGCCAGATTAAAGTGCAGAAGTTAAAAGGAATGATTAGGCTGTCCACCTAATGCTATATCTTTTTGGATGGAGCAAAGGATTTTTTATTTTTCTGACATCGGCTACTAAATTTAGCATGCAAGTCAACTACCATCCATATTACTCCTAAGATTGATTTGCATAAATTGAAGCAATCTTCATGTTGCTGGATAAATTCTCTTAGGTAACATCATCGCTCAGTTGTCTTTCTTTCTGATTGCAGAAAGACATTACCATGGCAACACCAACCATTTTTTAAGACAATGGAGGATGTTCTGATGAATTTCCAATTTACTCTTATTAAAAAGCAAGAAAAAGATACAAAGGGGCATTTCTATGCAACCTCATTTCCTAGTGTGGAGAAATTATTTTCAGACTCTAAATCCATGGCCAAGGTTTTGTTCATGTTTCAAGTAGAAATCTTTCAGGACAGAAGTTGCATGGCTTGAAGGTTAGAAACTTGCACCTTTGATGATTTGTTTACAAATCTTTATCGATTATGAACGTCTTTGGCACAGTAGCTGTTTTTTATTTTATTTTTGCTTCCCTACAAATAGGTGGAATATCATATGAAAATTTATGCATGGATATTTCTTTGCTTCCAATACTGCTGAAGATTTTAGAAAATAATTTGAAAAGCAAAATGGCTTTTTTGTATGAGTCCGGTCCTTTACATTTATCTTTTTGAATTTTTGAAAATAGAAACAGAGAATGAAAGCAATACCAAACGGACCGTAAACGTCCTGAATTCAAGGGTCCAAACAGAGGAAAAATGATATTTTATAAGGAATCATACCTCCTCAAGCTCCGTCAATTTGTAATATGAGATCGAAACACTATGAAACAGGGGAAAAAAAATTCTCATCTAAAATTAAGCATCGTATATTTCGAGTTTAGCATAAATTCCAAGAGATGTTAGCAGCCCTGTCATTGATTTTTCCAGAACTTCAGGTCCTTTATTTTAGGATTGAAGACAACCACAAAGAATGCAAAATAATCGAAGTATTAATCAACACAGAAAGAAAAAGAAGTAGAAACCTGATTATAAACAGCACATGAGATAAGGCGATACTTTTAACACAATTTGCTACTTGGTAGCCAAAGAAACAGCAACGTTAATGGCGAGAAAGACAGCAGCACGCGTTTGGATCCACAGTAAAATCAAGGCTAACAGCCACACGTCCAAACACTACACCAGTACACCACCTTCAGCCCTCAGAATATAAACCCATGAACCAGCAAACAACCGAGACCCAAACGCATAACAAACCAGCTCTCCACTCCCCTCGGACTCCCACTATCGTACCTATTATAATCCACCAGCGGCTGCACATCCGAACCCGAACCCAAACCCGAATCCGAATCCAAACCCGTGGGCTGATTCAATCCGCTCGAGCCCGTCGGCAGCGGCTGCACTCCCGCCACAGGCTACTGCAGCCCAAACGCCCCATCAGGCTGTGGGGCTCCCACCGGCAGCGGTCCTGCGGCTCCCACCAGCGGCTGGTCCTGCTCCTCCCCCTGCGGCGGTGATCCTACCACCGGCTACTCCTCCGCCTCATTCTGCGGCGGAGCTTCCACAGGTGCCGCCGCCGGGGCTCCCAATGGCTGCGGCTGCTCCTCCTCCTGCTGCGGGGCTTCGGTCGAAGGCTGTTGCTGCTGCTGGCCGACCACTCCATTTGGCTTCTGCCCGAAGGGGAGATTCCCGTTTGTGCCAATGGGTCGAGAAAATGGCGGCGATTCCGGTGCCAGCCCTGGCGACCCGGCAACCCGCACCCCTGGTTCTCCCTCGGCTCGTGTCACGCCTCAGATCCTATATTGGATCTAGGGGTGGCAACCCGCTGCATGCCTGGTGATGACGCCTGATCACCGGTCTTGAACGTCGAAAGAAGAGAGCAGCTTAATTGGTGGATCCTTGCTCAACTGATGGCCTGCAAAAAGTCCCAAGACCGGAGGGGTGCTCCGATGGGGACCCTCCGACGATCAAGTCAGCAACCGAGGTCACAGCTGAGGAAGAGCTCAGATGAGCTCCTCTTTAGGATAAGAAGAGTCCACAGAAAGGGGGAATCCGGCCCGATCACCGGTCTTGAACGTCGGGAGAAGAGAGCAGCTTAATCGGTGGATCCTTGCTCAACTGGGTGGCCTGCAAAAAGTCCCAAGACCGGAGGGATGCTCCGGTGGGGACCCTCCGACGATCAAGTCAGCAACCGAAGTCACAGTTGAGGAAGAGCTTAGATGAGCTCCTCTTTGGGATGAGAAGAGTCCACATAAAGGGGGAATCCTTCTCTGGGTATCAGGATAGCGAGCGTATGAGTTTGCGTACCTTGTTCCTGAGTGGACTTACTCTTTTATAGGGGGTTGACATCTGCACAATCACGTGAATTCCATGAGGAGGGAATGTCCGCGGGGTTTTTGGGGTTGCGTGAATCTAGGTCGGTTGGTAGGTCCTGTCCCATCGAAGAGGGGAAAAAATGCAGTTGGTGAGCCACGTCCCATCAGTTAGTGGAGCTGGCGGGTAGTTAGGTCTGGTCTCATTAATGGAGCGGCCAGTGGGTGGTTGGACCTAGTGGTGTCAGATGGCACGAGTCAGAAGGATGGCGGCTTGAACAGCCAGGACCGTTCTGGGGCCAACTTGGGAGAGTCGAGACAGCCTTGACCCTCCTGAGGGCGCCGAGGCCAACTAGGGAAGGTCGGGGCTGATTCGGTCGACTTGAGGATGCCGAGGCCGAGCGAGGCCGACCAGGGAAGGTCGGGGCTGACATGGCCGACTTGGAGACGCGGGGCCGACCAAGGAAGGTCGGGGCCGACTTGGCCGACTTGGAGACGCCGAGGCCGAGCGGGGCCGACCAGGGAAGGTCAGGGCCGACTTGGCCGACTTGAGATGCCGAGGCCGAGCGGGGCCGACCAGGGAAGGTCGGGGCCGACTTGGCCGACTTGGAGACATTAGGGCCGAGCGGGGCCGACCAGGGAAGGTCGGGGCCGACTTGGAGATGCCGAGGCCGAGCGGGGCCGACCAGGGAAGGTCGGGGCCGACTTGGCCGACTTGGAGATGCCGGGGCGAGCAGGGCCGACCAGGGAAGGCCGCGGCCGACTTGGAGATGCCGGGGCCGAGCGGGGCCGACCAGGGAAGGTTGGGGCCAACTTGGCCGACTTGGAGATGCCGGGGCCGAGTGGGGCCGACCAGGGAAGGTCGGGGCCGACTTGGCCAACTTGGAGATGCCGGGGCGGGGCCGCCTTAAGATTTTGATTTTGCCATAATTACCCTCGTTGCTATATTGGCCGCATCAGATGCCCCCCCCCCGCCCCTGAGCACGGAGGGCCATGTGCTCGCCGCCCTTTGGGCGAAAGGGGTGCAAAAATTTAAAAATTGATTGCTCTTTAGTGCGCTTTTAATAGCTTGGTGAGCTGGCGCGTCGTCCCGAGGCAATGTCTCTTCGAAAATATTCTATAATCATGCGGCAGGTGAGGGATGACGTTGGCATCGAACGCCTTAATGGGAAAAAGGTAGGGGGTTATCATTGCTTCTCCGTTTTTTATGCCCTGCGATTGGTCGGGGATCACGCTCCTTGGGACGAATCGAGGCGGCACGTCTCGGGCGCAGGTGAGATTTTCGGTGGACAGCTCGTGGCGCAATAGAAGAGTGCCACGCGGTGGAGCCTTGACTATCGTCGTTCGAAAATGGCGGGTATAAAAGCGCCCCAAGGGCCTGGGGAAAGCTTTTACATTGCTAGTGCCTTCTTCCAACTTTCCTTTCTCTGAATTCCTCTGCAGCCTGAGTCTTTCTGCTTTCGAGTTCCTTTCGATTCCCAGGTTAGTCTCATCCTTTGTCTCACCCATGGACCGCCGTGCTGTTAGGGAGGGTAAGAAGCCAATTGTAGAGTCTTCCCATTCCGATAGTGAAGGCCAAACCCCTTCAATTAGCGAGGTGTCCCAGCCGGTGGGTGGCGTTACCATCCGCAATCGACCGATGGTGACCGGACCTCCGTCTACCCCAGCCTCCCCTATTAGGGCAGTTCCTGTGTTCTCCTGCTGTCCAGAACAACCTCCGGTGGTGAGTCTTGGTCTGGCAGGTCTGTCAGGAGTGGCCTCAACCGTGACCCCCGAAGACGTAGAGGCTATTAGGGCTAAGTATATGGTCCCCAGCTTCATCCGCGCCGGGGCCCAAGATAGATTGACCTCCGCCTACCCTGGTGGGTCACTCTATACGAGGAATTCTTCTGGTATGGACTGCGCCTCCCTTTTCACCCTTTTTTTCCTAAATCTCTTAGATAGGTATAGATTAGCGCCGGCGCAGTTGACTTAGAATTCGATTCGGATTATCTGCGCTTTTGTCATTCTTTGCTACTTCCAGGAGGCCCGGCCAGGGTTATCACTGTTCCGGGCTTTCTATAAGCTCCGCCACCAAGGTGAGGGGCCCTGGTGGGCATTCACCGCTGGGCCAGGTAGGGTCTTTCGCGTAGGTCTCCCATCTAAAATTAGGGGGTGGAAGCCTCGATTCCTCTTTGCCCACGTCGAGGGGGTGAGGGCCGACGGCCGACTGGAGGGAGCCGGATACCATCTGCAACGATAACTCCACCATGAGGGAAAGGGATAGGGAGCTCTTCACCCAATTGTCCAACTGCCAAATCCCTGGCTACAAGGAACTCCTGTCCAAGGAGAACCTGATAGAGGCCGAGTTGGCCCCGGTGATCGGTGAGCACGACGTTCGATTCCTTCTGTCTCGACTGGAAGATTACTGTACGCTGTTGCTAACATTCCTTGTTTTTGGGCGCAGCGATGAAGTTTCCCGCCGGCGCGTTTGAAGCTGCCTTAAAGCAAAAGAGGCAGGCGATTGGGAAAACGTCAAGGCCGGCGAAGAAAGCTCGAAGGAGGGAGCAGGCCGAGCTGGCTCAAGCCGCTAAAGTCCCCAAGGCTCCAACGCCTGCAGAGGAGCCAGCTGAGGAAACGCTGGTTGGAGAAGTGGTCCCGGGGCTAGCCGGGACCGAAATAGAGGAAGGAGAGATTTCGGTCACCACCAAAGCCACTGTGGTGATTGTGGATCTTGAAGAGGAAGCCCCTGCCACCGCCGATGTGCTCGAGGCGGGGCAAGTTACAGTTGCTATCAGCCCTCCGGCTGTGTTGGCCCAGATGACAACCCAAGAGGGGGGGTGAATTGGGTTCTTTAAAAAATTTAGCCTTTTAAATTTGTTTGCTTGTGAGTGAAAGTGAATGCAGATGCAAAAAAAAAATGCATGAATAAGATAGAGATAGAGATAGAGACAAGGAGACACGGCAAACACAAAGATTTTATAGTGGTTCGGTGTATCCAACACCTACGTCCACTCCCAAGATTCACTTGGGTCCACACTATAATCTTCCTTGATTACAGCCGAGTTGTTTTACAAGCTCACAACTCAAACTTGTTGTTTTCCCGGGATCACAACGAACCCAGCCGGTTTTCGGGCTCACCAGCACAAAAACCCTAACACAAGCTTACCAAGCTTGTACCGAGGTAAGACTACCTCCACTAGTTCAATCCCCCAGATTGAACTAGACACAAAAAAGAAATATTGTTTTTCAAGTACACAGCTCCTCAATGAGCAATAATCAAATAAAGAAAAGTTTAGAAAAGCCTGATTTGTAGTTGGTTGGCTTTTGAGCTTTTCTTCTTTTCTTCAACTCCTTTGAAGTGTAGAATCGGGCCTCAGCTCGGATTCTTCACGGAAGATGTTGGAGTTGATTTGAGCTTTTCCTCTTTCTTTGATGTTGAAAATCACTTGAGATGCTCTTGAATAGCTCTTGGATTTTCTTCTGAAGCTTCCTTGGATTGTTGAACTTGAGCACAGAAGAAGCTTCCTTTGATTTCACACTTTTCTTTCACTCTATTTTGAATCTCGGATTTTTTCAAATGAAGCTCTGTTTTTTTGATTTTTCTTTCTTTTTCTTTGATATCTCTCTATGTATATTTTTGATTTGAAAACGGCTTCTCTATTTATAGATTCTGCAAAAATATAGCCGTTAGAAACAAAGAAAAATAGCCGTTAATGAAAAATCTTACCGTTGGACGCTGAGTTGGCATTCAGAAAAATCATCGCCCAGATTTGTTGGAGTCGACTCCATGCTTTCCGCGAGTCGGCTCGAAGACGCGATACCAAAAATAGAAATATTCAGAAAGTTAAAGGGTCGACTCAAAAATAAAGTGTCGACTCCTGACAGTCGGGGGTCGACTCATGAAAAGTTGGGGTCGACTCGCGAAGTGCTCAGAAAAACACACCTCTGGTGTCTGAGCGGAGTCGACTCACACAGTCATGGAGTCGGCTCGACAGAATCGGGGGTCGACTCGAGAAATCACATGGGTCGACTCGAGACAATACACATTTCTGTATCTGAGTGGAGTCGACTCTGAAACTCTAGAGTCGGCTCCGGAACGTATCAAAAATCAGAGAATTTTCTGATTGACTTTAAATTCGTTCCAGATTCATTTTAAATCAATTTTTTGACTTGAATACAATAAAATTGTCATTAGGAATCAATTCAAGAAATGTTCCAAAAACTCATTGATTTTAATATGAAGTATAAAATTTCTTTTTGAAAGCTTAAACATGGAGCTTGAAGTTACTTTCAAATTGATTAAAGTCATACTTAACATACTCATTGATTGTTCTAAATAAATTCATTGCTCATGTAAATAAACTCATTATATCTTTTAATGTACTCAATGGCTTTTGGTAATCATCAAAATCAAAAGGATTGGGGCATATAATTTTTCAATAATCTTCCAACAGGCTGCCACCGAGCCAGAGATGGAGAGTGCTCCCCCAACTGCCGGAAGGGGGAGCTAATTGCCAGAAGGTCCAGGGCTGGGACGAGGCGACCAAGAAGCAGAGGGATGAGCCAGGGAGCTCATCCCAACAATCAACGCGCCGCTTGACTTGCCCTTGGGCTGAAGGGCCACAGGAGAAGACAGTGCGGCGAGCACCCATGCTCGGCTCGATGACAGATGCGGGTGGGCCACCTGTCTCTTGTTGAAGTTTCAGACTGCCGAGTCCTAGAAGGAGACGCGGGGGTTGAGACACTCCGCGCTCCTAGATATGGTGATGGTCTCCGTTGTCCAGGTAGTCCTTTGAGTTCCTTTCATTTTTGGACGTGTCTTCCGATGTCTCAGTCTTCTGTGGCTAACCTATTCTTCTGCCACAGATGGCCAACGGCGCGATAGCCCTTCGTGAGGCGATGTCTCACTCAGCGGACGCGCTCATAAAGTCCATAGCACGGGCCAACAAGTATAAGAAGGAGAGCATGGCGCAGTCCTAGAGCCTTGATCGACTTCACCATGAGGCCAAGGCCCGAAAGGAGAATCTGGGCGGCCGAATAAGGGAGGCAGAATGCCAGACCGAAGCTGAGAGTGGCCGGGCATCCACGGCCGAGGCCAAATTGGAACTGGTCTCGGACAGACTGAAGGCCGCTGCGAAGCGGAATGAGGAGCTGGTCCACCAGCTTCAACGCGCCAAGAGGGAGGATAGGGTGGCGCGAGATGAGGCCCAGGCCACTGCGGAGAGAGCTGCCGCCGCGAAGAAGGCGACGATCGAGGCAGGCCATGAGAAAGCCAGGGTCGTGGCTCATGCAGACGAGGCCAATGCACGAGCCGAGGAAGCTGAGGGCCGAGCCTATGAGGCTGAGGCACAGGCTAAGGCGGCCATGGCCAGGGTGCAGCAGGCCGAGGCGCAAGCCAAGGAGGCCGAAGGTAGGGCTCAGCGGGCTAAGACGCAAGCCCAGGAGGCCGATGCAAGCCCAGGAGGCCGATGCCAGGGCCCAGCAGGATGAGGCCGGGGTGGGACAGGCCATAACCAACTATAAGTCCTCGCCAGAATTCGGGAAGGAGGTCCTCAAGGCCAGCCTCGATGCCTATGTTAAGGGCTTCGACATGTGCAAAACTAAGGTATCCGCGGCTCTTAAGACAACATCGCCGAGCTCGAGGGGATCGCCCCAAGGAATCTGACGAGGGATCGGCGGAGGAGGAGGATGATGAGGGAGAGCCGGGCCCTAGCGAGCCCTGAAGAGTTGCTTTTTTTTTCTCTTTTTTTTCTTTTTGTAACCGGCCTTGAGCCAAATTTTGTACTTCAATTCCATCATTAATGGAAAAGAGTTTTTGTGAAGATGCTTTCGCGCCTTGTCTTGTTTGTTTCTCTCTTCCTTTGGGTCGAACATTTTTTTGTGCAACTAACGACAAGGCGGGCCCCGTACCTGTTAACGAGGAGGACCCTTTCTTCTGAGATGTTTTCTGTTGCTGAGCATTACGCACATCGACGATGCCATGGCTGGACCGTAGTCTTAGATTTGCCAACGTTTGGATGCGTCTTTGAGAGATACGCCAGCCGCGTGGGAGATTGCTTAAGATGCATTAAGCTGTCGCGGGCTGTTTGAAGGGAGATTCGTTGTGCCCAAATCTTCTAAGGACTTGGAACGATCCGAGGGTGACTTAGTGCCAAGATCGACTTGAGGGCGCCGGGGGCCGAGTGGGGCTTGACCGGGGAAGGTTTGGGCCGACTTAGAGACCATGAGGGCCAAGCGGGGCCCTTTAGAACCATCTCGGCGGTCTGTGTGCTGCCCGAGAGGCGACTCGACCGAGTACGAAGCCTTTAGGGTCTTAACCGACTCTGGGGCACCTCCATGCCGGGCAAAGTGGTGTCCCGTAGGCCGCAATGCGGCGAGCTCTTTTAGAACCATCTCGGGGTTTGTGTGCCGCCCAAGGGGCGATTCGATCGGGTACGGAGCCTTTAGGGTCTTAACCGACTTGGGGGCACCTCCGTGCAGGGGCTGAGTGGTGTCCCATAGGCTGAGATGCCGGCGAGCTCCTTTAGAACCACCTGGGGGTTTGTGTGCTGCCCGAGGGGCAACTCGACCGGTATGGAGCCTTTAGGGTCTTAACCGACTCAAGGGCACCTCTGTGCCAGGGCCGAGTGGTGTTCCATAGGCCGCGATGCCGGTGAGCTCCTTTAGAGCCACCTCGGGAGTTTGTGTGCCACCCGAGTAGCGACTCGACCGGGTACGAAGCCTTTAGGGTCTTAACCGACTCGGTGGCACCTCCGTGCTGGGGCCGAGTGGTGTCCCGTAGGCCACGATGCCGGCGAGCTCCTTTAGAACCACTCGAGGGTTTGTGTGCTGCCCGAGGGGCAACTCGACTAGGTACAGAGCCTTTAGGGTCTTAACCGACTCGGGGGCACCTCCGTGCCGGGGCCGAGTGGTGCCACGATACCGGCGAGCTCCTTTAGAACCACCTTGAGGGTTTGTGTGCCATCCGAGGGGTGACTCGACCGGGTACAGAGCCTTTAGGGTCTTAACCGACTCGGGGGCACCTCCGTGCCATGGCCGAGTGGTGTCCCGTAGGCCACGATGCCGGCGAGCTCCTTTAGAATCACCTTGGGGGTTTGTGTGCCGCCTGTGGGGCGACTCGACCGGGTACGGAGCCTTTAGGGTCTTAACCGACTCGGGGGCACCTCCGTGCCGGGGCCGAGTGGTGTCCTGTAGGCCACGATGTTGGCGAGCTCCTTTTGCGAGATCTGGTCCTTGAATGCAAGGGAGAGCAGACTGTGGCATTGGAAGGGACCCTTTTATTACTCGTACTCTAGGGGATACATCATTGATAATATTGGCGGAGATTATCCGCGTTCCATATACGCGGAATAGGTTGTCCGTCGAGCTCTTCTAATCTCTATGCCCTCTGGTGGAGTGTCTCAGCGACACGATAAGGGCCCTCCCAGTTGGGGGACAATTTGCCCCCCTCCGTAGGCTTAGATATCTCTGCCTTTCTCAAAACCAGATCTTCATGGCGAAAGACCTTGGGACGAACTCGGGCGTTGTAGTACTTGGCTGCCCGCTGACGGAAGGTCGCCATACGTAGCCTCGCCCGGTCATGTGCTTCATCGATGAAGTCCATATTAGCCCGTATCATTGTGGAATTGTCTTCCTCATTGAAGGACTCCACGCGCGGACTGGGCAGTCCAATCTCAACAGGGATGATAGCTTCGGATCCGAAGATGAGACTAAAGGGAGTCTCGCCTGTCAGGGCTCTGGGGGTTGTGTGGTAAGCCCATATCACGCTGGGGAGCTCCTCCACCCATCGACCCTTGGATCCATCTAGCCGGATCCTGAGCCCTCTGAGAATGGTGCGGTTCATGACCTCGGCCTCCCCATTAGTCTGGGGGTGGCCGACAGAGGTGAATCGATGGCGAATACCCAGCTCACCGTAGAAAGCCTTACATACATCATTGTTAAACTGGCGGCCGTTGTCCGTGACGAGAGTGTGAGGTAGGCCAAAGCGGCATATGATCGACTTCCAGAAGAATGCTTTGACCTTACTTTTGATGATTTTAGCCAGCGCTTCGACCTCGACCCACTTGGTGAAGTAGTCGATGGCTACTAGCAAGAACCTCCGCTATCCCGAGGCTGGGGGGAATGACCCAAGGATGTCCATTCCCCACTGAGCAAAAGGCCAAGGGGCTGAGAGCGGCTTTAGTGGGGTGGACGGCTGATGCTGGATGTGCGCGTGGCACTAGCAACCATCGCACTTCTGCACTAGTTTGGCAGCATCCTCTCTCATGGTGAGCCAGAAATATCCCTGACGAAGGGCCTTCTGGGCCAGGGACCTTCCCCCAAGTGATTTCCGTAGATGCCTTCGTGGATTTCTCTGAGGATGTAGCCGGCATCGATGGGTCCTACACATCTGAAAAGGGGGTAGGAGAATGACCTTTTGTATAGACGCCCGTCCAGGAAGATAAATTTGGAGGCCCTCCACTTGAGTAGCCTGGCTTCGTTGCGATCGTCGGGGAGGGTGCCATCAGTGAGATAGTGGACGTAGGCATCCATCCATGTAGGCTCTTGGGTGAGCGGTAGGACTTCCTCGCCGTCCTCTATGCTGGGTCTTTCTAGGTATTCGATGTAGGCGTCCCTTTTGATGCCATCGGTGGAGGTAGCTAAATGGGAGAGAATGTCGGCCTTGGCATTCTCACTTCGGGAATGTAGCTGATACTGAAAAATGCCAACGGAGAAACCAAGAGCCGAACTTTGCCCAAGTACTGAGTCATAGCGGGGTCACACGCCTCGTACTCTCCGATGATTTGTCCGGAGATGAGTTGCGAGTCAGTGAAAGCTCTAAGACACCTTATTCCGAATTCTTGGGCTAGCCTTAACCCTGCTAGCAGGGCCTCATACTTGGCCTGATTATTGATGGCTTCGAATAGAAACCGCAGGGCACACTCTGTTCTCTCTCCACTTGGTCTGGCAAGAATAAGGCCAGCACCGCTCTCTTGAGAATTTGACGTGCCATCCACATGGAGGATCCAGGTTTCTCCATCGCTGCTTGGCCCGGCTCATGCTGCTCCAAGGAAGCCTCCTTGGTCGTCTCATCTTCCCAAGTGCACTTGACTAGGAAGTCAACCAGGACTTGGGACTTCAGAGCCGGCCGTGCTTAGAAGGAGAGGTCGAATTCTTCCAGCTTGATGGCCCACTTGGCGAGTCAGCCCGAGGTATCCAAATGGGCCAGGATGGCCCGGAGGGGCTATCTGTGAGCACCACAATAAAATGGGCTTGAAAATATGGGTGGAGACGTCGGGCGGAGACGATCAGGGCGAAGATGATTTTTTCTGTCTTGAAGTATCTAACCTCCACATCGTGGAGCACCTTGCTCACGTAATAAACAAGCCTTTGGGTCCCGTCAGCATCGAGACACACCAAGACTGAGCTAACGGCATCTGGAGAAGCGGTGAGGTAAAGGAAAAGACTTTCCCCATCTCTTGGCTTAGACAGGAAAGGCGAAGAAGATAGAAATGCCTTCAGCCCGTCGAAGGCTTTCTGACAATCGTTCGTCCACTCGAAGCTGTTCACTTTCCGCAGGGCCTTGAAGAAGGACAAGCACCTCTCGCTGATTTGGAGAGGAAACGACTTAAAGCCGCTACCCTCCCCATTAGTCGCTGCACTTCTTACTAGATGGTGGCCTCATGTCGAGGATAGCGCTAATCTTCTCCAGGTTTGCCTCGATCCCTCGCTGAGTCACCATAAAACCCAGGAACTTGCCCGCCGTGACCCCGAAGGCACATTTCTTGGGATTCAGCTTGACCTGGAAGTGGTGGAGGTTGTTGAAGGTTTCCTCTAGGTCGGAGACATGATCAGAAGCGCGGATGCTCTTGGTTAGCATGTCATCCACGTAGACTTCCATGTTCCGGCCTAGCTTATCCTGAAACATCCTATTCATCAATCTTTGATAGGTCGCCCCCGTGTTCTTAAGACCGAAGGGCATTAATTTGTAGCAATAAATCCCCTTTTCTGTTACAAAGGATGTGTGCTCTTCGTCGCTGGGGTCCATCCTTATTTGGTTATATCCAGAGAAGGCATCCATGAAGCTAAGGAGCTTGTAGCCGAAGGTGGAATCTACCAGCTGGTCTATCCTTGGCAGGAGAAAACTATCTTTCGGGCATGCCTTGTTGAGGTCGATGAAGTCGATGCAAATTCTTCAGCTCCCATTTGCCTTTCTCACCATGACCACATTAGCCAGCCAGCTAGGGTAATGCGCCTCTCGGATGTGGCCGACGCTGAGCAGCTTGTTAACCTCCTCATCGATGGCTTTTTGCCGCTCGGGAGCAAAGCTTCTCTTCCTTTGGTGGATTGGACGGTGCCTCGGATCGATATTGAGCTTGTGGGTGATTACTTCTGGAGGGATGCTGGGCATATCAGACGTTGACCAAGCAAAAACGTCTGAGTTGGCCCGCAGGAAGATTAGGAGGAGATCACGATCCTCTGGGGGGAGGAGTCCGCCGATGTGCACGGTCTTCGCTGGATCATCCCCGAGGGGAAAGGTTAGGAGGTGCTCGACTGGCTCTCCCCTCCTATCGGACTCCCTGGGGTTAGGTGCTTCTGGAATCGACTTGGCTTCCAAGGGGCTTGATGCTGTGTGATAGCAGGGCAGGACTGAGCCGACCTCGCCCCTCATCTTCCCAACACCTTCGCTAGTAGGGAACTGCACCAGTAGGCACTGGGTGGAGATAATTGCATCCAATAGATTCAAACCTGGGTGCCCAATGATGGCATTGTATGCCAAGGGGACCCGCACAACCAGGAACTTCATGATCAGTGTGCTTTGGCATGATAGTGTTCTGGCTATTACAGGCAAAGATATCTCACCCTCAACCCTTACTGAGGCTGGAGAGAGTTAAGGGACAATCCCATCCGAACAAAAGCGTCATAGGTAAGGATGTCAGCTGAGCTGCCACTATCAACCAATATCCTCTTTACAGGGTGCTTGGCAATCGTCATAGAGACGGCGATGCCTTCATTATTTACATTCTCAAAATTCATCGGTCCCCCCCCAAGAACTATATTACCCGGCGCTTCCTCCCCTCTTGGCCGCTTGGATGAGGAAGCCGCTCCCCAAGACACCATACCGACCGTCTGCTCTATGGGGGTGTTATCGATAACGGCCTGAGTAGGCGGGGGTCCCATGAGTGCCGGCGGTGGTTGCGGTGCCTTCTGAAATATTTGTCGAGGTAGCCCCATTGGATGAGCTCCTCAATGGCACGCTTCAAGCTGAAGCAGCTGTCGGTGTCGTGGCCGTAATCCCGATGGAATCGGTAATAACGGCTCTTGTCGCGGGGAAGACCTTTCTTCATAGGAGGAGGGCGCTGGAGATAAGGCTCTCCCTCGATTTCCATCAGGATGTGAGATCGAGGGGCGAGGAGAGGCGTGAGCTTGCTCTCGTAGGGGACGAGGCTTCGATGCCTATTGTCGGATCGGCGAGGTGGATCAGGCCGCCGGGGGCGAGGGGGTCCACTCGACTCGGGGTGAGCAGGCTTGCGGCTGGAGCTCCTTGAGGACTCACGGTGGGTGAGGTTGGCCTCATCCGTGCGGATGTACTTCTGAGCTCAGAGGAGGAGGTCGGAGTAGGAACTCAGGGGCTTCTTGTCTAGAGAGAAGGTGAAGTGGGATGGGAGGAGCCCTCGCTTCAGCGCTAGCATTGCCAGCGCGTCATCGAGATGGTAGACTTCGAGGGCGGCAGTCTTGAACCGGGACACAAAGTCTCGCAGTGACTCCCCCTCCTTCTGACGCACGGAGAAGAGGCTGTCCGCGACCCTCGGGATCCGCCGGCAGGCATCAAAATACGCCAGAAAGGCCCTTTCCAGCTCTCGAAAAGAGTCGATGCTCTGGGGGGATAGGCGCGAGGGCCAAGCACGAGCAGCCTTCTGCAAAGTAGCAGGGAAAGCCTTGCAGAGCAGGACGTTCGAGGCACCCTGGACTTGCATCATAGCCTTGTAACTCTCGAGGTGGTCGAGAGGATCCATCATACCATCGTACAATCTATCTAGGGGAATTGGAATCTAGAGTGGACGGGCTCCTCCAGTATCCAGCGAGTATAAGGAGGACGGGTGTCATATTCCTCCTCCGGCTAATTGTTGATCTTCCTGGCGAGCTGGTCTAGTCACTGGTTGTACCCGTCCAGGCGCTCCTTCGCCTGGCGGCTGATTGTCGGGGCCCTCCGAGATGGCTCGGAGGATGAAGAAGAGGAAGAAGAAGAAAAAGGACGCAGAAGGTGGGATTTCTGCTTTGGTTCCTCCTGGTGGTGCGGCTCTGGAGGAAACTTGCTCGGGCCACAATCAGGGGATCGCGGCCGCTTGGGGGCTCACGGTGAGGCTTCCTTGGAGAAGCCTAGCGATGACCGGCCTATCACTGAGGAGAGTGTCCCCTCGCAAACTGCTGACTAGCAAGAGGAGCGGTCTGATGCTGGGTGGCCATGGACTGCTGCTGTTGAAGTCCATGGACTATGGCGGTGAGAGTTTGAACTTGCCGAGTGAGAGTTGCCAACTGCTCCGCAGCCGGAGCAGCCGCCTCTAGTTGTGGGGGGAGGTAACGGGAGGATCAGCGGCAGGGAGGTTGGTTTCCTGCTGCCTAACTGAAGGAAGATGCCCCCAGGGTGACTAACTGAGGCATCCTGAGCTCGTGTCATCACCATTGTTGGGAGAAGGAGAGGAAAAAGGGGTATACTGTAGGGTTTGGGTCTTCTTTGCTTTCACTGCCTCCCTCTTCCTAGCGCACCAATCTGATGACGCCCGATCACCGATCTTGAACATCGAGAGAAGAGAGCAGCTTAATCAGTGGATCCTTGCTCAGCTGGGTGGCCTGCAAAAAGTCCCAAGACCGGAGGGGTGCTCCGGTGGGGACCCTCCGACGATCAAGTCAGCAACCGAGGTCACAGCTGAGGAAGAGCTCAAATGAGCTCCTCTTTAGGATGAGAAGAGTCCACAGAAAGGGGGAATCCGGCACGATCACCGGTCTTGAACGTTGGGAGAAGAGAGCAGCTTAATCGGTGGATCCTTGCTCAACTGGGTGGCCTGCAAAAAGTCCCAAGACCATAGGGGTGCTCAGGTGGGGACCCTCCGACGATCAAGTCAGCAACCGAGGTCACAGCTAAGGAAGAGCTCAGATGAGCTCCTCTTTGGGATGAGAAGAGTCCACAGAAAGGGGGAATCCCTCTTGGGTATCAGGATAGACAGCGTATGAGTTTGCGTACCTTGTTCCTGAGTGGACTTATCCTTTTATAAGGGGTTGACATTAGCATAATCACATGGAGTTCCGTGAGGAGGGAATGTCCGTAGGGTTCGTAGGGGTTGCATAAATCTGAGCCGATTGGTGGGTCCTGTCCCATCGGAGAGGGGAAAAAACGGCGGTTGGTGAGCCATGTCCCATCAGTCAGTGGAGCTGGCGGGTAGTTAGGTCTGATCCCATCAATGGAGCGGCCAGTGGGTGGTTAGACCTGGTGGTGTCAGACGGCGCGGGTCAGAAGGATGGTGGCTTGAATAGCCAGGACCGTTCTGGGGCCAACTTAGGAGAGTCGAGATAGCCTTGACCCTCATGAGGGCGCCGATGCCGAGCAGGGCCGACCAGGGAAGGTTGGGGCAGACTCGGATGACTTGGGGATGCCGGGGCCGAGCGCGGTCGACCAGGGAAGGTCGGGGCCGACATGGCCGACCTGGGAAGGTCGGGGCCGACATGGCTGACTTGGAGATGCCGGAGCCGAGCGGGGCCGACCAAGGAAGGTCGGGGCTGACTTGGCCGACTTGGAGATGCCGGGGCCGAGCGGGGCCGACCAGGGAAGGTCGGGGCCGACTTGGACGACTTGGAGATGTCAAGGCCGAGCGGGGCCAACTAGGGAAGGTCGAGGCCGACTTGGCCGACTTGGAGACGTTGGGGCTAAGCGGGACCGACCAGGGAAGGTCGGGGTCGACTTGGCCGACTTGAAGATGACGGGGCCAAGCGGGGCCGACTAGGGAAGGTCGGGGCCAACTTGGCCGACTTGGAGACGCCGGGGCCGAGTGGAGCCGATCAGGGAAGGTCGGGGCCGACTTGGCCGACTTGGAGATGCCGGGGTGGGGCCGCCTTAAGATTTTGATTTTGCCATAATTGCCCTCGCGGCTATATTGGCCGCATCACCTGGCATGCAAGGCGTCCCGAAATATAACATTTAATATAAGGAGGGGTAATAACTATATATCATCCAATTTAAATGGTTCTTAATACAAACCATAATCATATGTTTTAGGCTACATGCCAAATACATAATTCAATGGGGTTACAACACAGTATTGGATCTAGTCACTCTGATAGCTGCTCGAACTACCCCATATTCCTATCTTCAATTCTGTGGCTCAGAAAAACATTGTGAAATTTAAATGAGCTCACACTCAATAAGTAAGCCAACTATAATATAATATAATCAATTCATACTTTTATCAACTCAAATTTTCCATAATAAACATTTGCCAAGCTTCCATGTTTCAAATACATTTTACCATGTTATCAAAACATGCATCATATGCTTAAAATAATTTTGGAAGCAATTGCTATATATAGCATTTCAAGAATATGCAATTTCAGGATAAATCCACTGTACCACTGTAAATAGCATTTAAATATGCATTTTTATACTAATGTCCCATGGCCATACACTATGTACACAGAACACCCCCCTCGGGTGTATCCTCCATAAATATCCCCTAGGAGTCAGGGTCCTGGAACCAGTATCATGAACTCACATCCTGCCATATCCAGCTACAACACACCTCAAGAGTGTGTTCTCCATATACCCCCTATGGAGATGGGTCCCGATGCCATGTAGCATATATTGCCATATCCTTTCACAACACACCTCCTGGGTGTGTTCTCCATATACCCCCCTATGGAGTTGGGTCCCGGTGCCAAGTGAGTCATGCAACATATCATCATCATATCATAGCGGACCATGGTGGGACATATTATCATATACACAAAGTATCATTTTCATGTCACATTTACCAAATAGCATGTATCATTGCAAAAATGCAATCCATATACTTTTCATAATTAATGAATTAAACATGTCAAATACACTTATATTTATAAAACCTTTAACAATTTTAAAGTCATGCCAATTGATCAGTTGTCCACATAGATATCCAATTATTTACAAAATATAATAAATAATAAACTAATCATAGTAAATGCTCATTTGCAAATAATACCAATCCATTTTCTTATTTTTTTTAAATAATGATATATATAACAATATAGCATTTAAATACATAATTTTTATATTTTAATAATTTATGAAAATTATGATAAATGACTTACTTACCTCAGTATGCTAATCCAAATTGTAAACCAGCTATTTGGCATCTGGGTACCTACAGCATCAATTTCCCAATTTTTAGTCCCCAAAAATAGCATATTAAAATAGCTTTTAACTCTACCCAGTTTAATCCCGGGGCCAACTTGGGGCTTGAATATCTCCCAATACATAAGCCCAAATGGGAAAATAAAAATACCCCCAGAAACTAGAATCAACTGATCCGGGGCATATTTTATTTTTCCATTTTTGGCCCAATATGGGGTCCAAATCATAGCCCAAAAAGCTCACGAGATGGCCCAATAGGGCCAAAAGGGAACGGCCCAACAGGGCCGCTCCCCTTTCACCCCCGCCTCCCCTGTTTTGCCGAAACAGGGGGAATGGTGCCGGCGGCCAGGGCCGCCGCCGGCCACTCCGGGGGGCGGCCGCCGACGGCCAGCCCAAAGCCGGCCGCCACCACGGCCGCGCTCCCTCTCCTCTCTTTTTCTCTCTTCTCTCTCGTTCTCTCCTGTCACTCGGTGGCTGTTACCCGTGCCGGTGGCACGGCCCGGACCCTCACCGGACGGTCGCCCGCCACCGGTGAGGGCTGGCCGCGCCCAGGCCCGGCGAGGCATCGGCACTCGTCGGGCCCGAACCAAGCCGTGAACCGGCTTGGTTCCCTCTCTGTTTCTCTCTCTCTTACCTTGGCCAGCAGGGGGGGGAGGAGAATGGAGGAGGAGGGGTGCTCCCCCCCTCCTTAAATCATGGCGAGGGGAGGGCCATCCCTCCCCTTTGACTAGCTGCAGCGCTCCCTGCCGCAGCCGTCAATGATGGCAGAGGAAGGGGCGGTGCCCCCCTTCCTCCGTCAACAATGGCGGATCCTCACCATGTGAGGATCCAGAGGGCTCACATTCTCCCTCCTTATAAAAATTTTGGCCTCGAAATTGGTGTACTTCATATAACATTTAGAATCCAAAGCTTTGATCATATGATTAATTTTCTTTCCATTTACATATGCTAGTTACAAACAATTGAGGATATTTTTCTTTAATTTCCTCCTCAAGCTCCCAAGTAGCTTCCCTCTCAGAATGGTTACTCCACTGAACCTTGACATAGGGAATGCTACGCCGTCTTAAGACTTGTCCTTGCGGTCCACAATACGCACAGGATGCTCTTCATATGTCAGATCATTCCTTAACTGCATGGGCTCAAACTGTATCACATGGCTGGGGTCAAGAATGTACTTTCTCAACATAGATACATGAAATACATTGTGTACCCCAGAGAGTGCCGGAGGTAATGCCAGGCTATAAGCCACCTCCCCTACTTTACTCAGAATCTCAAATGGCCCAATGTATCGTGGACTCAGTTTACCCTTAATCCCAAATCTCATCACATTTTTGGTTGGTGATATCTTCAGAAAGACATGGTCTCCAACCTGAAATTCTAGCTCCCTTCTTCTCACATCAGCATAGCTCTTCTGTCGGCTCTGAGCTGTGCGGAGTCGTTCCTTGATCAACTGCACCTTCTCTACTGTCTGCCGAATCAGCTCAGGGCCCAACAATTTCTCTCCCCCACATCATCCCAACATAAGGGAGATCTGCATTTCTACCATACAAGGCCTCAAATGGAGCCATCTGGATACTGGCTTGGTAACTATTATTGTAAGCAAATTCCACTAAAGATAAGTGGTTGTCCCAAGCACCACCCAAGTCCATCACACAGGCTCGCAACATGTCCTCCAGGGTCTGTATGGTCCTCTCAGACTGCCCATCTGTCTGAGGATGGAAGGCTGTGCTGAAGTTCAATTTGGTCCCCAGAGCTCTATGAAGACTCTTCCAGAATTGGGACACAAACCTAGTATCCCGATCTGATACAATAGATACGGGAATACCATGAAGCCTCACAATTTGCTCAATATACATGTTGGCCAATCTCTCACTGGAATCCCAACTCTGAATGGCAGGAAATGGGCTGACTTCGTCAATCTGTCTACAATGACCCATACCGCATCATTGCTCCTAGGGGTCTTAGGCAGACCAGTCACGAAGTCCATAGTGATCTTCTCCCATTTCCATTGTGGAATCATCAGAGATTGAAGGGGTCCCGCAGGCCTTTGATGCTCAGCCTTCACTTGCTGACATATTAAACATTTGGCCACATACTGAGCAATCTCTCTTTTCATTCCCTTCCACCAAAAGTTTTCTTTTAGGTCTCTGTACATCTTGGTGCCTCCTGGGTGCACTGTATAGGGAGAGTAGTGGGCCTCCCTTAGAATTTCTGCTCTTAGTTCCACCACATTTGGCACACAGAGCCTGCCATCAAATCTCAGGGATCCATCCTCCATTATAGCAAATTCATTTTGAACCCCTGACTTCACAGCTTCTTTAATCTTTTGCAGGTCCAAGTCTTCTTTCTGGGAGGACTTGATCCTGTCTAACAGAGTGGGTTGGAGTACAAGTGCTGCCACCCATCGGACCGCTGTACTCGCAATCCAACCTCCAACTTCTCAAGGTCCCTCTGGATGTGAGGCTGAGAAGTGATCATAGAAGCTAACTCCGAGGAGGACTTCCTACTCAAGGCATCAGCTACCACATTGGCCTTCCCTGGATGATAGTGCAGGTTCAGGTCATAATCTTTTAGTAGCTCCATCCACCTCCTCTGCCTTAAGTTTAACTCCTTCTGAGTGAAGATGTATTTCAGACTTTTGTGGTCTGTATACACATCACATGTCTCTCCATATAGATAATGCCGCCAAATCTTCAAGGCAAAAATCACGGCGGCCAACTCCAGGTCATGGGTAGGATAATTTTGCTCGTATGGCTTTAGCTGCCTGGAGGCATAAGCTATCACCTTCTCATTTTGCATCAGAACACATCCCAATCCCTTCCGAGAAGCATCCGTGAATAGGGTGAATCCTCCAGATCCTGACGGAAGGGTAAGGACGGGGGCTGATACTAGGCGTTGCTTCAGCTCCTGAAAACTTCTCTCACACTCCTCAGTCCAGTCAAACTTCGCTTGCTTTTGGGTCAAGCGAGTCAGGGGTAGAGCAATGCGAGAAAAGCCTTCCACGAATCTGCGATAATATCCAGCCAGCCCCACGAAGCTTCTTACTTCAGATACATTGGAAGGCCGACACCAGTTAACAACTGCCTCAATCTTCTTTGGGTCCACAGATATGCCATCTTTAGATATTATATGACCCAAGAATGATACTTGGCTCAACCAGAAGTCACACTTCTGCAACTTGGCATAAAGCTTTTTCTCCCGAAGAGTTTGCAGAACAATCTTCAGGTGGTCCACATGCTCCTCCTGGCTTTTAGAATACACCAGGATGTCATCAATGAACACCACCACAAACTGGTCCAAGTATGGCTTAAAGATTCTGTTCATCAAGTCCATGAATGCTGCCGGGGCATTAGTCAACCCAAACGGCATCACCAAGAACTCGTAGTGGCCATACCTAGTCCTGAATGCTGTCTTAGGCACATCCCCAGCCTTGACCTTGAGTTGATGGTATCCTGACCGAAGATCAATCTTCGAGAATACCCGAGCTCCTTGGAGTTGATCAAATAGATCATCAATCCTTGGCAAGGGATACTTGTTCCGCACTGTTACCCTATTGATTTCTCGGTAATCAATGCAGAGCCGAAGACTTCCATCTTTCTTTTTGACAAATAATACTGGAGCACCCCAAGGAGAGACACTAGGTCTGATAAATCCCGGTCTAGGAGCTCCTGCAATTGGCTCTTCAACTCTTTTAGCTCAGCTGGGGCCATACGGTACGGGGCCTTGGATATAGGTCCAGTGCCAGGGCCAAATCAATAGTGAACTCAACCTCCCGATCTGGGGGCAATTCGGTCAAATCATCTGGAATACATCAGGAAATTTTTGAGCCACTGGAATATCCTCCAACTTGACCTCATCCTGCTGAAGGTCTTTGACCACAGCAAGAAACCCTTGGCCACCCTTCTTCAAATACTTTGCGGCCTGTAGTGCTGACACGAACACGAGGCCAGATGCTCCTGACTTCCAGTAAAACTGAATTCAGGTTGATTAGGAATTTTGAAGATCACCATCTTCCTGAAACAGTCTACTGAAGCATGATAGGAGGCCAACCAGTCCATCCCAAGGATAACATCAAAGGATTTTAGTGGGAGGACGATTAGATCGGCCTTCAATCTCCTATCCCCCATGTTAATCAGGCAAGATCTGCATACTGACTCTACCCTCATAACATCACCATTTGGGAGAGCAATGTGCAACTCTTGCTCTAGGGGAACGGGTGTCAAAGATTCATCCTTGGCAAGATATGTGCTAGATACAAATGAATGCGTGGCACCCGGATCTACTAAATTGAGCATAAGTGTTGCCTACTTTAATTATACCTGATCACAAAGTTTAGTTTGTCTTAGATGTCATAAGGTTTAACAATACTTTTATCATTCATGATCAATGCATTCCATTGCATATGAAAAAACAATCTTAAACGAGTACTTAAGTAATAGGCGTACCTGCCACAACGGAGTTGGAAGCGGCAGCATCCTGTTGTGTGAGAGTAAAGACCCTTCCCTGGGTCCTAGCTGCTGCTGCTGCTGGTCTCTCCCTTGATCCGAGGAGGCTGCTGATCCCTCCGAAGGGGACAAGTGGCCATCTTGTGACCCACCTGCCACATATGAAGCAGGCATCTCATCCCGCGGCACCACTTTCCTGGGTGGGAGTTTCCGCATTGAGGGCAACGGGTTTCCGTACTCTTCGGTCCTGAGGGGGCCTGATAAGGACCTTTCTTCTTGGCCTGACCTGAAGACTGGCCAGAAGGAGACCCCTTCTTCTTCCTTTGCTGGTGCTCCCACTGCTTATGGACCACACCCATATCTCTCTCAATCACCAGGGCCTTGTTCACCACAGCACTGAATGTGGAGAGTTCAAAGGCATTGACTGCTTGCATCAGTCTAGGCCTCAGTCCCTCGGTGAACTTGATGATCTTGGCTCTCTCAGTGGCTGCTATGTCTGGAGCAAACCGAGCCAACCGGTAAACTCGGCTTCATACTGGCCACAGAGAGATTTCCTTGCTCCAGTTTGAGAAACTCAGACTGCATCTGTCTCTGCACACTATTGGGAAGTATTTGTCATAGAAGACTTCCTTAAACTCTCCAGGAAATAGCCTGTCCATCCATTCGCTGCTCCACAAGTAGCCACCAATCATATGCCTCCCCTGAAGGAGGTAGGTAGCGAATCTGATTCGCTCCTCCTCCTGGCTACCATGAGCCAAAGGCTTTCTCCATCTCCCTCATCCATTTTTCAGCATCGGCAGGGTTAGTAGATCCACAAAAAGGAGCAGGGGCCAAGCTCTTGAACTCAGCAAAGCTCCGGCCCCCTCCCCGCCAGGGCTGAGATGGAGTCGACTGAGCAGGCTATGAAGCGGAGAGGCAGGCCGAGCAGGCTGGATTTGCTGAATCTGTTGCTGCATGGCTTGCATAGCCTGCGACATTCCCGCAAGAGCCTGAAGCAACTGGGCTTGAAATTGTGGTTGATCATTGTCAGCCAAATTAACGGAACCAGAGCCTCCAGAAGCTTGCTGGCCTCCCTGCTGGCCAGAGTCACCAGCCTGGGAGTTCTCAATTAGGCCGCAGACTCCTAGTGCGACGTGGCATTCTTAACTCCTGCCAGGGTTAGGTTCCAGTCAATATCCTTGTAAACCACTAGATTTCAGGCTTTCAAAATATATTACTTAAAATTTTTAATAAAGTTATCACCCTCCCAATGTAATCCTAATGTTCTGCCTAGTGTCATCTTGTGTTTGTCCCTAAGGTCAAACCTAGGCTCTGATACCACAAAAGCTGTCACGCCCAGACCCTATATTGGATCTAGGGGTGGCAACCCGCCGCATGCCTAGCATGCAAGGCATCCGAAATATAACATTTAATACAAGGAGGGGTAATAACTATATATCATCCAATTTAAATGGTTCTTAATACAAACCATAATCATATGTTTTAGGCTACATGCCAAAATACATAATTCAATGGGGTTACAACAACAGTATTGGATCTAATCACTCTGATAGCTGCTCAACTACCCCATATTCCCATCTTCAATTCTGTGGCTCTGAAAAACATTGTGAGATTTAAATGAGCTCACACTCAATAAGTAAGCCAATTATAATATAATATAATCACTTCATTCTTTTATCAACTCAAATTTTCCATAATAAATATTGCCAAGCTTCCATATTTCAAATACATTTTACCATGTTATCAAAACATGCATCATATGCTCAAAATAATTTTGGAAGCAATTGCTATATATAGCATTTCAAGAATATGCAATTTCAGGATAAATCCACTATACCACTGTAAATAGCATGTAAATATGCATTTGTATACTAATGTCCCACGGTTACACACTATGTATACAGAACACCCCCCTCGGGTGTATCCTCCATAAATATTTCCTAGGAGTCAGGGTCCTGGAACCAGTGTCATGAACTCACATCCTGCCATATTCGGCTATAACACACCCCAAGAGTGTGTTCTCTATATACCCCCCTATGGAGATGGGTCCGGTACCATGTGGCATAATATTGCCATATCCTGTCACAACACACCTTCTGGGTGTGTGTTCTTCATATACCTCCTATGGAGTTGGGTCCCGATGCCAAGTGAGTCATGCAACATATCACATCATATCATATCATAGCGGACCATGGTGGGACATATTATATCATTTTCATGTCACATTTGCCAAATAGCATGTATCATTGCAAAAATGCAATCCATATACTTTTCATAATTACAATGAATTAAACATGTCAAATACACTTGTATATTTATAAAATCTTTAACAATTTTAAAGTCATGCCAATTGATCAATTGTCCACATAGATACCCGATTATTTGCAAAATATAATAAATAATAAACTAATCATAGAAATGCTCATTTGCAAATAATACCAATCCATTTTCTTATTTTTTTTAAATAATGCAATATATAACAATATAGCATTTAAATACATAATTTTCATATTTTAATAATTTATGAAAATTATGATAAATGACTTACTCACCTTAGTACGTAAATCCCAAACCATAAACTAGCTATTTGGATATCTGGGTACCTACAGCATCATTTTCTCAATTTTTAGTCCCTAAAAATAGCATATTAAAATAGCTTTTAACTCTACCCAGTTTAATCCCGGGGCCAACTTGGGGCTTGAATATCTTCCAATACATAAGCCCAAATGGAAAATAAAAATACCCTCGGAAACTAGAATCAACACTGATCCGGAGCATATTTTTATTTTTTTATTTTTGGCCCAATACGGGGTCCAAATCGTAGCCCAAAAATAGCTCGCGAGATGGCCCAATAGGGCCCAAAAGGAGAATGGCCCAACAGGGCCCGCTGCCCTTTCACCCCCGCCTCCACTGTTTTGCTCGAAATAGGGGGGGAATGGTGCCGGCGGCCAGGGCCGCCGCCGGCAACTCGGGGGGGGGCGGCCACCGACGGCCGGCCCGAAGCCGGCCGCCACCGCGGCCGTGCTCCCTCTCCTCTCTTTTTCTCTCTGTATCACTCGTTCTCTCCCATCACTCAACCGTGGCTGTTACCCGTGCCGGTGGCATGGCCAGCCACCACGGCCGGCCGGACCCTCACCGGACAGTCGCTCGCCGCCGGTGAGGGCCGCTGGCCGCTGCCCAGGCCGGCAAGGCATCGAGCACTCCGTCGGGCCCGAACCAAGCCGTGAACCAGCTTGGTTCCCTCTCTGTTCTCTCTCTCATTCCCTCTCTCTCTCTTACCTTGGCTGGCAGTGGGAAGGGAGGAGAATGGTGAAGGAGGGGTGCTCGCCCCATCCTTAAATCATGGCAAGGGGAGGGCCATCCCCTCCCCTGTACCCGTGTGAAGGGGGGCGTGTCGATGCCCCCTTTCTTTGACTGGCTGCGGCACCTCCCTGCCGCGGCCATCAACGATGGCGGAGGAAGGGGGCGGCACCCCCCTTCCTCCGTCAACAATGGCGGATCCTCACCATGTGAGGATCCGTAGCAGGGACAGGGGCTCACAGCTCGTCCGACGCCTTCCAGAATAGCTCTCCCTTCTTGTCTATAACCCGCATGTCCCCGTCGTCCACCAAGTCCAGTCTCACTGGGAAGCTCTCGCCCTTGCCGTCTCCGTCCCACACCGACTCGCTTCCGTCGAACACCTCTAGCCCTGCGTTGGTGAACACCAGGGAGCACGCATTGGCGATGCTCATTGGAGCGCACTCGGACTCCCACATGCTTTCTTGGAGCCGGTGTCCTACACTTGCATGTAGCAGAAGTTGTTGCCGAAGCTGCCACCCATCGGAGCAGTCTCGCGGTGGAGGAGGTAGGCGGTGTACTTGCCGGATGGGGAGGTGAGGAAGGGCTGGGTGCTTTCGGCAGAGTTCGGGGGGATGGATGCCAGGATTTGCTGCTTCGTGGTTCTTTGGATGGTTCCTGAGGGGATGGTGGCCGATGAAGGTGGGGATTGGAGGAGAGAGGAGATGGATGTTGGAAATGGTAAACTTAATTGTGGTGATGAAACCAAGAGGTCATAATAAATTCTGAAGAATTAACTATAGTTGCAGAAAATAAGAGTCACATTGAAATCTGAAGAGTCATGTTGTAAAACCAAAAGTCATATAGAAAGTCTAAAAGGTTCATTATGATGTATTAATGAGGGAAGATCAATAGTCACTTTCTATATCTATAAATAGGGCATATTGTAGTGAGCTAGGAAAGCTAATAGAAATGATATTATAGAAACTTCTCTCACTCCCAGCATTTCTCCTTGAGCATTCTAGAGCGCTACCAAAAATATTGTTTTCAACAAGTGGTATCAGAGCTTCTTGTGAGCCCACTACGTTTCCAACAAGTGGTATCAGAACCTGGTTGATCCCCAACTATATCAGAGCTTGAGAGCTTAGTAGATCCTAAAGCAAGTCAAAGAGTCAAAGAGCAGTTTTAGAGCTAGAGAAAGCTCTGAGTGCAGAAGGTGCTCGTAAAGGAGTTGCTCGTGAAGCTGTGAAATATATCCTCCATCAAGGTGTTAAGTCTTCATATCAAAAGGAATCCGTTGAGAAGTGTGAAAGTCTAAGATAACAAGACTTTGCAAAAGAAAAAGAAGACGAGCAGTCTTCAGAGGTTGAAGAATAGAAACTTCAACACCAATTGAGCAAAATGAAGGATGAAAAGGTAATAGTTGTGGTTGCGCCATACAAGGTAATGCTTAAAGAAATGCTTGAAAAACTAAATTTTTCTCCAGCAAAGTATAAGTGAGAAGTCTGGACTAGATTATTCTCCAAGTTTTATGGCAACAGTCATTTTTGAAGATATAAGTGAAAGTTTTATGATTGATGGTCCAGTTTCTATTTCAAAGAAGGAAGCAGAAAATTATGCAGCATTACAAGCAATTATCTATTTAAAAAATATTTATAATATTACTATGAAAGATGTTCATTTTTAGGAAATTGAAGATGTCAAGATAGCAATGCAAGATTTGCATGAAGCCTATGAAGAGCTGAAGAACAAATATGAAGATAGTATTAAAGAATTAAATGAGCTGAAGCTGACAATGAATAGAAGAGTCATTATAAAAGATAAAGAAAGGGTGATTAAAGAAGATACAAGATATCCACCTCATACATCAATGAGAAGGACATTTGCAAGAAGAGATTTTCCTCCGGGTTGCGGTCCAAATCAGTATTGAAGATATGATGAACAAGAATATTAAGTTTAAAGGGGGGTGTTGGAAATGGTAAACTTAATTGTGGTGATGAAACCGAGAGGTCATAATAAATTCTGAAGAATTAACTATAGTTGCAGAAAATGAAGAGTCACATTGATGTATTAATGAGGGAAGTTCAATAGTCACTTTCTTGTAGTGAGTTATAGAGTAAGTGAGGAAAGCTAATAGAAATGATATTATAGAAACTTCTCTCACTCCCAGCATTTCTCCTTGAGCATTGTAGAGCACTATTAAAAATATTGTTTTCAACAAGTGGTATCAGAGCTTCTTGTGAGCCCACTATGTTTCCAACAATGGAGAGGTAGAGGAAGAAGGATGCGAAGAGCTCCATGCCTTGGTTGCTGGGAGTTGAATGGATGAGTGAAGTGTGATGAGAACGAAGGAAGTGAGGTGTTTTAAGGGAGTTTGGAGCGAGTGTGGTTGGTGCAATTTGAAATGGAGTAGGAGATGATGATGGGAGTATTAGGTTGAAAGAGGAGATGATGGAGCAGTGCATGGGGTTTGATAGGAGGCAATGGGCCTTCTCCTTTTGGCAAAAAAAATACTTTTGGTCCGCAGACTCTCACTCAAAATTGATCTCGATCCTTTTTTTTTCTCTCTCTTTATTTATTTATTTATTTATTTTTGCAAGAGAGGATAAAAGGCTCCCTTAATTTATTAAAATATGTGCAATATATTTATAAAGACAAAAGAAAAAATATAAGAGGATATTTAAGATAGAAGAAGAGCGGTAAGCTTTTGGTGCACGTCAGTATGGACGAATTTTAATCAAGATTGAAAGAAAAAAAGAGTTTTTTGATAAGATTGATTGTGATCAAATGATGAAAGTAAAAGAGCTTGAGAAAATTTTTAAGTTTTTCTCTCTTCGTTTAAGCCATTAAATAGCAAGAACTAGTTGATCTCAAGCCGATTTAATGGATAGACTATTTCTCTGTGAAGATCACATAATATAAAGATCTTGATATAGCAAGAAAATGCTGATTTTATCCATAAAGAGCACCCAAATTCTAAGACTTCAAGTATATTTTAGAAGCAAATATTAACAAAAAAAATTCTAAAGGTATACCATAAAATGGACATCGTGAGCTAAATAGCTCAATCCTTTAAATTCATCTTAATTTTTAAACTTTCATATGTTACAATTTAACCTTTTTATATTTTAAAAATATTACATTTCTGATGTTTGATTATAAAGAATCTGTTAAATTGATAAGATAACACATTTGCTACTTTTTCGATTTTAATTGATCCGTATAATGAGGCATATCGGGAATGCAATCTTTTTAAAATATGAAGAATTAAACTTTAATATTAAAAAGTGTGAGGATTAAAATGAATTATGAGTAGAAGTTTGAGGATCAAAAGAATGTTTAGTCTTTTATTTTTTTCTTTTTTTATTTTAATATACATCAGGAGACAGCCATGATTGGACTCTCAAAGGTAGTCCCATCCTCTTGGATTGGATTTAGTGGCAATATTATAGAGCAACCAGTTCAATTGATTGGAGGGGGGAGTGCAGGTTTGGGAGCTGGCAAGCTGTCAAAAGTTACAGAGTATTATAATGGAAGGATTTGTTTAGTGTCTCTTCATTCTTCTCTGATCATGGGTGATCGAAATCAGCTGGTTGAGTACTGTTGCCGTCGGGATCTGTCCTCCGACTCGACGCGATCGATCTCCAGGGAGAGGGGTGCGGCGGACCTGCAAAAAGAAGCCCACGCGCGGAGGGACGCTGGGGGTGGTCCTCCGCGGAAGGCCCTCCGACGCTCAAGTCAGTGGGAAGGAATCGGCAATCAACCAGACAGTGGGAAGGTGGATCTCTCCGGGAGACCTCTCCAGGGGGCGGCCAATCGGAAACTCTAGAGGGGCAGAGCACCGGCGAGCTACCCGGGGAGAGAGGAGTGAGTCCAGAGTTTTGTGCGCATCAAGAGTCACGTACCTGAGAGAATCTATGAATCTGATATTTATAGACTGTCATCTGGATCTTGAGCATCTTTTGGAAGGTTCAGAGGTTGTTACGATACGGAGGCGGACAGAATCAGGCCATCGTGGGGCCGTTAGGCTCCATACTCGTTTGTTAAGGAATCGACGGCCGGGAGAGCTCCTTGATGTCCCGAGATCTGGTCAGGTAGACGTGGGGCGGTTACAATAGGCTCTAGGCCACGTCCTGACACGATTCCTTGTCTAGGATGCTGTTTGGGTAGGCCTGGGCTCTCCGCGTCAAGTTCCGCGGAGGTGGGTGCTAGGCTACGGATCGCTTGATGAAACCGAGCCATGGAAGAGACCGAGCCACAGAGGCCCGGAAGGGGCCGAGCTATGGAAGCCCGGAAGGAGCCGAGCTGTGGAAGCCCGGAAGGGGCCGAGCTATGGAAGCCCGGAAGGGGCCGAGCTATGGAAGCCCGGAAGGAGCCGAGCTATGGAAGCCCGGAAGGACCGAGCTACGGAAGCCCGGAAGGGCCGAGCTACGGAAGCCCGGGAGGAGCCGAGCTAGGGAAGCCCGGAAGGGGCCGAGCTATGGAAGCCCGGAAGGGGCCGAGCTATGGAAGCCCGGAAGGAACCGAGCTATGGAAGCCCGGAAGGAGCCGAGCTATGGAAGCCCGGAAGGGGCCGAGCTATGGAAGCCCGAAAGAGCCAAAGGGAGGAGGTTAGCCTTAACCGCCTCGCACGGATATTAATGTGATGACGATTTTACCCCTCAACACATGCCCTCCACTCCCTAGTTCAAAGCGTAGGTTCGAGCGTAGGGAGTACAAGTTCGAATGGCGCGCCATGGATGGGACGTCTTGGCCTGGACAGCTCGCAATGATGCTCTAATTAATGCGACAGGGTCATCTCAGCCTTCGGGGCTAAGGCTCCTCCGCGAGCGACGGTTAGGATTGCGCCACGCTTCGAAACCCGATCGATCGGGCGTTTATCGAGGTGATTCCGGACGCCTGGGATGAGACGCCCCGCCTCTTCAGGGCGGCTTCCTTGGCGGAGAAGCGTGGTGACGGCTGCATTGCGTATATATATATGTGTGCGCGTGCGCTCGGCGTCTTTTCGTTTTGCTTTCAAAAAGGGTTCTGGCCTTCATCTTCTTCAACGCTTATTGTTTTTGTTTGGTACCCCTTTCAATGGCGATGAGCCCCGACGATGTGGCCTCCGAGATCGTTGCCGAGGACCTGGGGAGGATTCATCAGCGATATGGCTTGCCCTTGGACGTCGTCCTACGGGCGCCGGAGCCCAATGATAAGTTACCCGGGATCTAGAGTCTGGGGTCTTCATCTACGAGGATAGTTTGAAGGCGGGTCTTCATTTTCCTCTCCACCCCCTGGTGAAGGAGATCATGACCCACTACAATATCAGTCCGTCAATGGTGGCTCCAACAGTTGGCAGAATATCATCGGATTCATCTCGATGTGCCACCAGATTCGGATCGTCGCCACTCTCCCTCTTTTCCGCCTGCTACCACCTGACTCCGGGGAAGAAATCAGAGTGGCCCTACATCGGGCCCCGGAGATCCTTCAATGTTATCGCGGATAAGCCCTCTTCCATCAAGGGGTGGAAGAGTCGATTTGTTATCGCGGAGGGGAACGTCGGGTCCGACTTTCCTCAGCGATGGGGGATTGTTGCAAGGGATGCGGAGGCGCATCCGGCTCTGACGGCGCAGGAGGAGAAGGACTTGGACGTCCTTTGCAACGGACAAGTATTTTCAGCTAACGATCTGCTATCGGATGGGGCCCTCTTGCAGCCGGGCTTAGCCCTCTGGACCCGCAAGGTGAGTCCCTTTCGTGCCATGTACCTTTCTCGATTAGTGTGCTTGATTCTGAGTATTGTGTGCTCTATTCTAATAGCCGCAAGGTCGGTGTTGTCAAACCTCTCCAAGAGGAAGAGAGGGAAACGTCCCGAGGAAGGTAGCGGCGCGGATAGTGGCCGGCCCGTAAAAAGGGCTCATGCTTCCGCGAGGAGTCCACCGGGTGCCGGGGCAGTCATGGCAGAAGCGCCGGGGGCGAAGGAGAGCCCGGGGAGGGCGGTTATGGCCTCCGAACCTCTCATGTTGGAGATATCGGACAGCTCAGATGAGGCTCCGATGGCTCGTCCGACCGCGTCTCCCCTGAAAGAGGAAACAGCGGCGGATTTAGAAGAGGGGACTGTTGCTGAGGAGGCTGCTGTCCCCGTAGGATCGCCACCGGTTCCAGCAGGAGAGGAAGAAGCGGCGGCCGCAGCCGGGGAGGTTCAAGGGGAGCCCTCTCTTGGTCCTTCCGCGGGGGGGTCAGGTAGCAGTGAGGCAGGTCAGACCGAGGCTTCGGGGGAGCCTGCAGAGGAGACGCAAGTGATGGAACAGGCCGGGATCTCGGAGGGCCCGGTGGCGGAGACACAAATGGTGGTCACCGAGGAAGGGGCGTCGAAGGAGGAGACGCAGCAAGGCGGGAGCCCCGCATTGGGGGCTTCTTCGAGAAAGGTTTTGGGGAAGCTGGCTCTTGGGCTAGCCGAATTATCTGAGAAAACCCAAGCCAGGGCCTTGATAGAGGAGGCTAGGACGTTGAAGGCCTCTCAGGCGGAGGGAGCCCAGGCTGGTCCTTCAGGCGGGGTTGGCTCATCCGGCAGTTTGGACGCTAGTATTAAGGAGGCATTTTCTGCCATAATTAGGTCGGCCTTGTATCCGGGCGCGGATCCCTCGGCGGACAAGTTTGCCGACCTGGGGTTGGTCGACGCTGCGTTCGGGCAGCAAGGCGTGGCAGAAAGTATCCATCTTCTTCCCGACATTGATAACACAACCTTGATGAGGATGACCCGGGCTTATGCCTCGCGGGTGAGTTACTTTTCTTGTGTGATAGATGTTTCTCGATTGACCCCATCGTGGGCCCTTATTCAATTTTTGCTTTTGCAGAGCGTTTTGCTTTCCCGGGCGATTTGCTGGCGCTTGAGTTTGGCGACGGGGGCCAGTGTCCAGGCCCGGAGGGTGAATGTCGAGCTCCAGACGCGGCTGAAAGTGTCTGAGCAGTTTGAAGAGCTCATGACACGATGGATAGGAACTTGAAGGGGGCAAGGGCGGCACATCAGGCTGCCGTGGACGAGGTGTCCAAGCAAAAGCGCAAAGTAAAGGAGCTGCGGGGACTCCTGGCGAAGAACGACGACGCATGTTCGGAGTTGGCCAGAATCGAATCGAAGCATTCCGCGGAGGTGAAGGCGATGCAGAAAGAACATAATGAGAGCATAGGTCGACTGGGGAGGGAAGCTGCAGACGAGAGGAAGCGTTTAACCAGGATGCTTGGCGAGGTGGAGGAGCGACTGAAGCGCCGCGATAGCGAGATTGCCCATTTGAAAGAGGGCGCTAAGTGGCAACAAGGGGTGATAACTCGGGTGAGCGACGAGCTAACCCAAGCTCAGGAGGCAATCGGAGCCAAGCAGTTGAAGATCGGCAGTCTGCAGGAGAGAGTTGAGCTAGTGGGGGCTGATAGGACAAGAGCCAGACGTGAGGCTGAGGAGTTGGCCAAGAGGTTGGCCAAACGAGAGGAGGAGGTACGACCTCATTCTCCCCCCCCCCCTTTTTTTGGCTTTTTCTACTGGTTTCTTGCGTCGCTGACCTATTTCGGCCTTCTCAGATGGCGGAGTTGGGACTGGAGGTTCGGGCTCTTCAAAGCGAGCTTGTGTCCAGCCGCAACAGGAGCTCGGAATTCGAGATGCGGGCCGGCGAGTTCGAGGAGCAAAATATCATTTTGCGGGCCCAAGTTGCAGAGGCCGAGAAACAGGCCACCGGAGCCAACACGCAGCTCGCCATACTCAAGGGGAGGCAAGACGCTATGAGCGTAGACGCGTTCCATCACGGGATGGAAGAGTGTAAACAGCAGATTCTCAGCGAACACCCGGAATGGGACCTTTCTTTTCTGAGCGCTGAAGATCCCGACGATGGCGAGTCTGATGAAGAAGATGAAGACGAATATGTCGACGTTTCTGACGCCGAACTTGGCGCCGCCCCTGGTCCCAGCGAAGCTGCAGTTTCTGAGGGACGGTCGCACACTGCCGTAGAGGAGGAAAAAATGTCAGAGAAGGGCGAATCTAGCCGTGCTTCTGTAGGTGCTACTGAGGGTTCCTCCAAAGCTGGTGCGGCTCCCGATCCTTAGGGGCCATTCATGTATTTCATCTTTTAGACGTTAATCAAACGTTTCTTAATAAACGGATTTTACGTTTCCACTTAGGCGTTTTCCTTGTGTGACCTTGTTGTTGTTTCCCCTCGATCATGAGCGACTTGTGGTTTACTGATGCCCTTTGGTCACCCTTACCTCGAGATTGAAGGAAACGCACCGGCTAAGCCTGATGGGCAAACCAGGTCGGCTTGGGCCGATGAAGAATAATAGGTCAGGCAAAGTAGGTTGGCTGGGGCCGATAGGCAATGTAGGTCGGCTGGGGCCGACAGGAAAAGTAGGTCGGCTGGGGCCGACAGGAAAAGTAGGTCGGCTGGGGCCGACAGGCAATGTAGGTCGGCTGGGGCCGACAGGAAAAGTAGGTCGGCTGGACCGACAGGAAAAGTAGGTCGGCTGGGGCCGACAGGCAAGATAGGTCGGCTGGGGCCGACAGGCAATGTAGGTTGGCTGGGGCCGACAGGAAAAGTAGGTCGGCTGGGCCGACAGGAAAAGTAGGTCGGCTGGGGCCGACAGGCAAGATAGGTCGGCTGGGGCCAACAGGCAAAGTAGGTCGGCTGAGGCCGACAGGCAATGTAGGTCGGCTGGGGCCGACAGGCAAAGTAGGTCGGCTGGGGCCGACAGGAAAAGTAGGTCGGCTGGGGCCAACAGGCAAGATAGGTCGGCTGGGGCGACAGGCAAAATAGGTTGGCTAAGGCCGACAGAAAAAGTAGGTCGGCTGGGGCCGACAGGCAATGTAGGTCGGTTGGGGCCGACAGGAAAAGTAGGTCGGCTGGGGCCGACAGGCAAGATAGGTCGGCTGGGGCCGACAGGCAAAGTAGGTCATCGCGCTTTCTGCCATCCTGCCAGCGCCCTGCTGTCCCGCAGGCAATTCGGTTTTTACTTTACTAGAAGCGGTGATACGGCACAATGGAAGGCGTAAAGTTGCGTCAAAGCTTTTTGGAAGGCGCTCTTTTCCCATACAGATCGCTTTATCGTGATGCGTATGCAACCGCCTATTGCTGGAGGGTACTATTCTCGAAGGACGATACTCTGGACCCGCCAGTTTTCGAGGTACTGGCTAGCGACCACCCGTATTAAATGACAGTGATTCGGGATCAGAAGGAGATCTTCGTACACGTTGTAAGTCAGGTGGTGGGCTTGGCGCAGTGGGGCGCTGCGTCTATCCTGAGGGGCCACGTGGAGGCGTGGGCTAGGTGTTCGAATCTCGGGACTCTCAGCTCTGATAGATCGTCCCGGGTCTCCCTACCTATAAAAAGGGGAGAAAAGGGGTTCTGTCTGGTTATCCCCAAAGTTACTTTCTCGTCAGAGCTTCCACTATGCTCATTTCTCTGTTGTTGCAAGTAGGAGGATCAGGCCTTCCTTTCATAGGCTCCTTGCCGCCGGATAGCTGGGGCGACCGGGGAGCAGCTGGAGAATGGCTCATCCTTAGGGGAGGAGCTTCGGAGATCGTATGGAGAGCGCACAAGAGGGGCGCAGAGATCATACGGAGAGCGCACATATGCGCTTCCTATGCGATCTCTGTAGCTTGCTGCGGGGAGTTACGGTAGGAAGTGTATCGATACCCCCGTAGCATGCACAGACTCTTCCTTTTTCGCTAGCTTGGGTTCCCGTCCATTCTCTGAGGGGAATCCTTGCCACGGGAGGGAGAAGATGGGAGCAACCGGGGTTGGATGGTTCCCGGTTCCCTCGACTGTATGGCGGCCCGCGATCCAGCACTCCCTCCTAGGGGAGCGGGCTGGGTCATTCGGATCCTCAGAATCAACATCCGTGGGCCATGCCCCCCTTTTGGATCTTTTAATTCATCCGGGGCCGTGGAGGGTCAGCCTTATCATCCGTCCGGGCAGACTGGCCATTTCGTGGTTTGCATGATTTGTCGATCCGGATGTTGGAACATCGTAGTTGTATAGGTCTGCTTTGGAGCAGTTGCCCGAGTTTTGTATTTGCCTTTGTTTTATGCATTTCAATACTCTTGTAAGGCCCATGAGGCATTTGTAACCGATCTTGGTCGGCAATAAAGGGAGTTTGGTTCTTGTTTTTTAATCCTTATCTTCTCTGTGCCAAGCTCGCTATTATTATTGTTTGTGGGGTGCCAAAAGCGTTCCGCTCGTCCTTAGACGAGGGTCTCATGCCGCCCGAACCAATTGAGGTTCGCGCGCGGTGGTTCAGAGATCGTTCGGCGAAATACGCTCCCTGCTTAGGTCAGGAGCTTGACATTTTCGTGTTTCGCCTTTGTCGGAGCTCGGATTATCGTGGGTCGACTTTGACCGAAGTTCGGAGAACCCGTACTTTCTCCCATTATGGTTCGGGGAACCTGTCATTCAGCCCTGCCGAGGTTCGGAGAATTGGTCACTCGGCCCTGCCGAGGTTCGGAGAACACTTTACCTGGCCCTGCCAAGGTTCAGAGAATTGGTCACTCGGCCCTGCCGAGGTTCGGAGAACACTTTACTTGGCCCTGCCAAGGTTCGGAGAACTGGTCACTCGGCCCTGCCGAGGTTCGGAGAACACTTTACTTGGCCCTGCCAAGGTTCGGAGAACTGGTCACTCGGCCCTGTCGAGGTTCGGAGAACACTTTACTTGGCCCTGCCAAGGTTCGGAGAACTGGTCACTCGGCCCTGCCGAGGTTTGGAGAACACTTTACTTGGCCCTGCCAAGGTTCGGAGAACTGGTCACTCGGCCCTGCCGAGGTTCGGAGAACACTTTACTTGGCCCTACCACGGTTCGGAGAACTGGTCACTCGGCCCTGCCGAGGTTCGGAGAACACTTTACTTGGCCCTGCCATGGTTCAGAGAACTGGTCACTCGGCCCTGCCGAGGTTCGGAGAACACTTTACTTGGCCCTACCAAGGTTCGGAGAACTGGTCACTCGGCCCTGCTGAGGTTCGGAGAACACTTTACTTGGCCCTGCCACAGTTCGGAGAACTGGTCACTCGGCCCTGCCGAGGTTCGGAGAACACTTTACTTGGCCCTGCCAAGGTTTGGAGAACTGGTCACTCGGCCCTGCCGAGGTTCGGAGAACACTTTACTTGGCCCTGCCAAGGTTCGGAGAACTAGTCATTGAAGGGAGCGACCCAGCTGTAAATGTTGGCCGCAGCGTTAGGCCAACGTGGCGTTTGGTGAGGGGCGCCAGGGCGGAGCAAGAGGTATATCGTCATGCGCCTATTGGTGACGCCACTCTTCCCGAGGGGACTGGTTATTGGCCGAATGCCAGACTTCCACGTTTTCCGAAAAAAGGGGGTGGTGTTAAGAGGCTCGGGGAAGCGCCGAACGCATTTAATGCGAGGGGCGACAGATCGGAAAATGTTTGCCTGGGGGAACTCCCGAACAATCTACTCGCGCTTATCGATCTTGCTTAGGATGGGGCGTGATACCTCGGATTTTGCCAGCATTGAATCGGTGACGCGTGGCGAGTTCTTACGGGTCGGCAGTTACGACGCGACTGGTAGAGATATCCTCCTGGAGAGTATAAATACGACCGAGGGGCGTCTCTTTTGACCATTCCTCGTTTTAAGCTAAAAAGAATGGCCTCTCCAGCGCGATCATCAGGTGAGTCACATTCCTCACTTGACAGCCCGCCGCGCTCGGAGGGGAGGTGCACCTCCGTCACGGTTGACGGGCTGAGCCTCGCGTCGGCCTTCGCGAGCAATGAGCAGCTTACGAGAACTGCCGAAGAATTCTTGGACGTATCGGTCAGGGAGGTGGAGGCCTCTCGCCAGTTGATAGATCGGCAGAGGGAGGAGATTATGTCCCTTCGTCAGCAGGTGGCTGACCTGACGGAGCGCCTGGAGGAGCTGCTGACCTCCGGGAGTGACTCCGAATTCTGACTCAGGGCCTCCCTTTTTGTTTTCATGTTTTACTACCTCTCTGCGATCCTCTCTTTTTATAAATGAAAGATGGATCTTATTTGAAGTCCCTTTCTTTAAGAGCTTACGGCCTTGACCTGTGTGACGAATCAGGGCGTTGGCGTGGCCCCGTCGTTTATTACGCGCCGATATAGGCTCTTTGAACGACGGGTTATAGGAGTGTTACCCAAAAGATTTCCAGTAGCAGGGAGGGAAATCGTCTAGCTCTGCTCGGGGCTCTCGGTCGATCGTGCGGGGCTCAATGGCCTCAAGAGGGGGTTT
The DNA here is from genome assembly GCA_900491605.1 of Calamus simplicifolius. NCBI lineage: Eukaryota > Viridiplantae > Streptophyta > Magnoliopsida > Arecales > Arecaceae > Calamus > Calamus simplicifolius. The sequence goes on along the minus strand of UESW01002532.1, from coordinate 128,325 downwards.
TGCCGATGGTGGCTTCTTTTTGTGCATCGACGGTTTTTGTTTAACGCGATCGCTTTTTGAACCGGACGAAGTCCTTCGGGGACTATTTGGGGGCCGTTCGGCTTTGGTCGAGGCCTGTACGCTTAGGCTTTTTCGCTGGGGTTTTAGCCCGAGTGACTTTTACCTGGCCTTGCCATGGCTCGGAGGATTCGTTGCTCGGCCCTGCCGAGGTTTGGAGAAATATTTTACTTGGCCCTGCCAAGGTTCGGAGATTTGTTGCTCGGCCCTGCCGAGGTTCGGAGAAGTATTTTACTTGGCCCTGCCAAGGTTCGGAGATTTGTTGCTCGGCCCTGCCGAGGTTCGGAGAAGAGAAATATTTTACTTGGCCCTGCCAAGGTTCGGAGATTTGTTTTACTTGGCCCTGCCAAGGTTCGGAGAAATATTTTACTTGGCCCTGCCAAGGTTCGGAGATTTGTTGCTCGCCCTGCCGAGGTTCGGAGAAATATTTTACTTGGCCCTGCCAAGGTTCGGAGAAATATTTTACTTGGCCCTGCCAAGGTTCGGAGATTTGTTGCTCGGCCCTGCCAAGGTTCGGAGAAATATTTTACTTAGCCCTGCCAAGGTTCGGAGATTTGTTGCTCGGCCCTGCCGAGGTTCGGAGAAATATTTTACTTGGCCCTGCCAAGGTTCGGAGATTTGTTGCTCGGCCCTGCCGAGGTTCGGAGAAATATTTTACTTGGCCCTGCCAAGGTTCGGAGATTTGTTGCTCGGCCCTGCCGAGGTTCGGAGAAATATTTTACTTGGCCCTGCCAAGGTTCGGAGATTTGTTGCTCGGCCCTGCCGAGGTTCGGAGAAATATTTTACTTGGCCCTGCCAAGGTTCGAAGATTTGTTGCTCGGCCCTGCCGAGGTTCGGAGAAATATTTTACTTGGCCCTGCCAAGGTTTGGAGATTTGTTGCTCGGCCCTGCGAGGTTCGGAGAATATTTTACTTGGCCCTGCCAAGGTTCGGAGATTTGTTGCTCGGCCCTGCCGAGGTTCGGAGAAATATTTTACTTGGCCCTGCCAAGGTTCGAGATTTGTTGCTCGGCCCTGCCGAGGTTCGGAGAAATATTTTACTTGGCCCTGCCAAGGTTCGGAGATTTGTTGCTCGGCCCTGCCGAGGTTCGGAGAAATATTTTACTTAGCCCTGCCAAGGTTCGGAGATTCCTGTTCGAACAGACAGCTTGGTTGTGCCGAGGATTGGTAAGCAGTATCTGTTTCTTTTGCAATTTATAGCAATATAGGGCATAATGATTCACGCAGCAGGTTTTGAGGAAACAGATAAGCAAGAATGTGTAGGGAGGCATGCGAAGATGAATTCAGAGAGGACATACCCTATTGATAATATTTGCGAAGGTTGTCGCGTTCCAAGTCCGGGGAACGGACTTCCCATCCAGATCCTGCAGCTTGTAGGTTCCTGGTCCGATAATCTCTGTTACTTGATACGGGCCCTCCCAGTTTGGCGCCAGTTTTCCCTGCTCCAGCGGTTTGGATACAGAAGCTTTCCGGAGGACAAGGTCGCCGGGTAGGAAGGCTTTCCCCTTGACCCGGGAGGCATGGTACCGAGCTACCCGCTGTTGGTAAGCAGCCGTCTGAGTCGGGCCTTTTCTCTGACTTCTTCTACCAAGTCGAGGTTGGTGCGGAGTTGCTCGTCGCTGGTTTCCTCCGAATAATTCTCCACCCGCAATGATGGGAGGCCTATTTCCACGGGGATGACAGCCTCTGTGCCAAAAGCCATTCGGAATGGAGTTTCGCCGGTCGGGATTCTCGGGGTTGTGCGGTAAGCCCATAGACATGATGTAGTTCATCCGCCCATCTGCCTTGGGCTCTAGAGAGGCGAGCTTTAATTCCCTGGAGGAGGGTCCTGTTGGTTACCTCGGCCGCTCCGTTGGCTTGTGGGTGCCCGACCGAAGTAAGGTGGTGGCGGATTCCGTGTTCCTCACAGAATTGGCGGAATTTGGAGTTGTCAAACTGCTTACCGTTATCGGTGATTATGGTGTGGGGGAGGCCGAATCGCAGATGATGGATCTCCAAACAAAGTCCCTAGCTCGCGCCTCGGTGATCTGCGCGACTGCTTCCGCTTCGACCCATTTGGTGAAGTAGTCAATGGCGACAAATAAGAACTTCCGCTGTCCCGTCGCAAGCGGGAATGGGCCAAGGATGTCCATCCCCCATTTGGCAAAGGGCCAAGCGGAGGATATAGAAACTAGCTCGGCGGAAGGGAGTCTTTGGATGTTTGCGTGTCTCTGGCAGGAGTCACAGGCTCGGACTAAATCGTCCGCGTCTCTTTGCATGGTCGGCCAGTAGTAGCCCTACCGCAGTATCTTGTGACATAGGGATCGGCTTCCCAGATGGTTGCCGCAAATCCCTTCATGCACCTCATGCAGAGCATAATCTGCTTCGGATGGGCGAAGGCATCTAAGCAGCGGCATGGAGAAAGACCGCTTGTAGAGCTGGTTGTCAATTATTACATAATGGGTGGCCTGCAGCTTCAGCTTCCTAGCCTCTCTTCGGTCGGACGGGAGCGACCCTTCTTTGAGATATCCGAGGATAGGGTCGAACCAGGATGGTTCGGCTTCGACTTGCATCACTCGGTCGGCTTCCACGATGCTCGGCTTTTCCAGAGTCTCCAGGTGGAATTTTTGCTCGGCATCCATTGATTCCGTGGTTGCCAGTCGGGAGAGTAGGTCGGCACGGGCGTTCTCAGATCTGGGGATCTGAATAATTTCAAATTCAAAAAAATGAGGAAGCAAGTTACACACCTCCTGGAGATACCGAATCATGTTTGGCTCCCGAGCTTCAACTCTCCCCGAACATGGCCGGCTACCAGCTGAGAGTCAGTGAAGGCGCTGAGCTTTTCCACCTTCAGGCTGCGGGCGATCCTGAGACCGGCTAGCAGGGCTTCATACTCGGCTTCATTGTTGGAAGCCGGGAAGGAGAATCGACGCCATACTCGAAAGCCATCCCCTCGGGACTAGTAAGAACTAGACCCGTACCGGAGTGATGGGCGTTGGATGACCCATCGACGTGAGGAGCCACCGGGCTCTGGACTTTGGCTCTTCGAGATTTTCCGGGGTAGAACCGTCCTCCGGAATGGTACACTCGAGGAGGAAGTCGGCCAGCACTTGGGCTTTGATGGCAGGACGAGGTTGAAAATGTATGTCGTGCTCGCTTAGCTCGACGGCCCATTTGGTCATTCTCCCAGATGTTTCTGGACGGTGGACCACTGCCTTGATGGGTTGGTCAGTGAGGACTGTCACGGAATGTGCTTGGAAATACGGTCGTAGCTTTCGGACTGAGGTGACTAAGGCCAGCACCATCTTTTCAATCCTGCTGTACCTCATCTCCGCGTCGCGGAGCAGCCTACTTACATAGTAGATCGGCTTCTGGACTTTGCCTTCTTCTTTGACCAGCACCGAACAAACCGCGCCCTCTGAAACGGCTAAGTACAGGAACAGGGTCTCCCCCGGGGCTGGGCTACTGAGAAGTGGGGGAGAGCCGAGGTACTTTTAGATCTTGAAATGATTTCTGGCACTCGGGAGTCCACTGGAAGTTTTTGGCCGATCGGAGAGTTTTGAAGAAGGGGAGGCATCTCTCGGCTGACCGCGCACAAAGCGATTAAGGGCCGCTATCCTTCCGGTTAGGCGTTGGACCTCTTTTACAGATGCGGGGGGCGCCATTTGTTGGAGAGCTTGAATTTCTGGGGGTTAGCTTCGATACCTCGCTGGGAGACCATGAAGCCGAGGAACTTCCCCGAGTTGACGCCGAAGGCGCACTTGGTCGGATTGAGCTTCATCCCATATTTGCGCAACGTCGCAAAGCTCTCTGCGAGGTCCTCAACATGCCATGGCGCTTCCTTGCTTTTGACCAGCATGTCGTCCACGTATACCTCCATGTTCCGGCGATTTGCTCTTTGAACACCTTGTTGACCAGCCGCTGGTAGGTCGCCCCTGCATTTTTAAGACCAAAAGGCATAACACGGTAACAGTAGGTACCTCAGTCGGTTATGAAGGCGGTCTTTTCTCATCCTCGGGGCCATTCGGATCTGATTGTATCCCGAATAGGCATCCATGAATGACAGCATTTGGTGGCCTGAGGTGGCGTCCACGAGCTGATCGATCCGAGGGAGGGGGAAGCTATCCTTCGGGCAGGCTTTGTTGAGGTCGGTGAAGTCGATGCAGATCCTCCATTTGCCGTTCGACTTTTTCACCATGACGACATTTGACAGCCAGCTTGGGTAATTCACCTCTCGGACAAAATTGGCTTTGATGAGTTTGTCGACCTCCTCTTCAATGGCTTTTTGCCGTTCTGGGGCGAAGCTTCTCTTCTTCTGCTTAACAGGCCTGTGCATCTCGTCCACATTGAGACGATGGACGAGGACCTCGGGGTTAATCCCTGGCATGTCGGAGGCGGTCCAGGCGAAGATGTCCGCATTGCTTTGGAGGAATCTGATCAGCCCGTGACGAGGTTCCTCTTTGAGTAGCGACCCGATCCTTATGGTTCGGTCGGGCCGAGCTTCGTCTAGTGGTACCTCCTCCAGCTCTTCTGCCGGTTCTCCCCGCTGTTCGGCGAAATCTTCGCGAGCGTCTAGCCCGTCAACTTCGGGCATTCTAGACTGAAGGCTCGTAACGAAACATTGCCGAGCCATGGCCTGACTTCCCGAACCACTCCAATTCCTCGCTCGGTGGGGAACTTCATAGACAGATGCGGGATAGAGACAACTGCCTTGAGGGACATCAAGCCAGGCCTGCCGAATATGGCGTTGTATGGGGACCTGAGGTCGGTCACTAGGAAATCGGTCTGTATAATGGTCACGAGGGGCCAGGTTCCCGCGCGGACCGTCAGGGTGACGATTCCTTCCGGGATGATGACATCGCCGGTGAATCCCATCAGGGTGGAATCCACGGCTCGAAGGTTTTCCATGAGCAATTTCATCCTGGCAAACACACCGAGGTACAAAACGTTTACCGAACTTCCACTATCGACGAGGATTCGGCTTACATCATAATTGTTCAAGTTAAGGGATACAACAAGTGCGTCATCGTAGGGGAGCTGTATCCCAAGAAGATCATCATCGGAAAAGGAGAGCTCGCCGTGTGTGCCTTCTTCGGCACCGGTGCATCACCGTCGCCCCTGGAGCTCGATCCGCCGGCCTCCTCAATCATGTTGATACGGCCAACCACGGGCGGATTCGGTGGAGGAGGGAGTTGTGGGAGCTCGGGCTGGCGGTCACCTCCTTGTTGCTGCGGCTCGGGCGCCCTCCTGAACTGGTCCAGCCATCCCCGTCGGATCAATCTCTCGATCTCATTCTTCAGCTGCCAGCATTCTTCGGTGTCATGACCATGCTCCCTATGGTAGCGGCAATATTTGCGGGATCTCTCCGGGTTGGGTTCCCTCGGAGAGGTACTGGTCGGGGAAGCTGGCGCTCTATCTCCATGAGGATTTGCGCTCGAGGCACGGTCAATGGAGTATAGCGATCGAATCGCCTGGGGGGACTCCGGGAGCGATTCCTTGGTGGCAGCGGAGGGACTCTTTGGGCGAGGCGGACTTGGTCGACGGATGGGACGGTGTCTGTCGGGGGTTTAGGCTCCTTCTTCTTTGCTTGCTCAGCGCGGGCCACTCTCCGCGACTCCTCGACCCTAGCGTACTTGTCCGCAAGGGCCATCATATCAGAGAGACATGGGGGGTAACTGACCTCCATAGCCAGATAGAAGTCGCTCTCCTTCGAGACACCCCCCGCCAGGGCGGACATAGCCACCTCATGATTAAGGTGGTCCACCTCCAACATGGCCTTGTTAAAACGGCCAAGGTAATTCCTCAAGGACTCCCCCTCTCTCTGCTTGACCTCGGAGAGGGAGTCAGATCTCCACCGGTGGCGGCTGCTGCTGACGAACTGGCCAATGAAAAGATGACTCAGCTCGTCAAATGAATCGATGGAACCTGGCTTCAAGGCGTTGAACCAGGTTCGGGCGGATCCTCTGAGGGTGGATGGAAAGGCACGGCAGAGGACCGCATCGGATGCTCCGTGGAACATCATTATCGACCGGAAGCTGCTGAGATGGTCATCCGGATCAGTGGAGCCGTGGTAGGGTTCGACGGCTGGTAGTTTGACATGGGAGGGAATCACTTCCTCCATGATCCCCTTAGAGAAAGGGATACCCAGTTCCGCCTTGGGCTGGGGCAGGTGGGTCTGCTTGGCGGCATCCAGCTCCTGGCGCATTTCCTGGATCTGGCGGCGGATCTCCTCCTCGCCGGCGAGAGGAGCAGCTGGGCGCGAGAACCGCAAGGATGGCGTTGAATCATGGTGAGACGTCGCCGGGGAGAGGGAGCGGGCTCGCCGAGATCTGAGAGGATCTCGATCATGACCGCCTCGCGGGATTGGTTTGTCCCCCTGGGCCGATATGGGGGATCCGCGGACCCACGGAAATCAGAGGAGGAGGCCGTCGGCGAAGAAGGAATCGCCGCCTCCTTCTGAGGATGCGAAGCAGGAGGAGCTGCAAGGCGCTCCTGGACCAGGTGGGTAAGAGCCTGGACTTGCTGGACCAGTGTAGCAAACTGGTCCTGGGTCACCGGAATGGCAGGCGGCGACGGAGTCTCGACAGGCGGGGGTTGTGCGCTGTGGCGCCAGTCGGATCAGGCCTCTGGGAGGCGACCTGATCTTGGGCATCAGAGGTGCTCTCTTCCGGTTGGCCATCAGAGAGGTTCTTCTCCGGATTGAGATCCTTGTCTCCTTTCTTCAAGTTTTAATGGGACTTGAGGCCCTTCCTCTAGCGCCAATCTGTTGCCGCCGGGATCCGTCCTCCGACTCGGGCGCGGTCGATCTCCAGGGAGAGGGGTGCGGCGGACCTGCAAAAAGAAGCCCACGCGGAGGGACGCTGGGGGTGGTCCTCCGCGGAAGGCCCTCCGACGCTCAAGTCAGTGGGGAAGGAATCGGCGATCAACCAGACAGTGGGAGGTGATCTTTCCGGGAGACCTCTCCAGGGGGCGGCCAATCGGAAACTCTAGGAGGGGCAGAGCACCGGCGAGCTACCGGGGAGAGAGGAGTGAGTCCAGAGTTTTGTGCGCGTCAAGAGTCGCGTACCTGAGAGAATCTGTGAATCTGATATTTATAGACTGTCATCTGGATCTTGAGCGTCTTCTGGAAGGTTCAGAGGTTGTTACGATACGGAGGCGGACAGAATCAGGCCATCGTGGGGCCGTTAGGCTCCGTACTCGTTTGTTAAGGAATCGACGGCCGGGAGAGCTCCTTGATGTCCCGAGATCTGGTCAGGTAGACGTGGGGCGGTTACAATAGGCTCTAGGCCACGTCCTGACACGATTCCTTGTCTAGGATGCTGTTCGGGTAGGCCTGGGCTCTCCCTCATCAAGTTCCGCGGAGGTGGGTGCTAGGCTACGGATCGCTTGATGAAACCGAGCCATGGAAGAGACCGAGCCACAGAGGCCCGGAAGGGGCCGAGCTATGGAAGCCCGGAAGGAGCCGAGCTGTGGAAGGAAGGGGCCGAGCTATGGAAGCACGGAAGGAGCCGAGCTATGGAAGCCCGGAAGGGGCCGAGCTATGGAAGCTCGGAAGAGCCGAAGGGAGGAGGTTAGCCTTAACCGCCTCGCACGGATATTAATATGATGACGATTTTACCCCTTAACAAGTACTATTGTGATGGGGTGTTACCAGTCTAACTAATGCATGAGAGCTAATCCACCTTACATGGTGACATGGGGTGGTGGTCTCCTAAAGGTTTCGACAATGGGGATATTTTCAGATACGAAACCTTAAAAAGATCTTAGAATGGAAGCAATGATCGAGCACTCGACGGTCAACACAATTTATTTTATGATCTGGTGGAGGTGATGTGGGATGTCATGCTTCATCGATAAATCTAATTTCACCTGTCAATGGGTTGGATTTTTATTGAAATTAATATAATTAACCCATGTTCAGGAGGACAAAATCGTGACTCGATTACTCCATACAAGCCACCTTGGCTCAATGAAGTGAAGACTTTAGCCACTCAAAGCCATCTACTTTGTCACCTCTTATATGTAGTTCTCCCTCACCCATTCATAAATGTATGATTTTTGTATGTTTCTCGTTGAGATTTAGTTTTCATTATCTTAATAAATTTTCACTAAGCATCTTTATACCTATCCTTTTTATGGTACAAGATAAATAAAATAAAATTAAGCATGTCTTTTGACAATATTGTGAGGTGTTTCAATAAGGATAGAGGAAGCATATACTAAGTTCCATCATGATGTTTTTGTGAACACAACGTACTCAAACTCAAACTCGAATATTTTGGACTAGATTCGAATTATATATAACTCTGACTTAGTTCGAAGAATTTATTAGGTCTAAAATATTTTTCATAAATTCAATATGGTCCAATCATATTTTGGGTTCGATTCGAATCTACTACCATGATCCAAAAATAAAACATAACTAAATTGATGTCAAATATGGTTTAACCCATTTTTTTACATGCCCCATTATTCCTCAGCATAAAGTATTCGCAAAGAATAAGAGTAAAAAACTAGGACCAGTGCTTTATTTAAATATTCAGATATATATTTTAACATCATTCAAAGATCATGAATCCAAACAAATCATCCTTCTCTCTTAGTTTGAAAATATCTTACCTGATATATGACATTGTTTTTATATTTACAACATTTAGGTTCAAGCACTAATCAAGCTATATAGGTTTTATCTTAAAAATTAATCTTTATAGTCAAAATCATTAATCAAACCACTCAGCAATTTTTATTTTCTTTTAGCTAAAAGCCACTCAATGCTTCATAATGGATAAAACTTAAAGCATAATTCATTAACTGTTGGGCATCAAAGTCTTTACTCAATAAGATATATATATATATAATAATTTACATGCTATTAAAAAAAAATTATGACAAATATATGTCAGTTATTAATTATGGTAATGATATATGTATTACTTATTAAGTAAAATACGATGATAAATATCTAACAAACTGTACCTAGCTCTTTTATTCCTTTATAACCTATATTTCTCATTAGTCTAACGTAACATTGATAATAATTTTTCTGCAAGATAAACAAGCCACCAGGCAGTAGCTATACAAATATGAAAAAAAAATCTATAAACGCATTGTAATCCCTCATGTTTCATAATACTAATAAAAGCAAAGAAAGACGATGTGTGCTGCATATGCCATGCATCGTGTTGCATGTGCATGCCGGTGCATGCGTGCCACATGGGCACAAGGAGGCCCAAGCCCTCCCCTCGCCGCCAAAAAGAGGGGGCCGCGTCGGTTGTCCCACGGCTCCCTCCGCCCGTCGCTCCGCTCACCTTCGTCGCTGTCACCGCATCATCCACCGCCACTAAGTAAGTCCCCTTCACCATCGGTGAGTAAGAGAGAGAGAGTAAAAGAGAGATGGGAAGGGAGAAGAGTCGAACGACCCGGCTGTGCCGTGGCTGCACCCAGGTTCGCCAGCGTTCCTCCTCCATCGTGCGGCAAGGAGAGGGAGAGTGAGTGGATGGCACCACCACCGCCGAGCAACAAGGATGCGTGAGAGAGGGTCATCGGGTGGCCCTCCCCTGTCACGAGAGAAAAACCAGCTCCCGCACTTGGTTTGGGCCCAACGGCATGCCCGCCAGCTCGCCAAGCCCAAGCTATGGACGGTGGCCCACACCGGCACCGAAGTGACATCCGGTGGGATCCGACCGGTCGGTGGAGGTTGACCGTGACGCCGCTCAGGAAGGACAAGTAGCGTGAGAAAGAGGAAGAAGAAGAGGAAAAAGGAGAAGAAAGAGAGGAGGGGAGGGCCAGCACGAAGCCGGTCGTCGGTGGCCAGCCTGACCCCGAGGAGGGTCGCGGCGACCCTAGGTTGCCGGCCATCTCCTTTTCTCCCTTGGTTCGGATGAACTAGGGGAAAGAGAGAAGGAAAAGAGGGCTGGGCCTTGGCCCAATTTTTGGGCCCCAAATTGGGCCACCCCCCAAAAAAAGGGGGTTTGGATCAATTTTGATCCTAATTTATCAAAAAAATTTATGAAAAAGTCTTGTTGCACTGCACGCGGTACTAAACAAGCACACCAGTGGTGGTGATTGATGCGCGGCGCATGCGTGCACGCCAAGGGTAGGAATGTCTTTTCTACCCTTGGCACACGTGCGCATGTGTCGCACCCCAATCATCACACGTGGTGTAGTTTCACATGCGGTGCAGCAAGACCATTTTAATTTTTATTTTTCCATTTAGACTTATATTTTGGCCCCAGGTTGAGCCCAGAATTACACTGGGTAGAGCTTCAAAGTTACTGTGACGTCCTGATTTTAAAAATTAAAATTTTAAAAAATTTTGTTGTAGGTGCTCGAAACCTTGTATACCTAATTTTTATCTCTGAATTAGCATTTTGAGGTAAGTAAACCATTTGTCACATTTTTAATGAATTATTAAAATATAAAAATTATGAATTATTTTTATAATATATTATTTATATTGTATATTTACATAGTATATTATTTTAAAAAAATTATGGTACCAATATATGTAAATGATTATTTGATTGATTATTTTCAAATTTCTAAGTATTTGATACCTTATACATACAATTGATTGTTTGATATGATTATTTAAATTGATAGTTTTTTTTTCAAATAATTAACATTTTATACATGCAATTGATTATTGACATAGTTATTTTAAAATTATCAATTTCTGTAAAATTATTTGATGCTACATGTAATTGATTATTGGCATAGTTATTTTGAAATTATCGATCTCTGCAAAAATATTTGATGCATCAAAAATTAGTATATAAATATATAAGTGTACAAGAGTATTTTGACATGTTTAAACCACTGTAAATGTGAAAAGTATTTGATTATATTTTTGCAACAATGCATGAAAGTGATATTTGCTAAATACTATTATATACCAACATGGTCCACTATGACATGATTTGCTATATGACTCCGGAATCCATTTTCACAAAAAAATATGTGGAGATACATTTTTGGGATGTACTATGATAGAATACGGCATGATATGCTACATAACTCCAGTACATCGAGACCCACCTTCACAGAGGGAATATGTGGAGGACGTACACCCTAGGTGTCTAATAACTACATATGTTTTTAAAAAATTTATTTTGATGGGCATAAGCTAGAGAGGAGAGCTTTTTCGGTTTTTAAAAAGGAAGAGATCCCTTCTAGAATGTTTTTTCATGAGAAAAAAATATACATAAGCTATAAAGAGAAATTGGGTCTCTAATCAAGAGTAAATCCTAAAGGCATACACTATCAATTGTGCTATTACATATTGATCAAAAGTACTAAATCGAGAAGTTGGATAATCATGGTTTACGACAACCCGATCAGACGTATAAAGAAATCATAGACAAATTTCAATTGCCAAAGGTAATTTATTGATCCTAGTATTTAATATATTTAATCTATACAGTATGTCTATATACCTTGATTTATTTTAACTGTTGGTATCAGAGCCACAATGTTTTTGCTTTAATTTGTTTGGGTTTGAATAAGAGTGTCATTTTATTTCAGTAAAGAAAGAAAAATTTATAAGTGTTTCCATGGTTTTGGCCTGTTGAACGGAGGAGAGGTTATGAGCCAAGGAAGATTAAGGTGGGGTTGGGCGTGGGCATGGAACCGAAGGAGGATGGGAGGATTTTGGGGAGAGGTGGTAGCATGATGGAGGGTCACATGAGAGCTTTCATGCAGACATCATGCTATCTTCCTTCATAAACAACATGCACTAACCAATACCACCCTTAGGTTGCGTTTGGTGCATGGCCAGATAATCTTGAATGGTAACATTGATTATCTATAAGGTAGATTACCACTTGATAGATTACTAGTAATGTTGATTACTGTGTTTGGTATACACAGATAATGCTATAATAATATTGATTACTATGTTTGGTATGATAAACAGATTACTAGTCATATAACATCAAATTCCCAAAATACTCCTAAATTAAATTGATTAAAAATTTATATATTATTATATATTTGATTATAAAAAATTATATTATAAATAATAATGTTTAAAAAAATTATATTTATAAATGATATTTGAGGCAGTCGAATAAGGGAGCCATCGATCTAAAGAAGTTTCGTGGCGTAGATGACCGTGGAGCCGCCAGGCGGCGGAGATCCACTGTCTGATTCTGCATGGAAGAGGATGTGGCTTGGGACCTTCAACACGAAGGTTCCAACAAGGTCGGTACAAGAGGATGCGAGTAGATAGTGATCAAAGAAAGAAAGGGCAATCTTATCAAAAAATAATTTATAAGATTATCACATCTCTGGTAATATGGATAACCATCCCTTTCTGTAGTAATTTGAATTACCTCATTAGAGATAATCTAGATTACCACTATAAGATAGATTGCCATTCAAAATGCGTACCAAATACAGTTATTTGGTGGGTCCCTTTTAAATTATCAATAATCTGGATAGATTGACTACTTCCTTTCGTGCCATAAGTTTTCAACTAAATTGTCACTTCCCTTTAGCACTATAGTTTTGCCTCATCGTTCGTCGCTCTGCGAGGCAACTAGTAGGCTAAGTTTTCATTTATATGCATCATTGCAAGCATATCTAACAAGTTTTTGGCTAAACGGTAGTTCTTGCATACATGAACTACTGAAAATTATTATGCATATAATAGAGATTAAATGTCATGTGATCAATATAATTTTGATTAATTGAAGACTAGCATAGCATCTTTAATTAATTAAAATTATATATTGAATTGTAAAGATCATATAAGGTTAGATGATATTGATTATAATTAATTATATTTAATATAATAAATCTTATCCCATAGGAATTTTTACTATATTTATATAATTAATTAGGATATTTTTTAAATTTACCCATAGGAATTAAGAAAGGGATATAATTTGTTAGTTAATAAATCTATTTAAGTATAGTAACTTAACCCATAGATAGCTATTATATATTATTGATTCATATTGTTGCATGTTATATCGGTAAAACATTGACATTAAGTTGATGCCTCAATTTTAGTTATATGAACATGATTGCTTATTTTACTTTATGCAACTATTTTACCTGTGAATATTTCTTATGTGAAATGTAAAATTTTTTATTTAAGTGGTAACAATTATAAGATGCAGAAAGAAAGAATTCTTCTTTAGTTAGGATGCATGAACATTGACTACGCCATCAGGAAGGATGAACCACCTGCAATTACTCTTACTAGCACTCAGGTTGAGATTGCTGTGTATAAACAGTGGGAGCGATCTAATCGTCTCAGTATAATGTTCATACAGACTAAAATTTCTGCTAATATACATGGTTCAATTCCTAAGTGCAAAGATGTCAAGAAACTTCTTAAGGCTATTGATGCACAGTTCGAGTCTTCAGATAAGGCACTAGCTAGCATCCTAATGGTGAAATTGTCATCAATGAAGTTCACTACTATTAGAGGTGTGCGTGAGCACATCATGAAGATAAGGGGCATTACAACTCAGTTAAAATCCTTAGAGGTTGAGATGTCAAAGTTTTTCTTGGTGCATTTTATTCTGAATTCACTCCCATAGCAATGTAGTCCTTTCAAAATATTCTACAACACACAAGGATAAATGGTCTATTAATGAACTTCTGACCATGTGTGTTCAAAAGGAAGGGAGGCTGACTATAGAAATAGTAGAAAGTGCACATTTAGCTATTCAGAAAAAATATAAAGCTACTCAAGCTAGACGCAAGGAAAAGGGTAAAATACCTATCCATTCAGAAGTCAAGAAAGAATCGAAGTGCTTCTTTTGCAAAATGAAAGGGCATTTAAGAAGAATTGCCTCAAATTTAAGGCTTGGCTTGATAAGAAAGGTATTCTAACCTCATTTGTATGTTATGAATCTAATATGGCTGTTATTTGTTATAACACATGGTGGATTGATTCAGATTCTACAATTCATGTTTTAAATACCTTGCAGAGTTTTCTAAGTCAAAGGAAACCAATGGAAAGTGAACAAAACATCTATTCAGAAAACAAGATGAGTTCATATGTGGAAGTAATTGGGACGTACAGACTTATTTTAGATTCTGGTTTTGTTTTAGATTTGGAGAAGACTTTTTATATTCCAAGTTTTTTAAGAAATTTAATTTCTATATCAAGGCTTGTACTCTTAGGATATTCCTTTAATTTTTTTGAAAACTCTGTTGATTTATTTTATAAATCTAAACTTATTGGGAATGGTACATTATCTGATAATTTTTTTTGAATCAATTTGCAAAACAATGCCCCTTATAATATAATGCACGTCCAAACTAACGCAAGTATTAAAAGATGTGTTGTGAATGAGAATTCTTCTATTTTATGGCATCGAAGATTAGGTCACATCTCCATTAAGAGAATCAAAAGATTATTAAATGATAGAGTACTTAATACTCTTGATTGTACTGATTTTGACAGTTATGTTGACTACATAAAGGGAAAGCAGACCAACAAGTCTAAGAAAGGTGCCAAGAGGTGTTCAAAAATATTAAAAATCATACATACAGATATCTGTAGTTCAGATATAGACTTATATGGTCAGAGATACTTCATCTCATTTATTGATGACTATTCAAAATATATGTATCTATACTTGCTTCAAAACAAGAACGAAGCATTAGATGCCTTTAAAGTGTTCAAGACAAAAGTAGAGAAACAATGCAGCAAGCAAATTAAGATTGTGAGAGCATATAGAGATGGAGAATACTATAGTAAATACACTGAGGATAGACAAGCATATGATTCGTTTGCTCGATTTTTGAAAAAAATAAAATTATTGCATAATACTCCATACTAGGTTCTTCAGACCAAAATGGTGTAGCTAAAAAAATAAATCGAACACTATTGGATATGGTGAGGAGTATGATTAGCAGCCCTAAGCCTCCTAAATCCTTGTGAACTGAAGCTCTTAAAACAGCCACATATATATTAAACCGGATTCTAACCAAGGCTATTTTTAAAATGCCATTTGAGTTATTTAAAGGTTAGAAACCAAGTTTGCGACATATACGTGTCTGGGGATGCCCATCAGAAGTGAGAGTTTATAATCCATAAGAAAGAAAATTGGATCCAAGGACTATAAGTGGATATTTTATTGGATATGCTGAAAGGTCCAAAAGTTATAGATTTTATTATCCATCCTACAACACTAGAATTGTGGAATCAAGAAATGCAAATTTTTTGAGAATGACTTGATCAGTGGGAGGAATCAATCTTAGTATTTGGCTTCTCCTGAGAAAGAATATTCAGATTATCATTAATAGCACCCCTCAAGTTCAAAAAAGGTACTCGACAACCAATCATTGAAGTTTCACAAGCTGCTGATAGTAATCTAGAAGATCTTGTTGTTCAACAATTACCATAAACTATTGAACAATCATTTATGTAAAATACTCCTCAAGAGGCTGTTGATACATATTAAGAAGATCGACTAGAATAAAAAAATTAGCTATTCCTAGTGATTATATTGTGTATCTATAGGAATCTGATTATAACATTGGAGCTGCAAATGATCTTAAAATATTTTCACAAGCCATGAGTTGTAAAGAATCCAAATTGTGGTACGATGCCATAAAAGATGAGATGAAGTCTATGACAACTAACGAAGTCTAGGATCTTGTCGAGTTGCCCAATGGTGCAAGAGCCATTGATTGCGAATGGGTTTTTAAAACCAAGAAGGACTCATTAGCCAACATTGAAAGATATAAGGCAAGACTTGTTGCTAAAGGATTTACTCAAAAGGAAAGAATTGATTACACAGAGACTTTTTCTCTCATATCTAAGAAAGATTCCTTCTGTGTGATAATGGCATTAGTAGCACATTTTACTTAAAATTGCATTAAATGAATGTAAAATTACATTCCCTAATGAAGATTTAGATGAAGAGGTTTAAATGAAACAACCTAAAGGATTCTCCTCTAGTGGTGGTGAGCATTTGGTTTGCAAACTTAAGAAATTCATATATGGATTGAAACAAGTCTCTCATCAGTGATATTTAAAATTTCATGATGTGATCTCTTCCTTCGGTTTTATAGAGAACATTATGGATTAATGTATATACCAAAAGGTTAGTAGAAGCAAAATTTGTTTCCTTGTCCTATATATAGATGATATTCTACTTGCAACCAATGATAAAAGATTGCTACATTAGGTAAAATAATTCCTCTCCAAGAACTTTGATATGAAAGATATGAGTGAGACATTTTATGTCATTGGTATTAAGATCCATAGAGAAAAATCTCGAGGCACTTTGGAATTCTTTCAAGAAACTTATATTAATAAATTCTTAGAGAGATTTCAGATGAAAGATTGTTCACCGAGTGCTGCACCCATAGTCAAGGGTGACAAGTTTGATTTAAACCAGTGCCCAAAAATTAAGTTTAAATGGGAACAAATGCGCAACATCCCATATGCTTCAGCTGTTGGAAGTCTAATGCATGCTCAGATTTGCACAAGACATTGCATTTGTAATGGGAATGCTGAGAAGATATCAGAGTAATCCAGGTTTAAACCATTGTAAAGCTGCTAAAAAGGTCACGAAGTATCTTCAAAGAACCAAGGATTACATGCTCATGTATAAATGAACTGATCATTTGGAGATAGAAGGTTACTCGGATTCGGACTTTGTTGGCTGCATTGATTCTCGAAAATTAATATAAGGATTTATATTTATGTTGACAAGTGGAGCCATATCATGGAGGAATGCAAAGCAAACTTTGACTGCTACCTCTACTATGGAGCACAGTTCGTTGCTTGTTTTGAGGCTACGTCGCATGGTGTATGGTTGAAGAGTTTCATCTCAGAGCTTAGAATTATTGATTCCATTGCTAGGATACTTAAATTGTACTATGATAATTCAACTGTTGTGTTCTTGGCTAAAAACTATAAGAGTGGTGGTGTGGATACCAAAGTTCGAAAGAAGCTTCAATCTAATTCAGTATGGCTTTATTTCTTTCATGTGTAATAGAGTAATAATTTTACTTCTTTGAATTTGAGTTATGTAATTAAAGTTGGTTTATTTCAATTTGGGTTCTTGAGTCCAAGTAGAGTCAAATTGGTTTGTATTTAGTGAGTTTAGTAGTTGGGTCCAAGAGAGCTATGGAATTGGGTTCAAGGTAAGCAAGTAAGCTTGAAGATTGGATGCATTCAACCACTCCAACAAATCAATCTAAGATGGATGCCACTTCAGCAAGCATTGTTGGGTGCCATATCAACCTCTTGGTGTACACCTCATCAAACCACATCATCACATGCCACGTCACCAAGGAGAATTAAAATTCAAAGGAGCCGCCCACTTTTCTCTCCTCTTTTTAAGCTTAGTTATAAGTTGTTTCAACCTCCCACACTTATAGCAAGCTTAGGTTGCAACTTCCCATGAAAAGCTCCATGTAATTCGAATTTTCAAAAGTCACTTGGAGGCTTATAAATACTACTCCAAGCTCTCTTGTAAAGACAATTGATAATGAATGAAAGTTGAGTTTATTTTCTTCATTTGTGTTGGCAAATGTCCTCCGAGAGGGAGTGGATAAGAGGCCCTTAGCTACTATTTATTTTCTTCCATTTGTGTTGGCAAATGTCCTCTGAGAGGGAGTGGGTAAAAGGCCCTTAGCTACTTCAAGAAAGTCATCTCCATGCCAAGATCCATTAGCTATTCTCCATTCCATCCTACCATCACATCCCATCTTCCAAGGTGCAAGAAACTCCACAAAGAAGGCTGGCCAAGCTACCTCAAATCCGCCAAGCTTCATCTTAATTTCAACCTTCCCTTCCTCTTCCTTCATTTCATTAATACTCCACCAAATTTTTATATTCTTAACTCTAATTTGGTTTGTGTAAGATCCCTAGAAATTTCAGATTCCAAAGAAGAAGGTCTTCTGTGACAAGAAACATATACAAGAAGTCCTGCAACTAGAGGAATCTTCTTGTCATCCAAGAACTTCATCCTTGAGTGTAAACCTTCCAATCTCTGATATATTAATGGCCGAATACCCCTCTTTCAATATTTTTCGATCTGAAATATTAGAATCACTAAGCCCTAGCCTGTGTGGTTTCTTAGCCACAAACATCATTTTTCTTTACTATTTTGAAGGATTCTCCTCCAAGTATAGTTAAACATGCAAATCCCTTCATAAAAATTTCTGCTATTTTACATGAAAATGTAGCCTAGCTTCACTTTATTTTTCATTTAGTTATTACTATCTCCTCCTAGATTCATCATTCCACTTCATCCCTCATCAAATTGGTATCAGAGCATGGTAGGTTAGGACATATTTTCCCATTTTCTGCATTTTCCATTAGTTTCTGCAATTTCTACATATAGAACATAGGGCTGAAATTTTATTCATTTAAGGATGGATTCATGGAGTTCTTTCCTACTTTTGTGAATCTTAGCTCATATTAGACTCCAAAATTAAGTCATGCCAATGCAAACCAGATATGGAAACTTTTTCAATAGGTTTTAGATCTGAGGTTTCTTTAAACATTTGCATGAAAATTTTCTTTTAACACATTAGACACCTAAATTTTGGCCACATTTTAAATTTAAAGTTTCCCTCTAAGAAAACTTAGAATTTAAAATTTAAAATTTAAAATTTGAATTTTAAAATTTGAAATGTGAAATTTAAATTTGAAATTTAAATTTTGAATTCTTGTTTAGTTAAATTAGTTATAACTTATTTGAAGTTACATTCATAATTAGTATAGTGACATTGCTTTGTTGCATGCCATCATTTTCATAAGCTATCTTAAGGGCACTCCCATCATAAGATAAGGGAAGGATTTCATCACCTTTCCTTAGCCCAAAAACCATAATCCTTAATGTGCGAACCCAAGCCTCTAACTAAAAGAAAGTAGTAATCTAATTTGCTTTAGTAAGCTAGGGACACCCACAAGGTCGGGTTCAACCAGTGTCAAGTCAGTGTAGACATCTTTTCTGTGCGCTTGTGCATTTGGTGTCTAGGACAAGTGGTTCAAGGACAAAAGCCCGAAGGAAGGTGGGTTGGTCCGCTTACTTGCCAATTTTAATTGGTGTCTTAGGCAAGCAACGAGGGACCTCCACCAACCTTACACTTACCTGGCCAGGTGCAAAGTTACTACAGTCTAGATTGTCACCTTGACTAAACATCTAGTTTGGGCTTCTAGGTCTAGCATACTCTAGAACGAGTCCATTTGCATTGTATGCAACTAGATCAGGGACCCTATACGCTGTCTAGGTCAACCCAGTATAGCCATAGACCCAAATCTAGAAGTTTTAATGAGGACTATGACTGAGCAGTATAATCAATTGAACACTAAGTTTGACCAGATGCAAGAAAGGATTGATTCCTTAGAAGAATCTCATATGACTCCTGCTGAGCCTCAATCACCCAGAATGACACCTTTGAATCCTAGAGTCCAATATCCTGAACCTATTGTTGAACCCCACCAAAGAAGACCTCATCGTGACTACATTGATCAAGATGAAAGAGCCCTTAGGAGTATTCGACTTGATGCACCCATTTTTGATGGGGACCTAGACCCTAAGGTGTACATAGATTGGAAGGGAGATATGGACCAATATTTCAAATGGTATGAAATGTTAGAGGATAGAAAGTTTAAATTTGTCAAGCTTAGGCTAATCCGACAAGCTAGGTTGTACTAAAAAATGTTGAGCGACTATGTAAGCAAAGAGGAGACATGCTAATAGATACTTGGAGAGCCATGAAAATCAAGCTTAGGGAGAAGTACCTACCTATTTCCTATAAGCAAAGGTTACTGGACCAATGGCAACGGCTAAGTCAAGGGAATAGGCCTGTGTCGGAATACATTGCTAAGTTTGATGAATATGTTATGCGATGTAGTATTGTTGAATCAGAAGATGTAACCCTATCCAGATTTAGAGCCGGTTTAAGGAAAGAGATTCAGAGAGAACCATTCCTTAGAGAAGTCCATGACTTAGAACAAGCATACCAGGTAGCTAGGGATTTCAAAAGATTCCAAAGAGTACCATTTGTTCATCAGCCTGAACCCAATAAGATGAGTGCCCCAAGCCAAAGGCCTAATCCAAGCCAGACTCACTTTAGCCGACCCATACCCAATACTCCTTTAGTTTGAAAGATTGATAAAGGAAAGAGTCCAAAAATCCAAAGGAGTAATACTCAGAATATACATTGTTTCAAATGTCATAAGGTAGGTCATTATGCGAGTCAATGTCCTACTAGAGCCTTGCATATAAGAGAAGTAGAGGAAGAAGTTGATGAATCAATTGAGAATTTGGAGGAAGAGATTTATGAAGCAAAAGTGAATCTAGTTATGAGTATGATGGAGATGAAGAAGTTTTAGACTCATCTGAGTTTTTTGGAGTTGTTAGATGTATCTTGATCCAGACCAAAGAGCAGGAAGACTAATGTAGGACTAACATCCTACAAACTTTTGTCAAAATAGGAGAGAAAGCGTGCAAAATTATTATAGATAGTGGGAGTTGTGTCAGTGCAATTTCAACTAATACTGTTAAGAGTTTAGGATTACCCACTGCTTCCCATCCCAACCCTTATAAGGTTTCCTGGATAGATTCCCTTCAATACTGGTCAAGTTTAGATGTCAAGTTCAAGTGCAATTCCAATCGTACCTAGAGAAAGTTTTGTGTGACATACTTCCGATAGAGGTTAGTAGCATTATTCTTGGTAGATCTTGGTTATATGATTGTGATGCTACTTTATTCGGTCGATCTAATTCTTGTTCCTTTATTTTTAATGGAAAGAAGATAGTTATAAACCCTTTTTTCACCCAAAGACAACATTAATAGAGGGTCTAGTAAATTAAAGGAAAAGAAACAGGGGTTGCATTTGATGAATGATAAAGACTTAGAAAAGAAAATTAATGAAGGTTCACCAATTTGGAAACCTATCGACCTCATTCCATTACCCACTCATGAACGAATGTCTGAGTCCGCCGAGTCATATGCACAGCATATTAATGAATTATATAAGGAGATCAATAAGAAAATTCAAATGAGTAATGAAGTCTATAAGCATATGGCCAATTCACGTAAATGAATAAACGAATTCAATATAGGGGGACTTTGTCATGATTAAACTTAGACCTGAAAGGTTCTCACTGGGAACTATGAAGAAACTGCATGCCCGAGGAGCTGGACCTTTCAAAGTATTAAAGAGAGTTAGACCTAATGCATATGTATTAGAGTTACCACCAGATTATGGCATTAGTTCAACATTTAATATTTCTGATCTGAAAGAATACAAAGAGTCGGCATTAATTCCTAGTGAGCCTTTTGGACCTTACCCAGCCTTTAAGAGTGAAACCCTACCTGAGTGTCCACCAGCAATTCAGCCAGAGCGGAGAGATAGGATTGAACATATCTTGGATGACCAGACAATTACCACCAGATATAAGGGCTATCAACGTTATCTGGTTTGATGACAAGGAAGGCTAGAATCTGAGGATTCCTGGATCACCCGAGAGGATCTGCAGCAAATCGATCCAGACCTACTAGAAAGGTATCAAAGTCAGACCAGTCCTTACTCGACAGGGTTGAGTTCATCCCATCCCAGGAGAATTGGTGCGAACACCAAAGTTCGAAAAAGGCTTCGATCTATTTCAATATGGCTTTAATTCTTTCATGTGTCCTATAAATAGAGTAATAATTTTACTTCTTTGAATTTGAGTCAAATAATTAAAGTTGGTTTATTTCAATTTGGATTCTTGAGTCCAAGTAGGGTCAAATTAGTTTGTATTTAGTGAGTTTAGTAGTTAGGTCCAAGAGAGGTATGGAATTGGGTTCAAGGTAAGCAAGTGAGCTTGAAGATTGGATGCATTCAACCACTCCAACAAATCAATCCAAGATGGATGCCACTTCAACAAGCATTGTTGGGTGCCATGTCAATCTCTTGGTGTACACCTCATCAAGACACATCATCACATGTCACGTTACCAAGGAGAATTCAAATTCAAAGGAGCCGCCTACTTTTCTCTCCTCTTTTTAAGCTTAGTTATAAATTGTTTCAACCTCCCACCCTTATAGCTAGCTTAGGTTGCAACTTCCCTGAAAAGCTCCATGTAATTCGAATTTTCAAAAGTCCCTTGGAGGCTTATAAATACTACTCCAAGCTTTCTTGTAAAGACAATTGATGATGAATAAAAGTTGAGTTTATTTTCTTCCATTTGTGTTGGCAAATGTCCTCCGAGAGGGAGTGGGTGAGAGGCCCTTAGCTACTATTTATTTTCTTCCATTTATGTTGGCAAATGTCCTCCAAGAAGGAGTGGGTGAGAGGCCCTTAGCTACTTCAAGAAAGTTATCTCCACGCCAAGATCCATTAGCCATTCTCCATTCCATTCTATCATCCTATCCCATCTTCTAAGGTGCAAGAAAACTCCACAAAGAAGACCGGACAAGCTACCTCAAATCCGCCAAACTTCATCTTAATTTCAACCTTCCCTTCCTCTTCCTTCATTTCATTAATACTCCACCAAATTTTTATGTTCTTAACTCTAATTTGGTTTGTATAGGATCCCCAGGAATTCCAGGTTTCAAAGAAGGTCTTCCTTGACAAGAAACAGATACAAGAAGTCCTGCAACTAGAGGAATCTCCTTGTCATCCAAGAACTTCATTCTTGAGTGTAAACCTTCCAATCTCTGATATATTAATGGCCGGATACCCCTCTTTCAACATTTTCTGATCTGAAATATTAGAGTAACTAAGCACTAGCCTGTGTGGTTTCTTAGCCACAAAGATCCTTTCTCTTTACTATTTTGAAGAATTCTTCTCCAAGTCTAGCTTAACATGCAAATCCCTTCATGAAAATTTTTGCTTTTTTACATGAAAATATAGCATATCTTCACTTCATTTTTCATTTAGTTATTACTATCTCCTCCTAGATTGCATCATTTCACTTTATCCCTCATCAAGTAGTAGTCGAAGTAAACACATCGACGTTAAATATTTAGCTATAAGGGAACGTGTTAAAAAAAAACAAACTGGACATAAAACTTGTTAGCACTGAATTAATGATAGCTAATCCTTTAACTAAAGGTAGGCATGGGCACTGGGCCGTGCCGTGCCAGGCACAGCCCAGGCCCATCGTGCCAGAAAAATTATCGTGCCGTGCCTGGCACGGCCCATTAACAAATGGGCCGTGCCAGGTACGGCCCACTAAAAAAATTCAAATTCGGCACGCCCGTGACCCATCAAGAAATGGGCCACGGGCCGTGCCTAGCACGACCCAGCAGGACCGTTGTTGGGCCGTTTTGTGGGACGTGCCAGAATGGCCCTGCTGGGCCATTTTGTGGGCCGTGCCATGGCACGGCTGGTGCCAGGAGCACACTGTGTGCCTAGGCACCAGCCAGCTGATCCAAGCCATGATCCTGATCGGCGATGATGGATCCGACGATTGCGATAGATATAATCGGAGATGATCCGACGGTTGCGATCGATCCATGCCATAATCCTGATCGGCGATGATCGATCCGATGGTTGCGATCCATCCGATCGGCGATGATCCGATGGTTGCGATCGATCCAAGTCATGATCCCGATCGGCGATGATCGATCGGACCGTTGCGATCAATTCGATCGGAGACGATCCGACGGTTGCGATCGATCCAAGCCATGATCTCGATCGGGATGATCGATCCGATAGTTGCGATCCATCCGATCGGCGATGATCCAACGATTGTGATCGATCCAAGCCATGATCCCGATCGATGATGATCGATTGATCATTGCGATCAATCCGATTGATCCGACGGTTGCGATCGATCCAAGACATGATCCCGATCGGGGATGATTGATTCGACGGTTGCGATCTATCCCATCGGCGATGATCCGACGGTTGCGATTGATCCAAGCTATGATCCCGATCAGATGATCGATCGGACCATTGCGATCAATCCGATCGGAGACGATCCGACGGTTGCGATCGATCCAAGCCATGATCCCATTCGGCGATCATCGATCCGACGGTTGCGATCGATCCGATCGGAGATCCGACGGTTGCAATCGATCCATGCCATGATCCCGATCGGCAATGATTGATCCGACGGTTGCGATCCATTCGATCGGCAATGATCCGACGGTTGCGATCAATCCAAGCCATGATCCCGATCGGCGATGATCGATCCGACGGTTGCGATCCATCCAATCGGAGATGATCCGACGTTGCGATCGATCCAAGCCATGATCCCGATCGGCGATGATCAATCCAACATTTGCGATCCATCCGATCGGAGACAATCCGATGGTTGCGATCGATCCAAGCCATGATCCCGATCGACAATGATCGATCGGACTGTTGCGATCAATCCGATCGGAGACGATCCGATGTCTGCGATCGATCCAAGCCATGATCATGATCGGCGATGATCAATCGACGGTTGATCCATCTGATCGGAGATGATCCGACGTCTGCGATCGATCCAAGCCATGATCCCGATCGGCGATGATCAATCCGACGGTTGTGATCCATCCGATCAGAGACGATCCGATGTCTGGATCGATCCAAGCCATGATCCGATCGGTGATGATCAATCCGGTTGCGATCAATCCGATCGGAGACGATCCGACGTTGCGATCGATCCAAGCCATGATCCCGATCGGTGATGATCAATCCAACAGTTGCGATCCATCCGATCGGAGACGATCCGATGGTTGCGACCGATCCAAGCCATGATCCCGATCGGCAATGATCGATCGGACTATTGCGATCCATCTGATCAGAGATGATTCGACGTCTGCGATCGATCCAAGCCATGATCCAATCAGGGATGATCGATCCGACGATTGCGATCGATCCGATCGGAGATGATCCGACGGTTGCGATCGATCCATGCCATGATCCTGATCGGCGATGATCGATCCGACGGTTGCGATCCATTCGATCGGCGACGATCCGACGGTTGCGATCGATCCAAGCCATGATCCCGATCGGCGATGATCGATCTGATTGGAGACGATCCGACGGTTGCGATCGATCCATGCCATGATCCTGATCTGCTATTATCGATCGAACGGTTGCGATCTATCCAATCGGAGACGATCCGATGATTGCGATCGATCCAAGCTATGATCCCGATCGGCGATGATCGATCAGACCATTGTGATCAATCCGATCGGAGACGATCCGACGTCTTCGATCGATCCAAGCCATGATCCCGATCGGCGATGATCGATCCGACGATTATGATCGATCCAAGCCATGATCCCGATCGGCGATGATCGATCCGACGTTGCGATCAATCCAAGCCATGATTCCGATTGGTGATGATCGATCGAACCGTTGCGATCGATCCGATCGGAGACGATCCGACGGTTGCGATCGATCCAAGCCATGATCCCGATCGGGGATGATCGATCCAACGGTTGCGATCTATCCCATCGGAGACGATCCGACAGTTGCGATCGATCCAAGCCATGATCCGATCGGCGATGATCGATCCGACGGTTGCGATCGATTTGCTATTTTTTTCTTCTTACTTATTGTATTATGTTCTAGAGGTCAGGCCTAGCCCCCCTCCTTCTGTACCATTTTAATTTTAAATTAATAAACTGGTAGGGGTCTATGCCAAACCCCCCACCATTATGGTGGCTTTATATTAATAAAAAATTTATTCCTAATAATTTTTTAATTTATCAAAAAAATTTATATTTTTTATAATTTTTTTATTTGAGCTGTGCATGGGCCAGGCCCCAGGTGGGCCATGCCTGGCATGGCCCACCTGGGCCGGCACGACTCAGGCCCACCTGGGCCGTGCCGGCACGGCACGATGGGCCGGCCCAGGCCCGTCATGGGCCGTGCCGTGCTGGGCCAACAGAAAAAAAAATTTCTAAGCCCGGCACAGCCCATCAGGGCCTGGGCCATGCCGTGCCATGGGCGGCACGGCCCAGTGCCCACCTAACTAAAGGCATGCCAATTAAAAAATTTAAGGATCATGTAGTACGAATAGAAATTGGTCTCGTGATGCAATTTAACTGTATGGACAACTACTTGTGCAATGTAACTCTCATTTAAGTTATTTGCTTATTTATCATTTGGATGTACATATTATTGTTTGACTTTGAGAAATGACAAAAAAAAAAAAAAAATTGGACTCTGATTAAACAAAGGGTTTATTCATTAAGTTATATTGTCACATTTGGATTAGTGATAAAGGAATTGAATGCATTGTAATATATGAAAGATAATACTAGATTATAGAGGATCTATCGCTATGATTCATGTATTTGATTTCTTTTAAATGTTGAGGACTATATGTTAAAAAAAAATATACAGACAAAGTACAAAAATGTTGTAACCCATAAGGTGATGGTCCTATTTTATTTTGTTTTATTTGTTGACCATTTGAAGTTAACACCCAACCACTAGCAGTTAACGTTCAAATAACCACCCACCAATTAAAGAAGTGATAACTATATCTGTTAAAAAAATGCCTATTTGATAGGAATAGATAAGAAAGGGAGTTTTTAGGTTTTTGAAAAGGAAGAGATCCCTTTCAAAATGTTTTTTATAAGAAAAAAAACATATAGAAGTTAAAAGAGAAAATGAATCCTTAATCAAGAGCAAATCCTAAAGGCATACACCGTCAATTATGCGATTGCTCATTGATCAAAAGCACTCAATCGAGAAGTTGGATAATCATGGTTTACAACAACTGATCAGGTGTATAAAGAAATCACAGACAAATTTCAATGGCCGAAGGTAATTTATTGATTCTAGTATTTAATATATTTGGTATATACAGTATGTTGTATGCCTTGATTTATTTTAACATCTGCTAGATATCACGGTGTCCAACAATTCTCTTTCTGCTTCAAAAATTTGGACATCATCAGCCCTGATATTGCAAACCTGGGCTGAATCTTGCCTGGTCTTGCATCGTACTGATGATGTTCCATCCTGGGATTGATATCTACCATGTGTGATAATTAGAACCTATAACTTTGATTTTTCCTCTGAATCACTAGATGGTGAAGCCGTACCACCAGTTCAAGAATGCATTCATCAGTCTTCTCCTTGTCTGCATGATAAAGTGTCTGGATGCGGAAAATGTTGCACTGTGGTTCTGGATTATTGTTAAATTCAGTGCTGCAAGAAAGCAATGTCAGACTTTAGCTCAAAATAGAATTATAAGATAATTGTGATTGATTTTCTTGATGAAAAAAATCGTATATTGTAATAAAAAAAAGAACTCAAGGAAAATGCACAATTAGCTGCACACTAACCCACTATTTGCCCACTCTCCAACACATCCAAAACCTTGATGTGCTCTGTTGAATTCAAAGGAAAAAGGAAACAATAACAAATAGAATTAAGGAGAGAATATGAAATCCTAGATTTGGAAAAGAAAGAGCATGAGAAGTATAATTCATAATTTACAGATAATACTGATCAAAATCATTGATACGCCTACCTTATTGTATTTTCAGCCATCGGAACAAGCCATTCGAGCGCCTCATGCATCTGGGCTGCGATTTGAACTACAGTAAACTGCAGAAATGCAAATCCTAAGTAATCATGCTCTGCAGGCATACACACAGCTTTATCTTGTCCACATTAACAATCCATAGAGTTTATGCAAGCAAACCTTTATATCATATATGACAAAATTATGAAGAAATTATACCAATGAAAGTACATGACAGAAAAAAAAAATTATGAATCCAAGTACTATTATCAATTCAAAACATATCCTTTCAGAAGTCCTTATGAATATGTTAATCTCATTTCACTGTTTCAAACAAATAGCATGATGACATTCGTGTAATCTACATTCAAAGTTACAGCGGCTGAAACTTAAATGCAGACGTATCATGCTAGCAAGCGTTACCAAGTAAACATACTGTGCAAGATCCTGAGTAAATGTTGAAAAGGAGCTTGTCCCAATGATCACAACTATCTGCTTAAAATGAGAGGTTTTGGTTTTGGTCTGGGTCTCAGGTGGTCCAACCCGAAGAATTTAGGCCTGGGTAATTACAGTATGGGCATCTCTCCCTTTCTAGAGAGAGAGAGATTCAGAGTACATGCTAGCATGAACGATTTCACTGCCCATGCTTTGACAATATAGAGCAATATTTGACTTCTAGATGTTGGTCACTGAATCCTTAATAGCAGGAAATTATATCTAGGGTTTCACAACCACTTCAGAATCTTTTAGGAGACTCACTAGTCACTGGTGTGCCTGCTTTTTAAGCACTTCCCACTCCAAATTCTTTTGAAAGACCTGCTTACCCACATCAACACTCAAATTTACTCTCTCTGGCTCCTGAATCAGGTAACTAAGATTTAAGGCTCCAGAATGTCCTTTTGATGGAACCTAAAGGAGTTAGCCTGCACTACAAACCAACATCTGATCCAGTTGGAGATCTGGTCAAAGTTTAGAAACTAAACTCAACCTACAAGTCTAAAATTTGGGCCTCGAAGGATATGGGTCATGTTGACTTCCATTCCTGCTAGGGTCTACTAGTTTAATTATGCACTTCCAAAACTCCTATCTTAGCCACACATTCATTTCATGTATAAACAGTCAGGTCAGTAGCTTCCATGACACAAACCATGGGATTATTGAATCAAACAACTTGCTAAGTGCTAACCCTCCAATATTATACGATATTCTAATTTGGATCCATTAATATAAAAATAGATAGTATCCTATGAAACTTCACATCAAGATATTTTCATCTCACCAACATCGATAATAGGCAAAGGAAAAACTTTTTCTGCATTATTTAGCAGGAGTGACATTCCACCAAAGAAAATTTTGTTTAATCAGAAATTTTGCATTATTATCAAAATATTTATGAGTGCCAAGGCATTTATATTAGATACAGCATTAATATATGCATCCAACATACACATGCAATCTGTAGTGCACGCAACATGAAGCCTCTATAATTTATATTTGGTTAATGTGATTCTTTTTTTTTTTGGTGGAGATTAATAGCATTCTTCAAAGCTAACTTGGTTTCCAGTCCAAGAAAATTTGTCATAAGTCTCTCACCAATAGCTAGCCCTTGTATTAGCAACCATTATTTGATCATCTAAATTTCTAGTCCATTATACAGTCCAGTTTGAAGATCAGTAATAAATACTGGCACCTAAGCCCTAATAACCCTTCATGCTTTATAAGACCTTGGTGTGCAATTGGCAAAAGAAGGTACATTTCATCAAAAAGTACAATTCATCAAAAAGGCTTGGGTTCACCACTGTGTGGTGCAACATAAGGTAATCCAGTAACTTTTTATCTAAATGTTAGTAATCGATGATTAGAAGAAATTCATGACAGAATGTCTCATGCAATGATGCAAGACTTTCTACTATTTTCTTGATTCTTGTTTTTTTTCCTGATTTTCATGAAATTTCCTGATTTTTAAAATTTATATGTACAAATGGTGCTCTTAACATGGTAGAAACATCTGGAATGCTTTGTTACGGAAATTGGCATAGTCGGCCAAGTTTTTGACCAAGCTTATTGACTGTTTCTGGGCCTGCATTTATCTATGTTGCATAGGGACAATCAAGCTGGTCAACAAACATTGGATTATAAGCATTTAAATAAATGGGCCTTCATTTATTTATGTTGCATCTGGACAATGAAGCTGGTCAACAAACATTGGATTATAAGCACTTAAATAAATACCAAGAAAAAGCAATAAGGCCTTTAAAATGGAAGATTTTTATTGGTGAGTCAGTACACCTAAAAATATATCAACATATGTAAAGGCAAAGAATGTTTAAGAAAATGGAAAGACCTGTTCTTTGGAAAAGATCCATACCTCTGTGGCTTCAAATGCTTGCAATCGGGAACGCAGGGCTGCCTTTACTCCGGTTGGCAATCCATGATACAAAGAGTCTCTTGTACTTGGAGGAAGGCCAAGTGGTCTAGATACCTAAGGACACAAGTTTTAAGATACTATCAATTCACCATAATAGATGAGAAGCTTTGCTATCACAGTCTAGCTATTAGTTTTCTGGGCTAAATCAAACATCTCCACAGGGAGGGGAAATGGAGTCTTGTAAACATTGAAGACAGAAACTTTCAAATTCTTACTGAAAAAGACAGATGATTTGAATTAAAGCAAAAACCAAGTTGTTATCAAAGATTCATTTCTTTTGTCCTTAGTTGTATGACCATCCATGCATGCCTTCAGTATTAATACACTGGAATGGAAACTAATTTTATAATTCAACTAAAGCCTCATTTCGAAAGCCAAAATATTAAACAATTTGGTTAAACCTTGCATTCTATAAAGCTGAGAAAGTTTTTGCTTAACAATAGAATTTATTAAACCATTGAAATGATAATGAAGATTCATGATTCAATATCAATCAAATTCTCTTGTGAGTGAAGAGATTATTTTTCAGAACATTGATCTGTTGTTTATCTTATGGATGGTGCCACTAGTGACACCTGCAGACCCTTTGTTCAGGTCATGTTTGAACAAATTGATCCCAACACCGGTCAAATCTTTAATAAGTCATCCATGTGAATCAGCCCTGTTGCCCTTCAATAACTGATGGCCAATCACACTTCAATTTATCAAGACGTGATAAAAAAAAAAAAATTCCTCTACAAGCTGCAAACCTCAGTTTAGTGTGACATGACAATTGA
Source organism: Calamus simplicifolius (assembly GCA_900491605.1). Taxonomy (NCBI): domain Eukaryota; kingdom Viridiplantae; phylum Streptophyta; class Magnoliopsida; order Arecales; family Arecaceae; genus Calamus; species Calamus simplicifolius. Next base: position 97,690 of record UESW01002532.1, on the reverse strand, counting down.
GAGGATCTGATGCGAAGTAATTTTTGCAATAAAAGAAGGGGATTTTTGCTTACTATATTGTCAATTTGATTGATGATGTTAGCATAATGCAGCGCAAGACCACAAAAACCCAATCTTTGACTTTGAACTAGAGCATGGTCCGTCAATCTGGCACCTGCCAATGTTTCAAATCAGATTAACACTAGAATACAAATTTGTCAAGGCAAATATGTCAACAGTGCAACGAAGGTTACAGCTGGAAGATTAATAAGTTAGATACAAGTATGTGAATATTATAAAGGTTACATATATTTTTCTACAATCCACATCTTTAATTTGTTGTTAAGTCTTAATCAGAATAAAAGCCTTCTCTACACATAGGGTTGTTGCTCCCATAATGGATGCTGCTGTACTTCTGCAATCCGCCCAACCTTTCTCCTCTAGTCTCACAAACTGTTTTGTAATATTGTTAGGGGCAGTAAGTGGAATAGCCAACCGTATGTCAGATCAGGCACACTGTTTAATTTGCGATTAAGCATCATTTTTTTACATGATATATTACAATTTCTAGCTGTATACAATAAAAACTCCAAGAAACAAATTACAGAAATAGATTCAAACATAATAGATATGTCACAACTTTTAAAGTAAAAGGCAGGAACTAGTGAAGCTTTCATGTTCATCGAGTTTAACTGGCACTATAACAGGCAGTCAAGCTCTTCAAACTCCAAAGAATAGGATTTGATGATGGGGATATACTTGAGTATATCATGACCATGAACATGCAGACTTGAAATTTTAAATGCATGGCCATTTGTAACTACATTCTTACAGAAAAATGATAACAAAAATAGAAAATTTGTGTGATGGGAGTAAATGGTATGTGAAAACATATATCCACAGAATCTGTCAATTCATGGCTTATGTGTCCCAATGTTCATTTATATCTTTTGAGAAGTTTGGTATCATACGGGGTTATAAGTAGCAGCAGAACATATGGAATGAATGATTTGTTTTTGAGATTTGGTTCATGAATTTGGGATGACTTGCAGATAGAGATCCATAAAGCTGACCTCAAATAATTGGAATAAGGCTGGATGATTTGGTTATTGTAATTTGGGATTCTTTTCTGCAAAATTTTGTATTTAACCCAAAAGAAATCCAGAAGCAACAACACCCTCTATCAGTAATAATTCCTGTCCTAAATCAGAACCTCAGAATGAAGAATCAAAAGAGAGATGACTATAATATACTGTTAAACTTTGCATTGCTGTAGGATATAGTAAATTTTGAGACACGTACCAGCATTGCCAAATGCCTCCAAAATCTCTATATGGAAAAAGGCAACAATGTCAACAAGCTTCTCCACTACCTGCACAGAGTTTTAACTTATCAGAGAAATATAGAATGCCTTGTATCATGATTAAAAAAGAGAGAGAGAAGAGAGACCTCTTCTTGTACTGCTGCATAATTTGCCGAGAATATGAGAGAGAGAGAGAGAGAGAGAGAGAATTAAAAATATAATATTATTTGTATTTTAGAAATGAAGTGATGAGGATTAACTGTGCAATCAAGTACAGCATTGAAACCATATTGAGAATTGAGATACCTCATTGACTTAATTTTTTATTTTTCTAATTAGTTACCTCCTCCAAATTTATAAACCAGAGAGATTTCTTTTTCAAACCCTTCACAAGCTTTTTTTGACCTTTTATTTCACTATGTAAGATCATAAGACTTTCTGTCATAAACAAGGAAAAGGGTTAGTTACAATATCAATATCCAGTTATCAACAAAAAATGTATTACTTATATAAAATCAGAAGTTTCAGCACATGCATTACAATATATGAAATTAAGAAATGTGAAACAAATATCATCATATAGAAGTGCTCTACAGAAGGATTTTTTATCCAAATCAGATAAAACATAGATAATGGTATAGTCCCTGCTCCTTAGTAAAGCAATAACATTCTAAATATAACATGTTGTAGAGAAACTAGATATGAATCCACTTTTTAATCAGATAAAACATAGAGAACAGTATAGTCCCTAGTAAAGAAAGAGTTGACGTTTAAATGCAGTAAATAAGCTATATATCAATCCAGCATAAAAAATTCTGTGATAGTACATTAATTAAAAATGTTTCTGCCCAAGAGTTAGCAAAGATTTAGATCGGTCTTGCTAAATATGAGATGATTTATTTACTCATTTATTCTTCTATTAAACTTATAGCTTTATTAGGCTGCCAATCAAGATGATCGTATGGTAATACCAAATTTTCTTTAATCCATATATTATTATAAGAGAATGAAGGCGATATGAAGCTTTACTCCACATCCACTCTGTTGAATTTCTAGTCTGCTTTATAAGCCTCCTTGTTAGGATGCTTACCTTATCAGTCAAGCAACACAAGCATCTAGTTAGAAAAAATTTTCGCTATCTGGTTGGATGGCACAGCTCTGACTTTAGTCCTCTAGTATCTTAAATAAATTTAACTAGCAGAGCAAATTCATGGTTATGGTTTAGATAGCCAAAATACTATTAAAATTTAGAATACTAATCAAGGAACAGCCAAAAACATATTCTACCAATTCTGAACTGTTGCTTAAAACTTTCTTTATTAATTTCTCTGATCATGGCAGTAATCAAGTTCAGTGCCATTTTGAAGAAAAAGCCTACCGATCTGAGGGAACTTTATCATGATTATGTCTTCATATTTATTCAAATTTTAAGCATCTCAGGCAAGGAACCGGCGGGGAGGGGAACAAAATCGATACTTCTTCCTGAATCAGAAAACAGAGCCTCACCCTCTCTATCTGCAGGTAATGACTCTTCGTCTTGAAGCATCTTTTGGTAGTCTGCTCAACTCTGTCCAGCATATGTAACTCATGATACAGCTCCTACACATATAAGATGAATTATGTTTACAAAAACAAACAAGTAACAATCCAATCTGATGATCATTAGTCATATTTTCTTAGCAATCATCACATGGGAAGAAAAATTGCAGTGCATTCAACACCATGCTGGTTATCCTCTCCTTTACAGATGATCAAGCTTTATATTGAATTGATGACCTAGACCGTGCAATTGCAGGGTCCAGAGAGGGTTAGACGCACAAAGCCTCAATCCGGCATGTGAAAAAGGCTGTTTCTGTATTTCAAACCCATGACAGTCAGGTTACATGAAGTAACTTTACTGTTGTACCAATCACCAAGATCCACCTTCTATGTCCAAGAAAGAAGGAGATAAATCATTCCTCATTAGAAAGTGTACATTTATAGTTTTGCAGGTGGAAAATAGATATCATAAGCATTCAAGCCTTTGTACAGATTTAAAAGCTGGGCAGGTTACAACAAATTCAGGTCATAAAAAATTTCACTGGAATCATGCTTCAACTATCATTTGTTCCAGAAACTAAATTTGAGAAATTGACCAATATCTGTCATTATATTTATGGGCTAATAAAAAGAACTTAGAGAACTTGAGGCATAGAGGTAAAAAGATATGCCTCAAGGCTTAAACTGAACTATTTTAAGATGATGAAACTTCGCACAAATGTGTGGTGGTCTGAGATCAAGAATTATGACAACGCAAGCCAAAAGTTACTTAGGAGATAGTAAAGAGTACATTCATGTGAGCGCAGGGGTTAACAGCTCAATCTCAAGTCTTAAAGCGAAACTTTTTATAAAGTTGGTCCCTTAATTCACCTTTTTTTGCATATAACTTATACACAGGAGAAACAAAGTACATTCATGGAATATACATAATGAACCATCTATTGAGAAAGCTACTTGACTCTGCAAACAAATGTAGGTAACAGATATGAAACATGTGAAGGAAAAGCTTTTGCTCTAATTTTCCACAATTTTATATGCTTACAGCCAAGCTCCATAAATATATGTTTATGTACATAATCAAAGAAATAGAGCAGCAAACATGAAATCCCTTGGCCTGGAAGGGGGGGGTGCATTAAATAAATAACAGGCAAGTCATCTGATATCACATTACAATTTTCAATACATCACAGTACTAAATCTAGAAGTTACTAGGAAAAGATTTCCAAAAAAGAATTGTCTCAAAAATACTTACAGAAGTGTTCTGAGACAGAGTTATCAAATGTTGCATAGTTGTTTCTACCTCTTCATTTATTTGTTCCTGGGGTGTAAGCTCTGAACTCAATCTGAATATTTATCATATTTTTCAAATTGATATTGTGACTAACATTAGAAGATTATAATAAGGCTGCAATTAAATGACAAAGATAAACTATCGTACTTCTGAAAATAGCGGCCCAAATTATGCCATGTAGGATCTTTGCAAAGGTCCCCAAATCGAATTACTTCTCTGGAGAAAAGATCAAGCTCGTTCCTGCAGGCATTAGAAAAATGTTATCAGGACGATAATCATAACACGGCCACAGAAGTTTAAAAACATATAACCAACTTTCAGTTGAGTGCAACTTAATCTCCAAATCCACCTTTTGTCAGTAGCAGCAATGCATAGGAGCTCATTGGTGTCCGCTGATATCAGTTGCCTTACTCCATCTGACTGCAAAATCTTTTCTTTTAAGAATTTGATGTTTTCGTCTGAAAGTGACTTCCACAAATTAGCACCTTTGGCAATTGTATTTGCAACTTCAAATGCCAGTATTGAAATTTTATTTCCTCGAGCTGTAATTCCAGAGACAAATCCATGGCTATGGTTCAAATTTGACATTCGACTTCCAAGGGTATCTAAGACCTCCACAGCCCTCTCTATACCAGCATTGCGAGCCCTTCCCAAAATTGAACTTGTTTCTGAAACCTAAGAAACACTGGCAGTTTGACAACAGTCCTTACAGATGAAGTACAACAAATTCTACCTTCTACTGAAAACAGTTATCCCCATTATCCAACTAGAAGTGACAAAGTTCATTCATAATATGATAGCTAATAAAATAAATAAAAATATACAGTCAAAGTATTTCCATTTAAAATGATTCCATCATTTGATTGTCCAAAAGAATGGGAGAAAACAGGAAGATTGAGTTTCCGGCCCAGATTACAATTTAGTACAAACTTGTAATTTAGACTTGTCTCTCCTATTATTATTGGGATAGGAATATTCCATATTTTAAGAAAATATTACAAGCAGCCAAAGATAAGCAAAGCATGAATTATTGGGAAAGGAATCAACACAAGAAAGTTATGTCAAGACCTTGACATGGGCTTGCGTAAGATGTCACAGTAAATCAGTAATTTCATGTGTTAATTTCAGATTATCAATTTCAAAGTATCAAGGATAGTGTTTACAACTGCAACACAGAATTCAGACTTGTATCTCTGCACTTAATATTATTATTATTTTGTTTAGATTAGTCAGTGTTTATAAACTTTCTCTGCACTCAATATGAAAATAAACAAACAAGAAAGAAAGAAAGAGAACAGGGAGATTGTGGTAATCAAAAGCTCCGAATATTGTATAGTAGATTTTTTGGTGGACCACATTATTTAGCAAATTTAAGAGTGATATATAAATATTACTCAAACATAGATTGTTCAGTAAACCCTGGTATATCATGTTTGCCCCATACATATGTGCAACCAGATCCTGGTTTTATCTGTTAGTTCTTCCACAAATCAATCAACTACTTTAAATGTTTTTCTTATCTTTATCTCTAAATGTTTTCGAAATCAGATTCTCTGCAACTAGAACTCTACATCTTTCTGTTCTGCATCGAAATAATGCTTATGTGTCTGCATTGACAGTCTCTGCTCCAAGTTAGTTCTCTATGCCACATTTAAATTTTTTAAAACTCCAATAGGTGCTTAGTGACTCATTGTAGTCACTTTCATCACATACTCACAGCTAAGAGATTGCTTTAATGGCATCAGGAAAAAATGTAACTTCATTTTAAGGTTAACTGGATCTTTGGTTATGCGAAGCTTGTAACCATGAAAAATACAGGAAGCATTACTTTTTTAGTTCATGTTTGAAAACTAATTGTTAGAAAGTTGATAAGAATGCTGATTAGCATTTTTGGCTAAGATGGCTTATTATCTTCCATAAATCTCAGTAACTCTTCATAATTATAATCACGTGGTTTGAACTCTGATGTTTAGTGAGAATCATAGAGTGACTCAGATCTATAGCAATCCTTTTTTTTCATGATTTTTTTTTTTTGGTGGGGGGTAGATTGTCATCTTCACCATAAAGCACCCTCTCTTTACCACAGTGCTCCTAAGGGTATTGATTCAGTGATTTGTCATGAAGCCATCAAGAATTCAAAATAGCTAATTTAACCTCATTGAGTAAAGAACTGTGATTTGTCCTTGCTTACAAGGTTCTGTAGCCCCGCTTTTTTAAATTTCCTCATGTTCTTCATGCCCAAGAGTACAGAATAAGCAGCTCAATAAGCTAATACTGTTAAGCCACCTACCATCTGCAATATACCAATCTCGACTTCCAAGTATTCTAGTCCACTTACTTTTAAAATAATCCAAGGCACTCAAGCTTAATTATTGTTAATAACTCTAAAGAAACCGAGGCAAGGGGCTTAAATTTGATTGCTTATCAGAACCACTTCTCATTGCAGACAAAAACTTGCGCGCCAATCTTAACAGCCCATTTGAACCATTAAAAACTACAGAACCAGAATTCTAGTTCTATAGTTTGAATGATTCCAGTGTTTGAATTGAAATAAAATAATAGAATCAAAATTTCGAATCTTTAAAAACTATTGAATCAGAATTCCAATAAAAATAGCCAAATTTGTGAAAGAGCTGAATTGGAATTCGTGAAATCCATAATAAAATATTTTGTATTCCCCAAAACACTCATCAAACCAAAACAATACCCCTTCCAAACCTTCGATCAAAATACTTCAACTTCGTTTGCTCCTCTAGTCTCTCTCAGTCAATCCCTACCAAAGATCGGATCTCTGTCTTTTATAGTTGATCTTTCAAAATTACTTTTTTTATATTAAGGGTAATATGATAAAATCATCTTATAAATTTCATTTTCATCATGATTCCAAACAAAAGAATTGGAATTCAATTACATAATTTTTACCCTTTATTCCAAACACAAGAATTGGAATTTCAATTCAATTGGAAATCATTAAAATTATGATATCAGAATTCCATTTCCATCTGCTTCCTGCCACCAAACGAAACTGTTACCAGCCCAATCGAGAGACCGTGACACACACATAATCACCCTCGTATTTCACTGTCACATATATGTAAAAAACCTATTTATGTTATCCAACAATAAACCAAAATAAACAAGAAGAAGAAGAAGAAGAAGAAGAAGAAATCAATGAAAGAAAAGAAGAGAAAGCAGCACCTTTCCAGAGCCGGCCTTCGCCGGCTTGACCGGAAAATCCACGGAACCATACGTCCCATAAGCGCTGTTTCGAATGCCAGCGTAACCATCGGCCACCGATTCACTGGCGAGAAAAAGATCATTTCTCTCCACCCCCTTTTCTTTCGAGAAAGTGCATCCCATCTTGCTCCGCTTTCAAAGAGAGCCAACCGCAATTGTCCCTTCCAAGAATCCTAATCTCAAGGCCTGGACCCTCTTTTATATGAATTATCGATTTTTTCCCCCGGCTCGGTCACGGGATTGACTTTCCTTCCTTCCTTCCTTCGGTGTTTGAATGAATGAATGCGGCGTGGGGGCTAGCAGGTGGCTTGGCGGGCTTTTTTTTCCCGTTCTGCCCTTCCGTCCGCCGCACAGCGGTTGGCGGGCGCACCAAAAGTACACTGAATTTATTTCATCTATAATTGACGATCATTAATTTTTACTTTTTTTAGTATGTAATAAAATTTTATTACTTCATTATTATTTTTTTTATTTTAATTTATTTTATCTTTTTAAGAGTTGAAAATAGAAAGAAATTAATTAAATTCTTGAAAATGCCTTGTGTTTTATTTTATTTCGAAAAGATATTATATTTAATAATACTTTATAATTTTAATTACTTTATTATTTTTTAAATATATTATAGTCGTTTATACTTAAAATAAAATACATAGACCATATTTCAATAAGAGGATCTACGCTTAAAGGCTTGACTATTTAGAGCTGAATTTATTATATAAATATTGTAATTAATAATGAGATTTGCAAATGAAAACTTAGCTTGTCCACATCACTTTTCAAACACTAGAGTTAATGGCAAAACTTTCTATTTGACCATCATTTTCAATTAAAATATTTTATTTATGATAATTTATTACAATGCTTTACTACATTTCAAGAAAAAATAAATTGGAAAAAAAAAAAAAAAACATACTTCACATGGGATTCAATGAAATTACTCACGCATAAAGGGGTTATGTGCAAATCCATTAGTAAGGATGGGTTCTGAATGCTCTCTAATATACATTCATACATATATGATGTGAATCAGAAAAGTAAGTACTAATAATTATGATATAAATTTATAAAATATCATAGTAATCGAGATTTTGCTACTTCAGTCCTACGACCATGACATGAGTTGAATTTGGCATGCATGTCATGATTAATTTCTAGTAGCGACTTCACGGCAGGCATAAATCAAGGCCCTGGACATGTTGGATCGGTTCACACCATTCGAATGGGTTCGGTCCTTATAATCCACGCGGCGATCTTTTAGACGCGGTTGTCTTTGGGATCGCTTTTGGTCCACGATTTTTTTTAGATAACGGTCTCGAAGGGTCGGGCATGACCGAGAATCACCGATGTCATAATTTGAGTCGATTTTAAAAGGCGGGAACTTGACGCAGATAAAACGGAAACCCAGCCTCATCTCTTGGCGCGAGGTTTAATGGCAGATAAACCATAAATGAATTTTGACCAACCTCTTGAAACTTGATAGGATGCCGGATATTTAGTGTTGCTGCTGAAATTCGTCTTTCGACTCGGGTGTGATCAAACTTCTTCTAGGTGGACCTGCAAAACAGTCCTCACGAGAGGCGTTGGGGTGGCCCTCTGTGGAAGACCCTTCGATGCTCAAATCAGCGGGGATCGCAATCAACAAACAAGAGGAGAAGGCTCTCGCTGAAGAGTCTCTCCAAGGGTGGCCTTTCGAGAGATCTGAGCAGAGCACTAATGGTGGAAAATGGGAAGCCAAGGCAAAAGGAGAGTGTGCCAGTGAGCAAGTGCGCATACCTGAGGAGTCGGCAGACGACTCTATTTATAGAGGATCATCTGATTCCCTGGGGGCGTCGTGGGTCCAAAAGTTGTTAGGATTTGAATCCAGTTTGTTATAAGGTCAGTAAGATTCGCATCTTGTTGGTTAGAGGATCGACGGCCGGAGAGCTGGTTGATGTCTCGAGATTTGGCGAGTTTATAGACTCCAGGGCTCTAGGCCACTCTCAGATATGATTCTGTTTGGAATCTTACGAATTTGAACTCTCCGCACCGAATTCCGCAGAGGTCCTTGAGTGCTCGGGTCTAGCCGGGGCATAATAATGATTCGTCTAATGAGGCACAGTCGGATAGCTCGACCGGGGCCGAGAGAGACGATATAGCTCGGCTGAGGCAGGGGGATGATATAGCTCGGCTGAGGCCGGGGGATGATATAGCTCGATTGAGGCCGAGAGATGATATAGCTCGACTGAGGCCGAGAGACGATATAGCTCGACTAAGGCCGAGAGGCGATATAGCTCGGCTGAGGTAGCTCGGCTGACGCCGGGGGATGATCTAGCTCGGTTGAGGCCGAGAGATGATATAGCTCGGCTGAGGCCGAGGATGTGATTCGCGCCTCAGGAATCCTTGGCTCGGTGAGGGGCTAAGGCGCCCCGACTTACTGAGGCTGACTTGTCTCTAGCGGGTATTATTCAGCACGTGGGAGTCAGGGTTGATCCTAGCCCCCTTGCACGATTATTTATGCAATGACAATTTTACCCCTCAACACATGCCCCCCACTCCCTAGTTCGAAGCGTAGGTTCGGGCGTAGGGAGTATAACTCCGGGTGACATAATTGAGTGGGTTTGGATTTGACAGCCTGTGTAATGGTGCTCTAATTAGCGCGCGTGGCCGCCTTGCTTTTACGGAATGGAACCGTCGCTTTCTAGGGGCAACGGTTGGGGGAGCGCCACGCAGCAAATCCCGGTTTTCACGGTGCCTGCAGCGGCGGTTCCGGGCGTTTCGATCAAGACGCCTTATCTTCTTTTTGAGGCGGTTTCCTTCGGGGGGAAGCAAAGTTGAAACAACGCCATTCCTATTCACCACGCCCTTTCGTCTCCTCCTGGAGAAATTTGTCCCCATGTTTTCTTTGCAATCTTGCTCGTGTTTCTTCCAGCCAACAGAATGATGAGACCCAGCGACATGGTTTCAGAAATCACCGCTGAGGAATTGGGAAGACTCTGCCAGAAATATGGCATTCCCTTGGATATCGTTCTGCGACTGCCGGGGCCCGAGCGCAGGGTTTCGCAGGAGCTGGAGCGTGGGGTCTTTCTTTATGAAGAAGCCTGAAGGTAGGCCTCCGGTTTCCTCTCCATCCCCTGGTGAAGGAGATCATGAAGTTTTATAACATATGTCCGACAATGGTGGCTCCTAATAGCTGGTGGAGTATCATCGGGTTCATCTCGATGTGTAGCCGAGTTCAAGTAACAGCAACTCTGTCCCTGTTCCACGCTTGTTACCATCTGATGCCTGGGAGGAACTCGGAGTGGTCCTATATCGGACCTCGGAAGTCATTCAGGATGATCGTGGATAAGCCGTCGTCCATAAAGGGATGGAAGGTCTGATTCTTTATCGCTGAAGGGAACATCGGTTCTGACTTCCCGCGGGGATGGGGAAACCTGTTAGGGATATGGAGGTGCATCCGGCCTTATCAGAATGGGAGAAGGAGGACCTAGGGGTCCTTACCAGCGGTCGAACGTTCTCGGCTATTGTCTTACTGTCGGAGGAGGCCCTTTGCGATGCCGGGCTTAGCCCCATCGATAGGCAGGGTAAGCCCCTTCCCTTTTCTCTGTTCTTTGGGGCAAATATACCCAGGTTTGATCGGTTGCTCCCCATGTCTGCAGCCAAGAAATCTGAGATGGCGGGCCGCATAAAGAAGGAGTTGGGCAAGTGCCCAGGTGAGACCAGCAGTGCAGAAGCGCAAGCCCGAGAAGAAAGTCCATCTTTCCAAAGAGCGCTCGCAGAGGTTGGGCGAGTCAAAGCCAGCATGCGCTCCTCACCGCTGAAGAAAGGGACGTGGGAGCACCGGCGATGGAAGAAGGGTTCTCTCCGTTGGGGGAAGAGGCAGTAGCCACGATGGGGGAGCACAGAGCAGAGGAGGACTCAGGGAGGGTCGCCGAGATCCCCTGTCCTCTGGTGGTGGAGATAGCGGATAGCCAGGAGGAGGCTCCGTCGGAAGTTCAGGGTGAGCCGGTTGTTGAAGGGCCTCCCTCGGATGGGTTAGAGGGTGATGACGTTGGGCCAAAGGCAGTGGATGTTCGGGAGGAGTTTCCTGCCGAGGGGTTCCTCTTAAGGAGGCCAGAGGTGCTGGTGAACAAATTGAGGCTTCGGTGGAGTCCGTGTGGGAGGAGCAAGCGGCAGCGATTGAAGAGGGGCCTTTGGGTGAACAAGGAGGACAAGATGATGACCCTCCAGCTGAAGTTTCCCATGTCAAAGCCTCGGGAAGATTGAGGCCGGGGCTGGCCAAGATATCTGATGAATTGCAGATCAGGCTTTTGCTGGAGGAGGCCAGGAGATTGAAGGCTTCTCAGTCTGACATTGTTCATGCTGGCTCCTCGGACGGGTTGCCTGGTGGTCCAGGCTCGGCTATCGAGGGGGCATTTTCTGCCTTGATGAAGTCGGCATTACATCCAAGCGCAGGTCTCTCGATGGACGAGTTCGCGGACCTGGACCTTATCGACGCCGCGTTTGGTCAGCGGAATGTAGCGAAGGACGTTCACCTTCTCCCCGATATCGATAATTCCACCCTAATGGGTTTAGCTAGGTCCTACACCTCCCGGGTGAGTTGCTATTCTGGAGTATCATGTGTTTTCTGGCGAACTTGATCGCGCTTACTTACTTGTTTTTTGTTCCGCAGAGTGCTTTGATCACTAGGGCACTATGCTGGTGCTTGAGCCTGGTGACAGGGGCCAGCGTTCAGGCCAAGAGAGTCAGTTCCGAGCTTCGACTGCGAGCAGCGGCGTCTGACAAATTTGAGCAGATCCTGGACGTTGTCAATAAGAAGTTGGAGATGGTGAGGGGATTGCATCAGGTCGCCCTCAACGACGCGTCCAGATTAAAGCTCGAAGTTAAGGAACTGCGCGGGCTCCAGGCGGGGTATGATGAGGCATGCTCAAAGCTATCGCAAATCGAATCTTGGCATGATGGAGAAATGGAATCCGCCAAGAAATAGTTCGATGAAAGTTGAGACAGACTGAGGTGAGAGGCTGCCGAGGAGAAGAATCGCCTGAACAGGATGCTCGGTGAGTCGGAGAAGAAGGTCCGAAATCTCAATCAATGCATCGCAGCCAAGGATAATAGGATTAAATGGCACTAGGAGAGATTAACCCAACTTGATAGCGAGCTTTCCCAGGCCTGGGAAGAAGCTGATAATAGGCAATCAAGGATTGATGACCTCAAGGGCAGAATCGAGCAGGTTAAAGCTGATAAACTGAGGGCCCTTGGCGAGGTCAAGGAGTTGACCGAGAAGTTAGTCAGGCAGGAGGAAGAGGTACGGTACTGTCCTTTAAACTTCTCTTATTAACTTGTTGTTGCATCGGCTAATCCTGCATTTGCATATGGAGAGGGCGAAATTGGAGGGCCGAAACCAACTAAAGATCCTGCAAGAGGAACTGTTGTCGAGTAAAGGGAGGAGCTTGGAGATCGAAAGGTGGGTCACTGAAATCGAGGAGCAAATGGGCTTGCTTCGGGGCATAGAAGATGCGACCTGCACCGAGGCTTTCCAGCTCGGCGAGGAGGAGACCCGAACTAAGATAGCCCGGGAGCATTCGGAGTGGGACCTCTCTTTCCTGGATGTTGAGGCTTGTGAGGCCTGTACACTGGGGGCTGAAGAAGATGAATATGACGATGTTTCAGACGTCGATCTCAGCGCTATCTTGGGTTCAAGTAAGGCTGCAGCTTCCGAGGGACTCTTTAAGCCTGTCGCCGAAGGAACGACGACTTTAGAAGTGGGCAAAACGAGCCGAGCCTCTCCGAGTGTTGTTGAGGGCACTGCTGGAACTGATCTAGCTCCTGATCCTTGAGGATCATTCATGTGCTTTTGTTTTTCATATGTAATTTGGTCAAAATTTTCAATGAATGGGTCTTTTGTCTCCATCGGCTTAATCGCCTCTTTTGGCTGATCTTCTACCCCAAGTTTTCTTATGGCTGCGAACAAATTATGACTCATTCGCTATCTTGGGCTGGTTGGCTTGGACTTAAGCAAATATTTCGGTCAAGGCCGAGGTATCGGGATAGCTTAGTTTGTCCAAAGTAAAGAAATCGGCACGCTTTGGCCGAGGTAAAGGGAACTTCACAAGTTCCAGCCGGGGTGCAATGTACCGCACGGTTTGGCCGAACTATAAAGAGTGCTTCGTTATCGTTGAGGCATCGACAGCTATCTCAGTCCGAATCAAAGCGAAAGATAACGTTCAATCATGCCATACTGAAGAGATACTTCGGTTTATTCTAATATATAGAGGCAGTTTTGGCCTTAAGCGGGAGCATAGGGCAATGTCTCGGTTTATTCTGAGACATAACAGGCAGTTGGGCCAGAGCGGAGGATATCGAGGCGGCTTTATTGAAGAGTACTTGGCTTTTGCGCCTTTTTATTATTCTACCAGCGTCTTGTCTTTTCTAAGGTGAGCTAACCTTCTTTTTACCGAAATGGATAATACGGCCCTGCAACCTGCAAAAGGTTGCCTCTGTATTTTCCGGGGTCATTTATCTCGTCGATCTTTTTCAAGGTACGATATAGATGCGAACTTGCCATTGGAGGGTATCGTTTTCGCTGGGTGATTTTCCAGGCCTATCCGTATCTCAAGGATCAACGAGCGATCCCCTGTATTTAAAGCTCTCGATTCGAGATCAGAGGAAAATCTTTTGGCGTGCGGCATAGCTTGGGCGATGCGTTTGGCGCGCATTGAAGAGCACTCTTTTCATCTTCGGAGGCCACGTGGCCGTGTGGGTAGGGCGTTTTGAATTTCGGGGCTTTTTGCTTTAATAGCTGATCCCGATCTGTTTGCCTATAAAATGGAAGGAGAGGGCCATTTTAGGCCATCTTTCAAGGTTTTCCTCTCCGTGAGTTGTGAGAGTTTTCATGATGCCTGTGTCCCTTGGGCTAAGAGTGAGGGGACTGAGTTTTCCTTTTGCAAGTCATCTTTCCCTGGATAGCTGCGGTGATGAAGGAGTCGCTGAAGAGCAACTCATCCTCCAGAGAGGAGTTTCGGAGATCATATGGAGAGCGCACAGGAGGTCCACAGGGATCATATGGAGAGCGCACATACGCGCTTCCTGTGTGTCCTTTGTGGTTTGCTACGGGGGTCGCAGGGTAGGAAGTGCAAATGTACCCCCATAGCATGCGCGGACTTTTCCTTCTCCCTCCCGCTGGATGTTTAGCCCCTCCGCGCGGGGAATCTTTTGAAGGGGGGGATGGTGTGTTGTCTGCTAGTACATTGCCTTTTGACTTTGGCGGTGACTAGCAGACTAACATCCGGCCTGGTGCAAGGATCAACAGGTCTTTTGACCTGGTTATGATCCTGCAACATATCCGTCCGAGGGATCGGTGGATGGGTTGCCTTGCTCAATAGGGCTCATCCACTCATTCTGATGTCTCTGATATATTGGGTCGGACGCCGAGATATCATTATTAACTGAAGCGGGTCACAATAGTCAGGCCGAGCCATTTGTTCGTCTTTATTTCTTGTGCTATGATGCACTTGTAATGCCTCTTTGGAGGTTGTAATCCCTTTCATTGGTAAAGAAATAAAGAAGCTTTTATTCTTTCTTCTTTTAGCACCTGCTTCTTTTTCGATGTGATTGTGCTTGAGAGTTACTACTCCCATATCATGTTTTTGGGTCATAGCATATTTCGGCAGCGTTCTTGCTACCTTGTTTTGCTAAGACCAATGTTCAGTCCTCAATAGAGGAAAGCGTTTGTCCCTGTTTGGGTCAGAGGTGGATCTGGGCGATCCCGGAGACTCATGCGGAAAGCATGATCCTGTTTGTAGAATGAAGCAAGTATTTCTTTGGAAAGGGATAGCTCGTATGTCTTTTCAGTTGAGTAGAAGGAGGTTGCTTACTTCTGCCGAAGTATCATAGGACGTCTTAGTTGCGTCAGAGAGTTTGAGAGATTACTCGTCTAGACCAGAGCTTTAGATAACTTTTCAAGAGTATGCCATTTGACTTGGCCGAGGTTTCGAATAATCACTCGGTTGTAGCCGAGGCTTCGGAATATCGCTCGGTTGTTGCCGAGGTTTCAGAATATCACTCGGTTGTTGTCGAGGATTTCGGAATATCGCTCGGTTGTTGCCGAGGATTCAGAATATCGCTCGGTTGTTGCCGAGATTTAGAATATCACTCGGTTGTTGCCGAGGATTTTTGATAGTTTACTTGGTCCTTACTGCAACTGTGGATTCAGGTGCGGACGGCCAAAGAGGATGGGGGCTACTTGAGCGATAGAGGGGGAGCCTAAAGCCTGTAAATCGGCCACTCTCGGAGAGGGCGAGCTATGTTGCTCAAGTGTTGGCCACTGATACATTCTTTCCTCTGCGTTTTTTTGAGGATGCCTAATTTGAGGAAGTCTGACAGACTTTCGAGGACATTTACTTCAAAAATGATCCGGCAGATCGGAGGAAGTCTAGTCCCAAGAAGGGAGTTCCTTGAGCGCCTCGATGTTATTAATGATCCTCTTCGATGAGGGGCGGGACTCTTCGTTTCCCACGAGCGCCCACTGAGGTGGTGACGCGTGGCAATTTTCCACAGGCTGAGATTAATGGCTTGAACGATCAAAATATTCACTAGGAGCGGTTTAAATATGGATGAGAAGGATGCCTCTGTTAGTCATCTCTTCAGCCGATCTCTCAAGAATTCCTGGGTTCTGAGATGGCGTCTGAAGGTGAGGGGCGATCAACTGTGGCGCCGAGCAGCGGCGCTAATGGCCGTGAGGGGTCCCAGGGGAGCCGCGTTATGGTAACCGTCGATGGGGAGGCCCTGGCATCAATGTTCGCGGATCATGAGCGGCTCCTGAAGGTGACCGAACAATATCTAGCCGTTTCTATAAGGAAAGTCGAGCTCCTTCGCCGTGCCAATGACCGACTGGAGGGGGAAGTAGCATCCCTTCGACGAAAGGTCACCGAGTCAGCTCGGCGTGGGGAGGGTTCGGTGGCTCCCAGAGAAGATGATAAGGCCCAGTGAGGGCTCATATCTTTTTCTTTCTTTTTTGCCCTTTTTGTGATGAATAAAAAGAGGATTTCTGCAACTTTCGTGTCCGTTGTTATCTCCAAATATTTGTTCTTATCACTCGGCCTTGGCCAAGATTTTTGATAAGTGACGCTCTTCGGCTCTGGCCGAGGCTTTTAGTAAGGAATGGAGATGCATTTCGGCTTTGGTCGAGGCTTTTATTCTTCGGTATTGGCCGGGGCTTGTAAGCAGCCCAAACCTTGGACAAGTTTCTCCATCATTCGGTCCAGTCGGGGCTTTTATCCTGCCCGAATTTGAACGACGTTTTGGAGACCATTTAGTCCGGCCGGGGCTTGTAAGCTGCCTGAATCCGAACAAAGTTTTGGGGACTGCTTGATCCGGCCGGGGCTTATAAGCTGCCCGACACCGAACAATGTTTCTTTGACGTTTGGTTCGGCCGGGGCTTGTAAACTGCCCGAATCCAAATGAAGTATTTTTGACGTTTGGTTCGGCCGGGGCTTGTAAGCTGCCCGAATCCGAACAATGTTTCTTTGACGTTTGGTTTGGCCGAGACTTGTAAGCTGCCCGAATCCGAACGATGTATCTTTGACATTTGGTTCGGCCGGGGCTTGTAAGCTGCCCTAATCCGAACAAAGTATCTTTGATGTTTGGTTCGGCCGGGGCTTGTAAGCTGCCCGAATCCGAACGAAGTTTCTTTGACGTTTGGTTCAGTCGGGGCTTGTAAGCTGCCCGAATCCGAACGAAGTTTTGGAGACCATTTGGTCCGGCCGGGGCTTGTAAGCTGCCCGAAACAGAACAATGTTTCTTTGACGTTTGGTTCGGCTGGGGCTTGTAAGCTGCCCGAATCCGAACGAAGTATCTTGATATTTTACTTGGCCTTGCCAAGGTATGGAGATTTGATTCGAGGCTCGGCCCTGCCGAGGTTCGGAGATTTAACTCGAGGCTCGGCCCTGCCGAGGTTCAGAGATTTGGCTCTAGAAATAGCTCGGTTGTGCCGAGAATGGATGCATAAATGACATCTATTTTCTATTACGACCTTTCAGAAAAAACGACCGTAGCGGTCATGCCGCGGATAATAGAAACAAGATGCCAAAGCTATAAATGGGGCAAGTCTATAGAGAGCGTACTCTATTGGTGATATATGCGGAGGTTGTCCGAACTCCACGTCCGGGGAACGAATTTTTCATCCAAATCCTGGAGCTTGTAGGTGCCGGGTCCGACGACTTCCGCCACTGGATAAGGACCTTCCCAATTTGGTGACAGCTTTCCTTGTTCTAGTGGCTTGGAGACGGATGCTTTTCGAAGGACGAGATCACCGAGCGAGAAGGATTTTCCTTTGACTCTGGAGGCGTGGTAACAAGCCACTCTTTGCTAGTATGCAGCTACTCTGATTCAAGCTTTCTCTCTGATCTCTTCCACCAGGTCGAGATTGGTGCGAGTTGCTCATCGTTAGCTTCCTCTGATAGCTCTTCACTCACGGAGAAGGGAGTCCTACCTCCACAGGGATGACGGCTTCCGTGCCAAAGGCCATCCGAAACGGGGTCTGGCCGATGGGGATTCTCTGGGTAGTGCGGTAGGCCCATAGGACGTGATGAAGTTCGTCCGTCCATCTGCCTCGGGCTCTGGCGAGCCGAACTTTGATCCCTTGAAGCAGGGTCCGATTAGTTACTTCGGCTTCTCATTGGCTTGTGGATGCCCCACCGATGTAAGGCGGTGGCAGATCCCATGTTCCTCGCAGAAACCTCGGAACTTTGGGTTATCAAACTGCCTGCCATTGTCAATGATAATTGTATGCAGAAGGCCAAAGCGGCAGATAATAGATCTCCACACAAAGTCCCTGGCCCGAGCTTCGGTTATTTGGGCAACTGCCTCAGCCTCCACCCACTTGGTGAAGTAGTCGATGGCGACAAACAAAAATTTTCTCTATCTAGTGGTGAGGGGGAAAGGGCCAAGAATATCCATCCCCCACTTAGCAAAGGGCCAAGCGGAGGAAATAGGGACTAAACTGGCGGAGGGGAGCCTCTGGATGTTGGAGTGTCTCTGACATGAGTCACAAGCTCGGACGAGATCATCAGCATCCTTTTGCATAGTAGGCCAATAGTACCCCTGGCGCAGCACCTTGTGGCATAGAGATCGACTCCTCAGATGGTTACCACAATTTCCTTCATGTACCTCCCGAAGAGCATAATCAGCTTCAGATGGGCGAAGGCACTTGAGCAATGGCATGGAAAAGGATTGCTTATAGAGCTGGTCGTCGACCAACACATAGTGGGCAGCTTGCAATTTCAGCTTTCTTGCTTCCTTACGGTTGGCTGGGAGCGACCCTTCTTTGAGATACCTCGAGATGGGGTCGAACTAGAATGGCTCGGTCTCAATCTGCATCACTCGGTCCGCCTCCACGATGCTAGGCTTTTCTAGGATTTCCAGGGGAAGCTTTCGTTCGGCACTTATTGACTCCGCAGTTGCCAGTCGGGATAATAGATCGGCATGGGCATTCTCGGATCTAGGGATCTGGATAATTTCAAATTCATAGAAGTGGAAAGCAAGTCCTGCACCTACTAGAGATACCGAACCATGTTTGGCTCCCGGGCCTCAAACTCGCCCCGCACATGACCAGCCACCAATTGAGAGTCGGTGAAGGCATTTAACTTCTTCACTTTGAGGTCACAGGCGATTCGAAGTCCAAAGAGCAGGGCTTCATACTCGGCTTCATTATTGGAGGCTGGGAAGGAGAAGCGAACGTCATACTCGAAGGTAGCCCCTTCTGGGCTGGTGAGGATTAGGCCAGCGCCTGAGCCACTGACATTGGACGATCCGTCAACATGGAGCAGCCATAGGGCGTCGGATTTTGGTTGCTCAAGGGAGTATGGAGTGGAACCATCCTCCAGGATAGTACATTTAAGGAGGAAGTCAGCTAGAACCTGGGCCTTGATGGCTGGGCAAGGCTGGTACCGGATGTCATGCTCGCTTAGCTCGACGGCCCATTTAGCCATTCTTCCTGATGTCTCCGGACGATGAACCGCCGCCTTGATGGGTTGGTCGGTGAGAACTGTCACAGAATGCGCCTGGAAATATGGTTGCAGCCTCCGAACCGACGTTACCAGGGCCAGAACCAACTTCTCGATCCGGGTGTACCTTGTCTCGACATCCCGGAGTAGTTTGCTGACATAGTAGATTGGCTTTTGAGTCTTTTTCTCTTCTCTGACCAAAACCGAGCCAATTGCACCTTCTGAAACCGCCAAATATAGGAATAGCATCTCTCCCGAGTTAGGGCTGCTGAGGAGGGGTGGAGAGCCGAGATACCTCTTGAGGTCCTTGAATGATTTCTGGCACTCATGAGTCCATTGAAAATTCTTGGCAGATCGAAGAGCTTTAAAGAAGGGAAGGCACCTTTCGGCCGATCGAGCTACGAAGCGGTTGAGGGCCGCGATCCTTCCTGTCAGGCACTAGACCTCTTTGATAATATTGGGAGTGTCATTTGCTGAAGAGCTTGAATCTTCTGTGGGTTGGCTTCAATGCCTCACTGAGAAACCATGAAGCCCAGAAACTTCCCAGAGTTGACATAGAAGGCACACTTTGTTGGATTTGAGCTTCATCCAATATTTTCAGAGCATCGCGAAGATCTCAGAGAGGTCCTCAATGTGCTGGGAAGCTTCTTTGCTTTTGACCAGCATGTCGTCGACATATACCTCCATGTTTTGGCCGATTTGCTCCTTGAAGACCTTGTTGACCAGCCTTTGGTAAGTTGCACTGCATTCTTCAGACCAAAAGGTATGACACGGTAGCAATATGTACCTCGATCAGTTATGAAGGCGGTCTTTTCTTCATCCTCAGGCACCATTCGGATTTGATTGTAGCTGGAATAGGCATCCATGAAGGTTAGCATCTGATGCCCTGAAGTAGCATCTACAAGCTGATCAATCTGAGGGAGAGGGAAGCTGTCCTTCGGCAGGCTTTATTGAGGTCGGTGAAATCGATGCAGATCCGCCATTTGCCATTCGACTTCTTTACCATGATGACATTGGATAGCCAGCTCGAATAGTTTACCTCCCGAATGAAGCTTGCCTTAACAAGTTTGTCGACTTCTTCCTCAATCGCCTTCTGCCGCTCAGGGGTGAAGCTCCTCTTCTTCTGCTTTATGGGCCGGGACATCTCATCTACATTAAGACGATGGACGAGGATATCCGAGCTGATTCCTGGCATATCAGAAGCTGACCAAGCGAAAACATCAGCATTCCTTCGGAGAAAATCGATCAGCTCCGTCCGAGGTTTCCCTTTTAGTAGCGACCCGATCTTTATAGTTCGGTACGGCCGGGCTTCGTTCAGCTGCACCTCCTCTAGCTCTTCAGCTGGTTCTTCCCGTTGCTCGGCAAAATCTTCTCGAGCATCCATCCATCAACCTCGGGCAATTTGGATTCCAGGCTGGTGATGAAACACTCGAGCTACAGCTTGGTTTCCTCGGATTACTCCCACTCCCCATCCGGTAGGGAACTTCATTGCTAGGTGCGGAATGGAGACAACGGCTCTAAGGGACATCAGGCCGGGTCTCCCAAAAATTGCATTGTAGGGCGACCGAAGCTTGGTCACCAAAAAATCTGTGTGGACCATGGCAATGGAAAGCCAAGCTCCTGCACAGGCCGTCAAGGTCACGACTCCTTCCGGGATAATTACATCGCCGGTGAACCCCATTAGGGTGGAGTCCACGGCTCAGAGATTCTCCATAAGCAGTTTCATCTTCAGAAACACATCGAGATACAAAATATTAACGGAGCTCCCACTATCAATGAGAATTCGATCTACATCATAGTTGTTCAGATTAAGGGATACAACCAATGCATCATCATGCAGGAACTGTATTTTCTGAAGGTCACTTTCGGAGAAGGAGAGCTCATTTGTTCGCACTTTCTTTGGCATCGAACCTTCTTCATCGTTCCACCCAATCGATGGACTGCCAATTGCCTCGATCACATTAATGTGACCAGCAACCGAAGGATTTGGAGGAGGAGGTTGCTGAGGCTCAGGTTAACAATCGCCCCCGTTCCTTGGCTCGGGTGCTTTCCTGAATTGGTCCAGCCTACCCCACTGGATGAGCCTTTCGATCTCATTCTTCAGTTGCCAGCACTCCTCAATGTCATGGCCATGATCTCGATGGTAGCGGCAGTATTTGGTGGGATCTCTCCGGGCAGCATTCTCTTGGAGAGGAGGTGGTCGGGGAAGCTGGCGCTCTATCGCCATGAGGATCTCCGCCCTTGGAGCAGTGAGCGGAGTGAATCGGTTGAACCTCCTTGGCGGGCTTCGTGTGCGGTTCCTCGATGGGGGCAGAGGAACCCTTTGGCGGCGAGGTGGACTTGGCTGGCGGGCGGATCGGTGCTTGTCCGAGCCCTTGGGCTCCTTTTTCCTTGTCAGCTCGGTGCGGGCAGCTCTCCGCGATTCTTCGACTCTGGCATATTTGTATGCCAGGGCCATCATGTCGGAGAGATTCTGAGGGTAGCTGACCTCTAGCACCAGGTAAAAGTCACTCTCCTTCAATACTCCGCCTGCTAGGGCGGACATGGCCACCTCATGATTAAGGTGGTCCACTTCTAACATGGCCGTGTTAAAATGGCCGAGATATTTTTTCAAGGACTCTGCCTCTCTTGCTTAACCTCAGAGAGGGAGTCGGATCTCCACCGGTGATGACAGCTACTGACGAACAGGCTGATGAAGAGGCAGCTCAGCTCGTCGAACAAACTAACGGAACCTGGTTTCAAAGTATTGAACCAGGTTCGAGCGGATCCCCTGAGGGTGGAGGGGAAGGCGCGGCAGAGCATCGCATCTGATGCCCCATGGAACATCATGATCGATCTGAAGGTGCTGAGGTGGTCGTCGGGATCGAAGACCCCATGATAGGGCTCGATGGCGGGCAGCTTCATGTGGGAGGGAATCACTTCCTCCATGATTCCCTTGGAAAAGGGAATGCCCTGCTCCATTTGATGGTGGAGCGGATGGGCCTGCTTGGCGGCATCTAACTCCTGGCGCATCTCCCGGAGTTGTTGGCGGATCTCCTCAGGCACAACAGGAGGGGACGACGAGGAGAGAAATGAGACGGTGTCGAGTCGTGGCGAGAGAACACAGGAGAGAGGGATCGGGCCCGCCGAGATTGGGAAAGATCTTTGCCATGGCCCCCTTGGGGGGTTGGCTCAGCTTCCCTAGGGCAGCGAGGGGGGTCTGCAACCCCATGCGGGCCGGAGGAGGAGATCGTCGGATGAGCGGGGGCTGCATTCTCCTCAGGAGGATGCGAGGCAGGAGCGGCTGGTCGGGGAGCTTCAAACGCCCCTGGATCAAGTGGGTTAGAGCTTGGACTTGCTGGACAGTGAAGCAAACTGGTCTGGGTCACTGGGGCCGCCGATGGCGATGGAGTCTCGACTGGTGGCGGTGGTGACGCTACACTGCTCATCGGATCAGGTCTCTGGGAGGTGACCTGATCCCGGGTTTCGGAGGTAGCCTTTCTTTGGTTGGCCATGGGAGGAAGATCGAGATCCTTGTCTCCTAAATCATAAGTTTATGGGACTTGAGGGCCCTTCCTCTAGCGCCAATTTGTTGCTGCTGAAATCCGTCCTCCGACTCGGGTGCGATCGGGCTCTGGGACGGGCTCCCTCCTGGGCGTGATAGAGATATAGACTAAAAGATATGCTTTATGTTATGTCTTTACATTTTAATGAGAATTCATTTTGAGCAATGTGTGCCATTTACTATATATGTGCATGTGTATTTACAAAGAGTATTTGATCTAGTGTGTAGAGTACGGCTTACACACAAAAGACTAGATCATCAGTTCTTTTGGAATACAAGTTTATTGTTCACAGTTTTAGATGGAATTGGACACACCATCAGTAGAACTGTAGCACAATTTTTAGTAGGTCTGTCTTGACTACGGGGAATGGTTTATTCTAACTATTTGTGCTAGTACACTTTGTGTGTATTGAACAGGACCCAGTTGAGTTAATTATTTTATATTAACTTTATAAAATAATTAAAACTCATGAATATTATGATTACTTATGCTCTTAATCCGAATTCTATTTCTAGACACGTGTATGTAGTTATTGCTTTGATTACACAGAGTGAGATTCTATATGAGTCAATAAACTCAGTGGGTTGGGCAATAACATTATGTATATGGTGAATATTAATAGTTGAAGGAAACCACGTCCTGATAAATTGGATTGATGATATCCCCTTGAGGAAGCTTATAAGTTTTGATTGTATCAAATCTTGCAAGTGGATTTGAATCCAATACATCAAATAAGTTAAGTGGATAGGTCTCAAGGATAATAAAAGCCAATTAAATTATATGTCAGTAATTAAATTTAATTGGTGGATATCTGTAATCTTAACATGGAGAGATAATAAGTATTTAATATTAAAGGCTCGAAAATATAAATTTGAATATGATTAGGAGTACAATTATAATTCTTTAGTGGAATGAATTGTAATTTACGTAATTGAATCCTAACCCGGGGTAGGATTGGAGATTTAATTATGTGGGAAGTTCTTTTCATATTTGTCTATTGGTCCCTGTTGTAGCCCTATAAATACCCTCTCAATTGGTTGCTAGGGAGAACGTTTTTGGAGAAAGAAAAACAAGAAACCCTAGGACGGCCGAGAGATCCCACCATCTTGTGAGAGAAAGAATATTTTCGGGAATACGACGGAAGGCTAAAAGGTTGAGGTCGAGCAATCGAATCAAAGTGTTCCAAAGTTCAAATCTGAAGGTATGATCTTGTACTCATAGATTAGAACGGTAAAAGTTTTTTGTATTACTCATATACGCTATAGCCGTGATCTTGGGGGTATTTCGCTTTCCCCAACAGGGCGGACCTACAAAACAGTCCTCACGCGAGAGGTGTTGGGGGTGGCCCTCCGCGGAAGACCCTTCGACGCTCAAGTCAGCGGGGATCGGCAATCAACAAACAAGAGGAGAAGGCTCTCGCTGAAGAGTCTCTCCAAGGGTGGCCTTTCGAGAGCTCTGAGCAGAGCGCTAATGGCGGAAAATGGGGGAAGCCAAGGTAGAAGGAGAGTGTGCCAGTGAGCAAGTGCGCATACCTGAGGAGTCGGTAGACGACTCTATTTATAGAGGATCACCTGATTCCCTGGGGGCGTCATGGGTTCGAAAGTTGTTAGGATTTGAATCTAGTTTGTTATAAGGTCAGTAATGATAGAGATATAGACTAAAAGATATGCTTTATGTTATGTCTTTATATTTTAATGAGAATTCATTTTGAGCAATGTGTGCCATTTACTATATATGTGCATGTGTCTAGTATTTACAAAGAGTATTTGATCTAGTGTGTAGAGTACGGTTTACACACAGAAGACTAGATCATCGGTTCTTTTGGAATACAAGTTTATTGTTCACAGTTTTAGATGGAATTGGACACACCATCAGTAGAACTGTAGCATAAATTTTTAGTAGGTCTGTCTTGACTACGGGGAATGGTTTATTCTGACTATTTGTGCTAGTACACTTTGTGTGTATTGAACATGACCCAGTTGAGTTAATTGTTTTATACTGACTTTATAAAATAATTTAAAACTCATGAATATTATGATTACTTATGCTCTTAATCCGAATTCTATTTTAGACACGTGTATGTAGTGATTATTGCTTTGATTACACATAGAGTGAGATTCTATATGAGTCAATAAACTCAGTGGGTTGGGAAATAACATTATATATGGTGAATATTAATAGTTGAAGGAAACCACGTCCTGATAAATTGGATTGATGATATCCCTTGAGGAAGCTTATAAGTTTTGATTGTATCAAATCTTGCAAGTGGATTTTGAATCCGATACATCAAATAAGTTAAGTGGATAAGTCTCAAGGATAATAAAAGCCAATTAAATTATATTATCAGTAATTAAATTTAATTGGTGGATATATGTAATCTTAACGTGGGGAGATAATAAGTATTTAATATTAAAGGCTCGAAAATATAAATTCAAATATGATTAGGAGTACAATTATAATTCTTTAGTGGAATGAATTGTAATTTACGTAATTGAATCTAACCCGGGGTAGGATTGAGAGATTTAATTACGTGGGAAGTCCTTTTCATATTTGCCTATTGGTTCCTGTTGTAGCCCTATAAATACCCTCTCAGTTGGTTGCTAGGGTTAAGGTTTTTGAGAATGGTTTTGGAGAAAGAAAAAAAAAACCCTAGGTCGGCCAAGAGATCCCACCATCTTGTGAGAGAATGAAGGTATTTTCGGGAATACGGCGGAAGGCTAAAAGGTTGAGGTTGAGCAATCGAATCAAAGTGTTCCAAAGTTCAAATCTGAAGTATGATCTTCTACTCTTAGATTAGAACGGTAAAAGTTTTTTTGTATTACTCATATACGCTATAGCCGTGATCTTGGGGGTATTCCGCGCTCAACAAGTAAGATTCGCATCTTGTTGGTTAGAGGATCGACGGCTGGGAGAGCTGGTTGATGTCTCGAGATTTGGCAAGTTTATAGGCTCCAGGGCTCTAGGCCACTCTCAGATATGATTTCTGTTTGGAATCTTATGAATTTGAACTCTCCCGTACCGAATTCCGCAGAGGTCCTTGAGTGCCCGGGTCTAGACGGGGCATAATAATGATTCGTCTGACGAGGCACAGTCGAATAGCTCGACGGGGCCGAGAGAGATGATATAGCTCGGCTGAGGCCGGGGGATGATCTAGCTCGGCTGAGGCCGAGAGACGATATAGCTCGGCTGAGGCCGGGAGACGATATAGCTCGGCTGAGGCCGAGGGATGTGATTCGCGCCTCAAGAATCCTTGGCTCGGTGAGGGGCTAAGGCGTCCTGACTTACTGAGGCTGACTTGTCTCTAGCGGGTATTATTCAGTACGTGGGAGTCAGGGTTGATCCTAGCCCCCTTGCACGATTATTTATGTAATGGCGATTTTACCCCTCAACATTTAGGATTCTCAAAATATTAAGAATTAAATCGAATGTTTAAACAGTAAAATAAATTTTTATTAACAATAAAAATTTAATCCTAATTATTCATTTTGTTATACATTATTCAAATGCTTCTATAGTTTTAATTATTTACAGCATCAGCTATAAATAATTAAATAAAATATGTTAAAAAATATATTTGAGATTTAGTAGTTCATATTTTGTCAAAACCAGTCCATTGATTTGAATTTTAACGACAAGGCTCGCTCAAAATTCATTTTAATTCTCCAATATTTATGTTACGATTTAAACTCTTATATTCTAAAAATATTATAACTTTTACGTTTCCAGTTCGGCCTACGTTAATTCAAGGGCGGTCTAGCCCACAGCCTAATTGACCATGCCAGCCTAGTACAACTTAACTTTTTAATTTTTTTTTTAAATATCGTTCGAACTCATTTGTGCAGTGATTGGTATATATATTTTTAATAATAGTCTAATTCATTCGTCCCGTATGGTATGGCGTGATGACAAAATTATGGCAAGATAAATTAGAAGATGGGTTGTCAAAGGACGAAGATCATTACGCCTTTATCTTGGTTTTGAAGTATCGAACGAAATTGATAGGTGTGGTGCTAAAAAAATTGTTGTAACATATATTAAAAGATGGGTTGCCAAAGGGCATTATGCATTTATTTTGGTTTAGAAATATCGAACTAAATTATAGGTCTAGTACCATTTTTTTTAGTACAAACGGATGATTATACTAGTCTAGCACAAGTTAATCATGATACATCAGAAAATAGAATTTGCTTTAATACAATAGGGCAGGGGTTTCCCTGCTTCTAAATCCAAAACCCAAGTGATAGGCCACATAGGCCACCATCCAATCTGCTGCGGCATTAGCTTTCCGGTAAACATAACGAATCTGGACTGTGTGAATCTTTCAAAGGGTAGACCAGATATCATGGAGTAAAAGGTTGCTTGGCACATGATTACAGTGATCCTGCCGAAGCCATCGGATGATAGTAGTAGAGTTCCCCTCAGTGAAGAGACAATGAACATGAAGGATCCGAGTGGTGTATGAAATACCTGCCCAAGCTGCATAAAGCTCAGCCAGAGGAACTGAGAAGTCTAGGAGACCGAAGCCATCCATCGCCAACAATGCTCCATCAGTCTCATGGATAATAAAGCTGAGCCAGCACATCTTTCTAGAACACTCCCATTGAAATTAATTTTGACAAATCCTGGAGGGAAGAATCCCAAGATATAAAGACCGTATGTCGGGACGCTGCCGAAGTAGCAGAGGAGCCCCAGTGGCCAGAACTGTCAGAATTAGGAGCAGTACCATAGAGTATGTATTCTTCAAATAAAGATATAACTTTTCTCACTACCCTATGGGGAGATACAACATCATCAGTGAATATAAGCTAGTTTTGCGATAACCAGATCTGATAGGTTGTGTCAGCCCAGATAGCGCACTGCTACTGGATTCTCCTCCGAATGTCGCTCAAAAGGGCAGTCCACCAAGAAATAGTACGACCCTCCTTAGGGTGGTAACCCATCATCTGCCAGATCTGTCTTGCTCTGAAGCAACTAAAGATGGCATAATCAGTTGTCTCCTCCTTTTGTCCACATAATGAGCAAGTAGCCTGAATGGGCATTCTCCTTCCAGCAAGCAAGGAGCAGGTGAGAAGCAGTCCCACGCAAGCTTTCAGATAAAGAGCTGGATCCTGGGATGGATAGAAAGCTTTCAAATCCGTGCTACCTCCATCATATGCTGAGGATATGGCCTATAAATCGTCATCAGGTCCCTGGTAAGCGCACTAGAGAGACACAATCTCTTCCAAACTCTAGTATCAGATGAGTGCCCCAGTATGAGCGGAACAGAAAGTATCCTGGGACAACTCCTCCTCAAAGAACTGGGACACCATGGGAATGTGCCAGAAGGTATGATTCTGAAAGATCAAATCAATTACTCTCATGCTGCTAGGAACATCCATACTGATGAAAGTAGGCCAGAGAGAGGAGGAGCTCAACAACCACATATTCTGAACAACATCTACCAAGGATCCATCACCAATCATCCATGAGATGTTATTCAAGATCATTGGAGCGTGCCAGCAGACCTCCTTCCAGAAAGAAGAATAACCATGGGAGGATTGAAAATATATAGAAAGAGTCCAAGGCCCATAGCGAGCCCACATGAAAAAGCTCCGAAAGCACTGCGGATCAAGTAGGAACCGCGTAGCGTGCCTAGCAATCAGTGCCTCTCTTCTGACTGTCATAGACTGGATACCAAGGCCACCTTCAGAGATTGGCAAGTAGACAGTGTCCCATGCCACCAAATGGATACAATGGCCGTCCTGCATGGAGACCCAAAGAAAGTTTTTAAAACATCTCTCTATCCTTCTCAGGAAGTCCTTAGGATAATATTGGTTAGAAGATAAAGAGGAAGAGAGGTGAGTATCGAACGTAGGAGGGTAATCCTTGCCATTATGGATAATCCCATGACCTGCCAGCCATCAAGACAATCACGGATCCGACGCTCTAGCTCAATGTAGTCATTGCATCGTGGCTGTCTTTCCATAATAGGGATTCCCAGATAAGATAGACTATTAATCTAAGTAGTAATGCCCAGGGTTTGGAGAATGGCCTCCCTTGTTATAGCATTCGTTTTCGGGCTAAAATAGATCGTGGACTTGTGTAGATTAATCTCTGGCCCAAGGCCTGACAGTAGAGCTGAATAATGAAGCAAAGGTCATCGATACCATCCTTTGTTGAAGAATACCAAGTTCACTATCTTCCACCAACACAAGGTGAGAAGGAGGAAAAGTGCTAAAAATTTTGTTTATAGGTATTGAGTAAGCAGTCTTTCAACAATTACAGGTATTAATTCATCAATTTTTGAGCTTGTACGCATTTGTTCATCAATTATATACACTTATTCAATTGATGCACATATTTATACATCCATATGAATATTTATATTTTTAATGTATATATTTATTCATAAATTATAGATACTTATTCACTTAATATTCATATTTATTCCATTATCTATCAATTGTACATTTGAATCTCGATAGAATTAAAAATATCAAGATGAGAAGGGACTCCTAATCTCATATTTTCTTGCTTTGAGATACCAATGAAATGATAGGGATTCGTTGTTGCCATGACACCTCCTCCGCCGTCGACGAGTCTTTAATCATCTTTTTGATGGACCAAGGATTCTTTGATGGGCTCTTCTTGATTGGAAACCTGCAAAAAGTTTCTGGGCCAAGGATTCCAGCAAGGACACTTTGACTCTAGTAGAAACACTCTGACACTAAGTTAGTACTCCGAGCAACAATTCTAAGCTTGAAAGAAACTTTTTTTTCTTTCATTGACTTTACAGGAGTTCATGAAATAACTGAATTAGCGAGATTTACTCTCACACGCCATAATAAAATTGACAGAATTTACAAAGCTGGATGGCCATAACCGAATTGGCAAGATTTGCTCCCCACCTCCATGATGGATGGAGGGAATCTTTCATTGTGATTCAGGATTGCTGCATGATCCTGCAAACCATCATGAGTAGTAAGGGTTATACATGTGGAACCCATTAGGGAGTTCAAGCTAGATGGCTGGAGATTCTATCGGATGACTAATTAAAAGTGCTATCACTACCAGGTGCTATCCCATCAGAATTCAATCTCTACCCTTTGAAATATAGGATCGGATTGGGATTCAATCTAATCCAATTTCTCTGGTCAACCAAACATACTCCAAGCGCACGCATTAATTTATAGTTCCGATAAGATCGGGTTTAGCTTCTCATTCGCAGGCAATTCAGAGTTTTTGGATATAATCATATAAAAGACTAATATTAACGAAACTTGTTGTAGTCAGATCACGCTCCTCGAACGTCGTGAGCATCCGGTAGCCTTCTCTGGTGAGCTTGGGATCTTCTGGCGAGCTTTTCTTATTCGGGAGCCTGCAAAAAGTTTTGGAGACCAGAGATTCCGGCGGGGACCCTTCAACGCTCAAGTCAGTGCTCTAGGCAACAGCCGTGAGCTTGAGAAAGCTCTCAAGAAAGATAGAGAGACTTAGGGAAGCTCTCTATATTTGAACAAGTATGAGCGTTTAGAAGTGTTGTGGGTTAGTTACCTCATCGGGGGTCCTCTTACCGATTTTATTTACGCTTGGAGTATGTGAGATTCGAGGTGTAACCATCCGTCAAAGCTGCAGGTCGTGTCCCATCTAATATGAATGGCTGCAGCTGGTTGTTGCAGGGCATGGGCGGCCATTACGATGCTTGCCAGATATGTCTCCCACGTCGTACGTTTGTTATCCTGTGTCGATAGTAGGAAGACGTGTGGATAGTGATGAAGCCAGGCATGTAGGGGCCGCATGTAGTAGGTGGGCCATGCGGGACCTCAGATGGTAGGTGGGCCATATAGGACTGCAGATGATAGGTAGGCCATGTGGCGATTGTAGTTGGTAATTGACCACATGGGCGCTGAGGCCGACTGCAGGGGCCGAATAGAGGAGGCCGACTCTGGAGGCCGAGTAGAGAAGGATAACGCTGGGGGCCGAGTAGAGGCCGAGGCCGAGTGGGACGAGCCGAGGAGGTCGAGTAGAGAAGGTCGAGATCGAGGGGGCCGCCACCGAGGAGGCCAAGTAGAGAAGGTCGACTTCAGGGGGAGTAGAGGCCGAGGCCGAGTGGGATGAGCCGAGACCAGCGAGGATAGGCCGACTTGCCAAGGCCGACTGGGACGGGCGAGGCCAGCGAGGATGGGTCGGCTGGAGGGTCCGGCCCCAGTGTGATCACTGTTGCCCTTGGGGTTCACTGGCCCCATCAGAACTCATGGTATAATTTTTAAGTGGGATCCATAGTATATAACAATTTTTCCTTTTTTTTCAATAATTCAATCTAACCCAACCCAATTTAATTCATCGATCCAAGCGCGGCCTGGCCTAAGCAAAATGCTTTTTCTTAGAAAGTCTATGTAAAGTTATGGAATTAAGCGAATCCTATCTTCAAAATCAAAAGGATAAGCCTGTCAAATAGGGTTATCTATGAATCGGTAATATAAATATAAAGCGTTAAATCCAAAAGATCAAACATTTTCTGACACGGTAGGAGATGTGCACATTTCTCTGGTTCAAATTAACACAGATAGCACGTGCACCAGATTTCTTTAGTTCCAACATAAATAATTTAATATTTATGAACCAGGTTATCTATTAAAAATTTTAGTTTTTTTCTTTTCAAAAAATGTTCAAATTTATATATAAAAAACGTAAACAAAACTACATAATTAACTCTGAACTTAAAGGGTTATATCACTTTAGTCCTTAAACTTAATAAAGTTATAAAAATAATCCCAAACTTTCTGTTTTGTATCGCTTTGATCCTTGCCTTTAAATATGAGAAACGTTGTTTATTTTTATCCTAAGTGGCAACACATGTAGCAGCACACATGGCATCCAATTAAAAAATAAATTTTAAATTTATAACTAAATATTAATTCATTATTTAATTAATTTTAAAAAAATACCCTGATTTCTCTAATCCACGTATTCGCTCCTCTCTCTCCCCCTCCTACCTGCCCTCCTTCCCTCCCCTCACCACCAAAGAGGAGGGCATCCACGGCCCCCTCTATCATATCCCCGTCGCCTCTTGCCTTCGGCCACCGCCTCCTCATTAGCCACCGACCAGATAAATCTCCTCCACATCGGTGAGTATGAGAGAGAAAGAGGAGGGAAGAGGAAGCTCATCCCCACCATGCCACTCCTCCATCGGCGTCGATGCCTCTCCACTGGTCGTCGATAGGAAGAAGAGGGGGAGAGTGTAAGGGTGTCACAGCGGAGGAGGAAGGGGAGAGGGCCACCGGAGGCCCTCCCCTAACACGAAAGCCAAACCAACTCCTGTGTGTTGATTCGGGCCTGGCGGCATGCCTGCTGGCTCGGGCCCGAGCCTCGAGCAGCGGCCTCCACTAGCGCCGGGATGACGTCCGGTGGGATTTAACCGACCTTCCCGGCCGACCGTGCCACTGCCACAGTGAAGAACATACAGGAGGAAGAAGCAGGGGAGGAAGAATAGAAAAGAAAAGAAAAGAAAGGAAAAAAGACGACGAGTGAGGAGGCAGTGGTCGAAGGCGGAGAGGCAACGGGGATACAACAGAGGGGACCATGGATGACCTCCTCTTTGGCGGTGAGGGGAGGGAAGGAGGGCTGGTGGGGGAGGGGGGATGGAGAGAGGAGCGAATACATGGGTTAAGAAAATCAGCTAATTGGATGCCATGGATGAGCCTCCCCTAAGGTTCAAAGTGACACAATCCGTAGTTTAGATTTGGGGAGGGAAGGAGGGCTGGTAGGGGGCCTATTTCTTCTCTCTATTATTTACTTAAAAATTTATTTTAAATTTTAAATTACAAAATGTGTATTTTTATAAATATTTTCATTAGGAAAAAAGGTCTATCCTAGTAATTGCTAGTATTTATTTATTTAGTAACATAGCAAACTTTGATTATATTTTATAGGAACAGCTTTAATAATCGATAAAATCAATTCTAAATTTATAATTATTTCTTGAAATAAGGGATCGATCGAGCTGAGCCGAATTATTAAATCTTAGGGACAAAATCATTATAGACCTACCCTATTTTCATACACATCAATCCAATAACACATATTTCTTCTCTTTATATTTACTTTTAGATATTTTACTTTTAAATTTAAAATTAAAATTAGCAAATATTGGGAAATATTTTTCATAGTTCAAGAATGAAAATTATTTATCCTAATCATCACGGATATTTGTCTTGTTGATAGCATATAGATTTTCATTCCATTGTGTTGTCTTATTCCTAAAAGATTTAAATTTGTTAATAATATTGCAGAATTAATTCTAAATTCTAAAACTATGATTTAAATTGGTATACAAAACTTTAAAATAAACTGCTTTGAAAACTATGCAAAATTAATAGTTCACATTTCTTTTTAGGTTCAAATATTTTATGCTTTGAAATTCATGAAAAAATCACATTAAATAAAAGTTAAGTTAAATTACTTTTCTATTGCTTTAAAAATAGCATAAAATTTTTAAAATAGTTTTCAATTTCAAAATAATTGTATAGTGAATGAGATCATAATTGTTCTTCTTTGTTTTTCAAATTAGAATTATAATGCATTAAAATTAACTTAATATTGACCCTTAATAACAATCTTCATGGACAATTAAAGTTCTTTGTAAATTGAAATTCAAAAAATCTAAACTTTACAAATATACTTCATTAAAATTTAATTATTACATTTAAGATTTTGAAACCAATATATTAATGCATTTCAAACACTTCATTGATTTTTTTACTTAGTATATAATTACTTGATTATGATTTTATTACTTGCTTATTAATTAGTGATTCATTCAATTTTGAATTTCAAATTTAGTTGTTATGTCTTGAACTCGAAATTCTAAACTAAGGATATGATCGCTGCTGCATATCAATGGCATGACCTTACAAATATACAGAGATTTTGTTAAAATATCAACCAAACAATAGAAATAAAATTTATTATTTAATCAATTTAAAATAAATCTTTTAATAATTTGAATTACATTACTGATAAGAAATGCTTTTTGATATTAATTAAGAATATCCTAAATCATAGCATAGATTATTGTAGTTCAAATAGACACTCTTCCATTGGTGTCTTAATGCATTTGAATCTAAAAGAGAGATATAATAGAATAACAACCCAACACTGTAAGCAATGATCACTAATAATAAACAATCCAAACTAATATCTAAATTTTTTTAATTATTAAATATATTAAATTGGTTAGTAAATTTATTTGAAGAAATAATAAGCAAAACTTTATATTTTACAGAATTTCAATTCACATTTAGCTGTACATAAAGTTTCTCGCTTTGACTTTCAATACCCAATCTGGTTATGTTGCAAACATGATGTCATCGTCGACTAATGTTTGACTCTTATTAGTAGAGTAGTAGCTAATGCATATCCTTTATCGATTAGGTATCAATCAATGTTTAACTCCATTAAATAAGGTCCAACCAATATATATCCATTATCGGCCATTAGGTCTAAAGTTTAAGCCTTATTTGATTATGTTCTTTCATCATGGTATACCTTCACAATTATTGACCCAAAATAATTGTCCTTCCAATCCTGTTCCCAAAACCATTCAGAAACCGTTCATCACTATTCCCCACTGTTCATCTAGAACGGCTCCCAACAATTATTTCCTTCATCACTATTCATCCACTATTGACCACTATTCATTATCACTATTCACGCTTTTCCTCAGCTATAAAAAGAGGCCGACGCCTCTCGTCCAGGAAACCGCCTGCATCACCTCATCACCCATTCCATCCACTCCTATAACTCCATTGGTCTTCGTCCACTCTCTTCCACTACCACAATCCACACTCCAAATACCTAATATCCACTTACTACCACCATCAGACCTATCACCAGCCATAACTACTCAGCAATGGACCCAGCCTGTATCCTAAACCTTTCTGCAGAAGTTTTAGACCTCATGAACCTACTTGACACCTGGCATCCACAGTACCCAGAACTCTATTCCCTCTTTGAAGAACTCATGGACATAATCACCCAAACCATCATATACCTCAGCTACCAACCGTTTCCCAGCCAAAACCTTGTAGACGATCCCACACTTAACCTTGAAAAATAATCCAGCCATACCACCTTCATGAACCCTTCCATGAAAAAATTCCTCGAAGAATGCCTAAATACCTTAAACCTTATAGACTTCCTGCTTAAAACAAATCCAGACCTACTACCAATCCTCTAAAGGTTCATAGACACCACTACCTGGATTATCATGGCCATAGAAGAACATGAAAACCAGTATCTCGACTTCAGACAGATCCAAGGAAGACTGTAACAAATTCACAGAAGCCAGTTTCATGTAAAAATCTATTACCAGCTTTTATGTAAAAAGTTGTTAAGCTTTCAATTTTATGTAAAGCTGTAAGTTTTTATGTAAATACTCAGTTTTATGTAAGTTTTCATGCAACGTACTTTGTAAGCTTAATATAGGCTTTGTTATCAATAAATCCTCAGTTTTTATAAAAAGATTTAGCTTTCCCAAAATATTACTATTCATTACTGTTCATTACTATTTCCATCCGCAATATTAGACTTCTGATAAAGTACTGTTCAATTACTATTTAGTACTGTTCATTACTGTTCACTTTTACTATTTATCGCACTCTGCCTTTTTTATGAAATTTTCATCTGTATTTCATTCCGCACCTAAATGGTATCAGAGCCAAGTTAGGTCACCACGCACACATCATGCATACATGTTCCTTAAATCCCAAAGTATCTCGCCTCCTGAGCGAGCATACGCAAGTACACTTACGACCCATGGGAATAATGAGCTATGGCCGGACGAGAGTTTTTGCGACTTAAGAAACATATAACTTATAGTCAACATTAGTTGTTTTTTCCAATAAAAGTTAGGATCTTGAGAAGCATTAGTTTCAAAACTTTAGATCCCAACTAGTTTGAGAACTTTAGTTAGCGGGCTTCTTAATTATCCACCAGGTTTTAGAAACAATGGTAAACGTTAGTCCGTTGGTAAGCGTAAGTCCGTTGGTAAGCATAAGACCGGCAGTAATAAGACCGGCAGTGTTCCCGTTGTAAACCCATTGTTAACCCTAAAAAGCAATGGAAGCAATAATTAAGAAATTAGCTAAAGTTCAAAAACCAGTTGAGGTAGAAAGTTCAGAAACTGATGAATCCCAAGACCAAGACTTTTATTCAGAAGAAACCATTAATGTGTTGACTAGATCAGTATCAGAAACAGAAATTGATATAACAAATAAGAAAATTCCAAAAATCAAATATAGTCAAATATACAAGAAAGGAAGCTTTGACTTCTTTGAAGAGTACAGAGTTAAAACTACAGAACGTAGTCAATCTATCAAGTTAAACAATGGCCAAACCAGTGTTAGACTTTTTAGAAAAGAAGATATACAGTCTTTTAACACTAATACCAAATACAAATATATACATATAGCAGCTATCCAAGTCGCCATAATTCCAAACCACAGAGAAGGAATGGATAAACCTATATTTATAGCATTAAAAGATAATTGCTTTAATGAAGCAAAAGATATTGTCCTAAGTGTCATTAGTACCAATGTTAGTTGGGGACCCATCTACTTTGAAAACTACCCTAACCTAAGTTCAGAAATAGATGGAGCTATTAAAGACTCCTTGGTCATAGACATAAAAACAGAAGGATACAAAAACATAAAACTAGGATTTACTCCTCTCAGTATTGTCTACAGAGTAATTTATAAAATGATGACGACTAGGGTTAATGCTAAAGGAATAAGAAAAATACCAAAAGGAAAAACCCTATTCCTAGCAACAGATAAGAAACATCAGGCAATAGTACCTCAAATGTATAAATGGGAAGAAGTCAAAATTAAAGAAAATTGGACCTTAGAGAAAATACAACCCCCCAGAAGGCCTGTCCAAGAGAGAAGAACAATTAATGAAATTACCCAAGACGACAAAGGAAATGTTAGCTACAACTTTAGAAGATCATACAGTATAAGAAGACATAGTACTGAAATGGAGGATACCAGTGTAAGAAACTTAAAACTTAAAGGAGTTGACTTAGAGTCAAACATTCCAAGCCTATATTATGAAGAAACAAATTACTCTCCTACTTATTCTCAGATGATGGATGAAACACCAAAGCAGTTAAACACAATTAAAAGAAAATTTGAAATTAACAAAGAAAATATTAGAAAAAACTTTAGAGCCAAGTACAATAAAGAAAAGGTAGACTGGTTATGGAAAACAACTAGTCCAGAAGAAAGAGAAGAATTAAAACAAGAATATTATAACTATATGAACACATTAGAGATAGAAATTCCTTATTTCACATGGCTTGAAGAAGCATGTAAAAATAGAACAATCACAGACAAATATCCTTTTAGATCCTTAGGAGTAATTTGGAAAACCACAGAAAATAAAGAAATAAACTCCGAACACATTCCTTTAGAAGAATGTCAGATTAATCATAGAAACCAAATAGTCATTGCCTCTCCTTTTAAAGTTATTAACCCCGATAATGAAGGCTATCCAGCCTCTAATAAAGAAATCAGAAAATAGTTCAACAAAATAACTATAGCAACCAAGCCTTACATACCATGTCAAACAGTTAGAAAGAATAGAAAAAACCCTTGAACAAAAAACTAAGAATCCAAAAATCACTGAAGAAATAAAAATGCAAAGACCTCTTTTCCAAACGGACAACAGTTGGGAAAAGGATTTTAAAAGCAAAGAAGATAGAATAATAGATAAACTAACAGACAGACTTAAAGAAATCAGATTAAATATGATTTCATCCCAAGAATCCGAAAGCCAGATAAACAAGATAAATAATGAAGGACAAACATACTATAGAACACAAAAGAACTATTATCCTAGACCAACTCCCCCAGACATTCAATTTGAAGAAAGGAAAATTTCAAAAGAGAAGTTTATACTGGTGGAGCAGTCTATGAATGGAATCTAGACGGTATGTCCGATAGGGAGATCTGGAATCTCTTATTAGAAATGAATATAGCAGCAGGGGCCCTAAGAGCCTCCAACACTTTTGAAGACAGCACCCTTAAAATTATAATCCAAGGATTTACAGGGCAATTAGAAGGATGGTGGAACAGATATCTTAACCATAGACAGAGAGAAAGAATAATAACTAGTACAAAAATCGTAGTTAAACCAAATTCATCAGAGGCAACAGAAGAACCCAATGGGGTAGATACTTTAATCCATGCAATATACAGACACTTCGTGGGATCAAGAGACATGAAGCAAGAAAACAACAAGATGCTTTTAATGAAAATGAGATGTCCTAAATTGCAAGATTTTAGATGGTATAAAGATACATTTTTGTGTAGAGTCCTAGAAAGAGAAGATTACAGTTCTCCTTTCTGGAAGGAGAAATTTATCTCAGGATTACCAGCCTATTTTCAGAAAAAGTTAGTGAAGCCCTAGCATAAGAACACTAAGATAACATTAATTGGGATACTGTCACCTATGGTGATATCTTTGGAATAATCAATAAAACATGACTTTAAATATGTACTGAAATGAAACTCCAGTCTAAACTAAAAAGAGATGAAATCACAACCAAAAAAGAATTAGGAGGATTTTGTAGGCAATATGGATATGAGATCCTAGTGCCTCCCTCTAAAAAGAAAAAGAAAATTAATAAGAAATTAGAAAACCCAAAATATTATAAGACCAAAACAAACAAATACCCAAATAAAGGAAAAAGAATATTCAAAGAACAAAAACCCAAAGATATTCCTAAATGGAAAAAGAAACCCAATTTCAACCAAAAAGAGAAAAAATACCGAATTGTTATAGATGTGGAAAGAAAGGTCATTATAGCAAAAATTATAGAAAACATAAAGTATCTCAGATTCAGGAAATGGATATCCCTTAGGAACAAAAGGAAAAGATCTTAAAACTTATATTATCAGATAGTGAAGATAATTATCCCTCATATCTAGAAGAAAGCTCAGAAAACAACCAAATTAACCTAATAGAAAAAAATGAGGATTCTTCTAATGAAGAAGAAGAAACTTCCTCTGAAGATTTAAATGAAATCGCACTATGCGGATGCATAGAAAACCTTAAAATAAACATGATCAGAAATAAAAGAAGCGATTTGCTCATAGATATCATAGAAAAAGTTGAAGACCCAGAATTAAGAAAAGAATATATAGAAGAACTTAAAAGAGAATTACAACCTAAATCTAAAAAAGAAATTTTAAGTCTACCAGAAATAATTAAACAAAAGGATCAAGAAGAAAAACTTAAGAAAGATCCAATGCATCAACTTCAAACTGAAATTAAACAAATTAAAAGAGAAATCAAGAACTTAAAAACAGAAATAGAAAAACTAAAACCAGACAAAGAAAAAGAAATCTTACAAGAAGAAGAAAGTGAACAGGAAAGCTACCTAAATAAAATCACCATAGTAAAACTTCAAAAATGGCACATCAAAATTAGACTAAAGGTCCAAGATGAAATTAGAGACACATATGCCTTAGTAGACACAGGAGCATATATGAATTGCATCCCAGAAGGATTATTCCCTAGAAAATACTATGAAGAAACAACTGAAAATCTTTACACTGCAAATAACCAAAGCCTTAGGATTAGACACAAAATATCAGACGTACATGTCTGCAAGACAAGGTCTGCTTTAAGACAACATTTATAGTAGTCAAAGATGTTCAAACTATTATTTTAGGAACACCATTCATAACTCTTCTTTATCAGATGGAAATCAACGAAGAAGGAATATCAACCCATGCCTTTGAAACAAAATCACTTTTAGATTTGTAGATCCAACTAGAACTAAAGAAGTTAACTTACTAAAAGATCTTAGTATCCAAAGAATACAGTCTTTAAAATATAAAGAGCAATAACTTTTAGATCTAAAAGAAGAAATCAAAACCACTAGAATAGAAAAACAATTACAAGAAATCTTTGGAAACATAAATAAAACAAATTAAGAAAAATTAGAAAAAGAATTATGCAGTCAAAATCCTACAGCCTTTTGGGATAGACAAAAACATCAGGTTAGTCTACCTTACATTAAAAATTTTAAAGAAATAAATATTCCAACTAAATCTAGACCTATTCAGATGGACGCATAATTGTTAGAATATTGTAAAAAAGAAATATCAGATCTCTTAGACAAAAGACTTATAAGGCCAAGTAAATCTCCTTGGTCATGCTCAGTCTTTTATGCTCAAAAGGCCTCAGAATTAGAAAGGGGAACTTCCAGATTAGTCATCAATTATAAGCCTCTAAATAAGGTCTTAGAATGGATTAGGTATCCTATACCTAACAAAAAAGACCTTTTATCCAGACTTTATAAAGCAAAAATATTCTCTAAGTTTGACATGAAATCAGGATTTTGGCAAGTACATATAAAAGAAACAGATAGATATAAAACAGCCTTTACAGTACCTTTTGGGTATTATGAATGGAATGTAATGCCCTTTGGACTTAAAAAACCCTAAGTGAATTCCAAAACATGATGAATACAATATTTAACTCAGAATCACACTTCATAATAGTTTACATCGATGACGTATTAATCTTTTCAGAAGACTTAAGACAACATGTCAAACACGTTAGACAGTTTCATAATCTAGCAAAACAAAATGGACTAGTAATTTCAGCCCCTAAGATTAAAATCTTTCAAACTAAAATAAGATTTTTAGGACATTATATATCATGGTACTATTAAACCCATTGAAAGATCTGTAGAATTTATAGACAAATTTTCAGACGAAATTAGAGAAAAAACCCAATTACAAAGATTTCTAGGATGCCTTAACTATGTAGTAGACTTTGTCCCAAACTTAAGGATCACCCTAGAACCTTTGTATGCTCAACTTAAAAAAAGAAAATAAATTGGGCAGAAGAACAAACCCAGGTAGTCAGAAAAGTAAAAACATTAGTCAAAAAACTTTTCTGCCTAAACTTACTAAATCCAACAGCATTAGTTATTGTTGAAACAGACGCCTCAGACATAGGATTCGAAGGAATCCTTAAACAAAGAATTAATAATAAGGAAAACTTAGTCAGATATCATTCATGAATCTGGACTAATGCACATTAGTTATTGTTGAAACAGACGCCTCAGACATAGGATTCGGAGGAATCCTTAAACAAAGAATTAATAATAAGGAAAACTTAGTCAGATATCATTCATGAATCTGGACTAATGCACAAATAAATTACTATACAATAAAAAAGAAGTTTTATCAATTGTATCATGCATTCAAAAGTTTTAAGAAGATTTGTATTTCAAAAAATTTCTTCTCAGAATTGATTGCAAATCAGCAAAAGATATTTTAGAAAAAGATGTTGAAAATATCATTTCCAAACAAATTTTTGCAAGATGGCAAGCTATTTTATCGGTATTTGATTTGAAATAGAATTTATAAAAGGGACATAAAATAGCCTACCAGACTTTTTAACCAAAGAATTCCTTACAGGAGCAAAATGTCAGAAAAGCCCAGATCCAAAGCCTCTTACGCTAAGCCCATGACCTTGGTACCACTTAAAACTATTACTCCTATTAAAAACCAGTATTCAGCCCTTGCCTCATCTTCCCAAAGTTACTCTCAGGCCACTCAGAAATGGTCACCTCCTAGTCCAAATCAAACCAGGCCCAGTCCACCAAGTCCTGGTATGACCAGACCCAGTCCATCCAGACAACTTCCGGTTAACCCATACATTTCAAAAAATTGTTCCTTGACAGTAAAACTGTTAAAAAAGGATGAACTAAGTGACAACAAACTCCCAGACTGTCCAGAATATTTCCTTCAGTAAATGAAAAAATAATCCAATATCATTTACCTACCGGATATGAAATACCTTGAAATCTCAAGAGTATTATGAGTTCATTCTTGTAGACTCAGATTCTGCAGAAATAACCCATACTCCAGAACCCAATTCAGAAGCAATAGCTTATTCAAAATGCAGAATCTTAAAGTTCATCACCAAAGAAGAATGGGGAAATCCTTATCAGTCCAAAATATTCTCCCAAATATATTCACCCCCACAATACAACTATTTTGATTACCAAGAAGCCTGGTTCAAAGCCTTCTACCTTAAGCCCACAAATCACAGTTGGTTTTTCAGCTTCTGCTAGAAATTCAACAAGAAAATTCTAAATTGGGTCCACAATTGGTGGATCTACTTTGGATTGACCAAAGACATATTACGAGAAAAAATACAACACTCATGGGACTATTTCCAAGACAACCTCAGAACAGCCACCTATGGAAACAAATCCATCATGTTCTTAGTCGAATTCCAAGTTCCATGGATCCTAGGATGTGATTTTACAATCAGCAAGACTCTAGACCATCAATATCCACCCATCCTGGAACGCAGGTTCAGAATCAAATGGTGGAAAAACTTCCAGTCAAGAGAAAGACTACTAATAAACAATATCAGATTATGGCTTATCACTTATAACAATCCTCAGCAATTTCCAAAGCCAGAGAAAAGCCCAGTCTCTCCAGCAACAGGTAAACCTCCCAATAAAAAAAATTAAAGAAAAAACTATTAGAAGAACTATCTCAACTTGGAGACTCAGACAACAAAGAAGACATTGGATCATCACAGCCAGATCCAACAACAATGCAGTTTGCACAAGACCCTTATGAAGATTATAACATCATATAATCATAAGAAAGCCAACAGGCCTTTCCAGATAGGCCTTATCCAACCAGCCTGCCAACTCCGTACCTGCCGATCACAGTGGCAGCCCAGTTCATGCAGCCCAGTCTGCCAACTCCGTACCTGCCGACCATAGTGGCAGCCCAGTTCATGCAGCCCAGTCTGCCACTCCATACCTGACAGACAGAATCTTCAGCAATTATTCTACAATCATAACATGTGAAGCTCCAGTAACCCTATCAAACCTTTTCTTTGAGAGCACTGTCCTGAAAAAGTCACAAATGCAGCCGTACATGTGCTGCAGTGCTCGCCAAATGTCCCATTACTGTACCCTTTCGGTGCGATTCCTGTTACCCTTACACCTCCACCAATTATTGACCCAAAATAATTGTCCTTCCAACCCTGTTCCCAAAACCATTCTTATCCTGAGAAACCGTTCATCACTATTCCCCACTGTTCATCCAGAACGGCTCCCAACAATTATTGTCCTTCATCACTATTCATCCACTATTGACCACTATTCATTGTCACTATTCATCGCTTTTCCTCAGCTATAAAAAGAGGCCAACGCCTCTCATCCAGGAAACCGCCTCCATCGCCTCATCACCCATTCCATCCACTCCTATAACTCCATTGGTCTTCGTCCACCCTCTTCCACTACCACAATCCACACTCCAAATACCTAATATCCACTTACTACCACCATCAGACCTATCACCAGCCATAACTACTCAGCAATGGACCCAGCCTGTATCCTAAACCTTTCTGCATAAGTTTTAGACCTCATGAACCTACTTGATACCTGGCATCCACAGTACCCAGAACTCCATTCCCTCTTTGAAGAACTCATGGACATAATCACCCAAACCATCATATACCTCAGCTACCAACCGTTTCCCAGCCAAAACCTTATAGACGATCCCGCACTTAACCTTGAAGAATAAGCCAGTCATACCACCTTCATAAACCCTTCCATGAAAAAACTCCTCGAAGAATGCCTAAATACCCTAAACCTTATAATTACTTGATTATGATTTTATTACTTGCTTATTAATTAGTGATTCATTCAATTTTGAATTTCAAATTTAGTTGTTATGTCTTGAACTCGAAATTCTAAACTAAGGATATGATCGCTGCTGCATATCAATGGCATGACCTTACAAATATACAGAGATTTTGTTAAAATATCAACCAAACAATAGAAATAAAATTTATTATTTAATCAATTTAAAACAAATCTTTTAATAATTTGAATTACATTACTGATAAGAAATGCTTTTTGATATTAATTAAGAATATCCTAAATCATAGCATAGATTATTGTAGTTCAAATAGACACTCTTCCATTGGTGTCTTAATGCATTTGAATCTAAAAGAGAGATATAATAGAATAACAACCCAACACTGTAAGCAATGATCACTAATAATAAACAATCCAAACTAATATCTAAATTTTTTTTAATTATTAAATATATTAAATTGGTTAGTAAATTTATTTGAAGAAATAATAAGCAAAACTTTATATTTTACAGAATTTCAATTCACATTTAGCTGTACATAAAAGTTTCTCGCTTTGACTTTCAATACCCAATCTTATTATGTTGCAAACATGATGTCATCGTCGACTAATGTTTGACTCTTATTAGTAGAGTAGTAGCTAATGCATATCCTTTATCGATTAGGTATCAATCAATGTTTAACTCCATTAAATAAGGTCCAACCAATATATATCCATTATCAGCCATTAGGTCTAAAGTTTAAACCTTAATTGATTATGTTCTTTCATCATGGTTAAATTTCTCATAAGATGTAAGATCTAAAAAAGATGACATAATCTTATAAGAAGTTATTAACTCCATTTGAATTGAAGAAGCACATCAGCTTAAGCTCAAGCACAACTTAATGTCTAGACTTAAAAATAATTTAGCTAAATCTAACCTATCTAACTAAAATTAATCCAAACATTAGGAGAACTTTTAGAATTAGTTAAACCAAAATCCTTCTTTCAAACTTTCTAGAAGTTTAAAGTCATCTAACTAAACTTAATCCAATCAGAAGATATATAAGAATAAAATAAGATATTTCAACTTCATGTGTAAGAGAACCAATCCATATCATAATTGACTGTGACCATAAAGGGAGTAAGCCACTGAGAGAAAGGGACATCCAAACCTCAAGTTAACATGATTAAAGATGTTATTGGAGCTTCTTTTAGATCAAATGTTTAAAGTCATTGGTAAACCTTGTCAATTAATTTTATGATCGGTGGCTTATTTATGAAGCTAATATTCATGTTTATTTCATTCTCTGCTCGTTCTTCGTCTTCTAGAAATTAGGTGGAGGAAGTGAATATTTGGAAATGACTCAACAACATAAGTATTAAGAAAAGATTAAGTAGATTATGTATAGGGTGCCCATTAATCTTGATCATGAAGACAAACAAACATACATACA
The DNA here is from genome assembly GCA_900491605.1 of Calamus simplicifolius. Classification (NCBI taxonomy): domain Eukaryota; kingdom Viridiplantae; phylum Streptophyta; class Magnoliopsida; order Arecales; family Arecaceae; genus Calamus; species Calamus simplicifolius. The sequence continues at coordinate 52,699 of UESW01002532.1, read as the reverse complement.
GATATATATACACGTACATGTACACATATAGATTTGAATACATTCGAATACAGTCAATTATAATTCGATAATCTTTCCTATCCTTACATCCACACAGTTCACGGATCCAGAAGGGTAGAAGAAGTTTAAAAGTAAGGTAACTCTAAGTTCCGTATAGATCCAAAGATTAGAAGATGATTAAATTCTAAACTTGCTTATAATTTGTTGACCCCACATTGATTTTGATGATGTAAAATAATTAAGTTGCTAATGAGTTGGGCATGGAGCTATATTGAACTGCATGTATTCATTAGTTATCAAGAAGAAAAACATGGAATTCAAGTTCTTAACAATGTCTTTGGGCTTAGGAAAGAAGTTTTGAGCAAAATAAGATCAAAGAAGGATGATTTAGGCCTTAAATGATTAAGACTTAAATGTTTAAGAAGATATTCTATGAAGAAGAATCAAGATACAAGAACTAGCACACTTTGAATCATTAAAACAGAAGGTTTTCATGTTCTTAAAATGAATTTTAGTGATTGGAACAAAATAGCCGACTCTCATGCCAGCTACTGAGGTGAATTTGATTATTAGGTTGAAATTACAGAGAGCATGATTCAATTAGTCGGCATGATAGCCGACTAACTTGAGAAGAATTCATCCCATAATAAAGTGGCCGACTCCCATGCCAGCTAACGAGTGAAATCAAAGTCACAGACAAAAATTACAAAAGCCAAGAGTAAATTAGTTGGCATAGTAGCCGACTACTGTAGTTTATACAGTGAACAAAGTTAAGTTAGCCAGCATGATAGCCGACTAACTCAATGATAAGGCTTCTAACGGCTATTTCTAACATATTTCAGCCTACACAATCTTCAATGCAATGACTTTCAATGGTATAAAATGGCTAGTGAATGTTGTAATCCTTCATAAGGCTATAAATACAAGTTCAAATGAGTGACTTAAAGAGTTTTTAAGATATTTTAAGTGTAAAAATAAAGAAAAAACTCAAAAAAGATTTCATCCTTCTTTGTTGCAAGAGCTGCTGTGCTTCAAGGTCATTAAAAGCTCATTCAAAGCTCCACTAAACAACTAAAGAATGCTATAAATACAAGTTCAAATGAGTGATTTAAAGAGTTTTTCAGAGGTTTTAAGTGTGAAAATAAAGAAAAAACTCAAGAGAGATTTCAGCCTTCTTTGTTTCAAGAGCTACTATGCTTCAAGGGATTAAGGTCATTAAAAGCTCATTCAAGGCTCTACCAAACAACTAAAGAAACTTCTTTTAAGTGCTCAAGCTACAACATTCAAGAAGGAGGAGCTCATTTAAGAGGAGTCATTTCATAAATTTGTAAAGTACCATTATTGTTATATTTGCTCATTTAGGAGCTTTTATACTTTGATATGTGTATCCTTTTCTACTTGTTTGAGTTTCAAATTGATTGAAACTTGTCTTGGGTGTATCAAATCTAAAATTGATGATTTGATTTGCCCTCTCATGCCATATAAACAAAAGCTAGCCGGGTTAGCTAGGGGTTGTGATCGTTGTGAAAACGATTAGTTGAGAAAATTTTTAAGAGATTCTTGAGGAGTGGATGTAGATGCAAGGTTGTCACCGAACTACCATGAATCTTTTGTATTTGTGAGATTGGCTTCTTGTGCTTGATTGCTCTTTACTTTACCTCTCTACATATTATATTTTCTGATCTTGATTTAGTTTTAAATTGCACATACTTGTTAAAGTTTTTAAAGAACTTAATTTACTTTCCCTCTTGGATTGCTTAGTTGGGCAACATAATTGAATATAGTGAGACCTGAATTCAGTTATCTTTTCCATTCTTGAATATACATAGTTTATAAATCCTAAGGATAAAAAAGTGAAAAAGATAGGGTAGCTTTAGATTCTATATGAATTTAAGAATAGAAAAGATGACTAAATTCTGAATTTAACGACATTCAAATGTATCTAAGCTCCTTCTCTCTCTACACACACCAAGTAAGAATGCTTGTGACTTTGTTAATGAATTTAGTAAAATTTATGTTAAAATATGAATCTTAAAGTTTCTCATCCAATGCTCGCATAGATCTTTTTATAATTTTACCATAACATACTTGTTCCAAGTTTAAAAATATCCTCAAAGGATTATATCAAATCCATTATTAAGAATATTGTCTAGAAAAAACGTTATGCGGTTTCTTATTTTGATGTGGCATTAGCATCTAATGTGTGCAGCAGTTTTACTAACAATTTAGCCCTTTGAGAATTACATTAACAATGAATCCAATATTTCAAGCAATTACATTATTCTATTACCATTTACCTATGCTATCTCGGTATAAAATATTTTTTTCAAATAATATACATATATTTTAAAAGAATTGTGATATAAAAGTTATGTCATTAAAAAATATTTTATTCAAAAAAGTACAGTAAAAAATAATAATTTTGTATTAAAATAAACTATTAAATATTGAATAATGTGTTATAACAGTCATAATCTTATCTTACTATCATTGCATACATAACTTTTTGAAACAAGGTGCGTTGAGGGTTGTTTTTGGATAGAAATTTAAAAAATATTATTTTTAAAAAAATAAAATGTAAGCAAAGATGTGATTGTTATAATACAGCGGTCCGTTGTCATAACAAAAGAATGTTAAAAAAAAAAAAAATTTAATGGCCGTCTCAATAACATGAGGAGAGATTGTTCAAGTTTAGCTGTACGCTACAATGACTAGAATATCACTGTTTAAAATAAAAATTATAATTTCGTTACACCTCATCTACGCCCGCGAACCGTGCCACAGCTCCAAAAGTGACAGCCTTGGGCACGTTCTTTGCACTGTTTACTGGGCCCCACGCCTTGGCCCAGCCTCCTGCGGCGCCATGCGGCCGCTTGTGGCCACTTACCGCCCAGGACCCAGCGGAGTTGTTCAAAAGCCGTTCCCTTCTTCCGTTTCCATCACCAAATTTCCTCTGCTTTGAAGCCCAATCATTATAACACCAATTATTTCCGCACTGCATGGCATGATACGATTGGAAAGTTTCGTGGGGCCATATGGGATTGTCGCACTTTGGTACCAGAATTGGGCTGCACAGCTCTACCTTTTTTTTTTTAATCGTTTTTAACCGTCGTTTGGACGGAACCGGAGACCGCCGGGCGGGCAAACGCCGCGGCGAAGTCGGGCGATCCGTCCATCTCGACCTGGGCCCTTAAATTTTGGAGGCGGGAGGGAGATTAGAATTCGATTTGGAGCTCGCCTATGTTTGTTTTCGAGCTCGCGTGAGATTTATCGCCCTTTCTATTGCCGGATTCTTTCCTCTCTCCCTCTCTGGGGAAGGCGAAGAGAGGAGATCGAGGGAAAATTGGGGGGAGATTGGAAGTGGAGTCGAAGGGAACCAAGGGGAGGGCATGACGCGGGTCTCGGATAACACGAAAGGTCTGATCTTGGCCGTGGTGTCGAGCGCTTTCGTCGGTGCCAGCTTCATTTTGAAGAAGAAGGGCCTCAAGCGAGCCGGCAAATACGGCACCCCTGCTGGTCAGAAAAACCTCTCTCTCTTGATTATGGGAAAGATAAATTTAGGCATTAGGAAAAAAAAAAAAAAAAGAAAAGAACAATCTAATCTTGATATGTTTAATGACCATGAAGTATCAAAATACAGATTTCAAGCATTCTTGATGGCCTATCGTTCCTCGCATTGAATGCTGCCCTTGGAAAAGATCAACAATTTTTGAATATAATCGAAAATTCATGCATTTCCTATGCCTTTGCTTTTGATTTAAAAAACCAGATTGTCGTCGAGATTTGAGATTAAACTTACCATTTCAATTAGAAGTCCTTGCGGGACAATTTCAATTATTTATAACTAATGCCTATGATCAATTCAGTCCTGCAATGTTTGCGGTATTCGTTTTAGCTACTCTTCTTAATGTAATGCCAAACCCTAGTGAAGTAATCGTAATTTTAACAAGTGGCTGGTGATTTAGATATGAAAACCTTGATGTTTCGATGTAGTACTTTCTTTGTCAAACATATAGACATGGTACATGGTAATGTCTCACAATATTTAATTAATGCCTATCTTGCTCAAACACCTTCAAGTTGGAGCTAGAATGTTCCAAGTAAAAGAGTTGCGCCCTAAAAGCCAATTATAATTTATATTGTGATAAGGTTTTTTTTATTCTTTCAAATCATGTACATGATATTTTGCTTATAAATAAAAGGCATTATATTTCATCATTTGCTGCTTCTTTATATATAATGAACCCCATAGATTAGGACAAAGGTTTTAGAGCTATGATGAGATCATGCCAGTTAGACCTAAAATCCTAAAACCCTAATCTAAAATATTCTCAGTCGATGGTGCATTTAATTGAAGATCAATGCTACCAAAAAGATTGACACATCTTATGTATGCTCGATGCAGAGGATGATTGATCTCACAATCACTTGTATGAGACACTAATACAAAGATGTGTGTGCTCATTAGAGGAATGAGTTCACTGAATTAACCTACCAAGAGAACATCTTATGGATGTTTACTTATTTGTCAAAAGATGATTCTCTAAGTGAGAGTTGTGCAAGCAATTCTTAGACCTGAGATTACCATAGTATCTTGTGCATATAAATCCATGTTTTGGTTCATTCACGACATTAAGTTGTGTACGAGGTATTCTGAATATGGTGGATTATGTACGAAGATTGTGAGTAGATCAATAAGAAATCAATCACTTCTAGTAAGAGAAGCTTCCATCCTACTTGCTTTAATCTTATGATGATTCAGAAAGTCTTTGATCAAAGCAAAATAAAAAATTAGAAAGAATTTCTAATCTTTCATTAATTGAATTATCATTAGAAGATTAAGAAAGACATGAATAAGTAATTGAGTTTGATATAGATCCATACTTATATATTTATTCGAGATGCAGCATGATTGAAGGATTGAATTGCATGGTAACTTACCACTGAAGGGTATATTTGGTATATCCATCAAATTTCTATCTTCTGGATAGACATGATACGTTGCTAGACATCAATCTTGTTTTGTAGGTTTGATTGGATTAAAGAGTTTGATTTGATCAACAATTATAAAGAATTCTAATTGTCAAGTTTGGGATTGTATTAATTGGACTTATAAGGATTAGAAATGTTCTAATTATGATAGGTCAACTTGCACTCATACCTACTGCTGGCTAGATATGGAACCCAATGGATCACACACAAAGGAATTGATCAAGAGTCTAATTGGATTAGATCATGTTTGCAGGATAGACATGTTAGCACGTGTTGCAAACCCTAACTCCTGATTCGAATTGAATTCGAATCTTATTCTTGTATTAGGTTAATCTAATATGATTAGATCATGATCTAATGTGGGTTGGCCAAGAGTTAGAACCCAATTGGTTTTATTTGGACCATTGGATGGCTCTTTGGATAATGGATCTGGATCGTTGATCAGTGGCTCGATTTGGACCATTGGATGGTAGTGTCTTAATCTAGATCATTGAATGATGTCTTAATCTGAACTATTGGATGGTGTCTTATTTTGGACATTATCATGAAATAAGTATGGGAGGTTATCAAGGGCATGGATAAGGCTTATTGGATAAGTCTTTTGAACGGATATGTCTTTCCGCTCTCTCCGTAGGGCCTCATCATGATGAGGCGCTATCCTTAGGACATGCCTCATCATGATGAGGAGGGATGAGGCGTGTGGATGGGATGCATCCACATCCCTCTGCCTCTTATAAATAGGAATGCCTTCCATGTTTCATGATGCACAGAATCCATCCAAAGAAAAATAAACTCCCATCTCTCCTTAATTTCTCTTTTAGGTCTTGTCCTGGACTAAGACAAGAAGGTCTTTTTCAGGACAAGAGGTTGTCTTGTCCTAAACCAAGACAAAGAGGTCTTCTTCAAGACAAAAGGCTGTCTTGTTCTAAATCAAGACAAGGAGGTCTTTGTCAGGACAAGAAGCTTTGAAGGATTTCTTGCAAGAGGAAAAAAAATAAAGGGAAAGAAAGCAAGCCAGTCAAATCCTTTAGAAGGATTAAAGCATCAAGGATCAAAGTTTTGAAGGAGCTAGAGTCTTGGGTTGTGTGGATCAACATTGGAAGGTGAACACTTGGGCACCTTGTGGATATTCCAACATATTGAATTTAGCGTTACAGGTATTCTTCTTATCCCACATTTACAATTTATTCATTTGATTGTTACCATTAAGGAGATCTTAGCTATTAAGGGTTTCATGCAAATATATTTCATTGAGAAATTTATATAATCCACATGCTTTCGCTATGCTATCAGGCGTGCATGAAAACCCCAACACCAAGGATCAAGCAGCAAATGCCATCTTAAGTGCCTATTTTACCAATCAATTGCTATCTGTATGTATTCGTGAATTTGTCATTGTCTCCCTTCTCTCTTCCCTCTTTTTTTTTCTAAAACAAAAAAAACTAGGTCACAAACATTTCATCATTGCTTCTAGTATCATAGCATGGACTCTTGTTGAAATATTGACTCATTGACTCAATAATTCCAGCCCCTGCTCCCACTAACCTTCCAAGACAAAGTTACTTCCACATGTCTCAAAATCTTCATGACTATACACATTCTCATTGCTGATAAACATTCTTGTTTTAATCCTTACTCTGGCAGGGAGAGAATGAAGGAATTAAATAAAATAATATAAAAATATCGATCAGATGGGGATCATGATAGTTAATATTTCCTCTTATTCATCAAATACACTCAACTCTAATATTTGAAACATGCAAAATATTGGTTATTGATGGAAAGCACCAACTATGACTGGCTATTGATGAAAAGCAGTGCCATCTCCTTTATCTTTATCTCCATGCTTACAAGCAAATCTCATTGCAAAAGATTAGTGCAGCTTTTAGTTCTCTATCCTGAGTTTTTGTATGTTGCAATGATTTTGTGGAGAGACTCAATGATCTTGATTTTCTTTTTCTTTTGTTTTTTGAATTATGCTGTGCCCCATAATTTACCTTTTGCCTTAGTGACGAGCCAAACCATTGCCGTAGGTACCATTCTACTTTATAGGATTTCACCTTTTTAATGTTCCGTTGATGTTACTGCCCCTTTTTTCTTTCTTTTGCAAAATTTAAGGGATGAGGAAAGATTTAGCTGAAGAAAAATTGTTAAGAAAGTTGATCCTATCAACATTGAAAAAAAAATGGAGAGAGGGTGCCATGATAAAGAAGGGGTTGAAGAAGCTGATCCTATCAATGTTAAGCACCTTCCAAACCTTAACTTGAATTATGCATGCATAGCTGGCAAGCTGCATCTTTGGTTTGCACGATAGGTGGAAAAAGAAAAGAAGGACCAACAGAAAAGGGGTCAGAAAGTTAGGAGTGCCAGGCACATAGGCTGTAGTTTGTGTTCCAATTATTATGATAACTTGGAAAAGAAAAGCTTCTCAACTGGGTAGGCTTTAGTTGTAGTATATGAAAATTTGGACTTATATTAATTTTTTGTTATTGGAACTTTATACATTCTTTTACTACTACCAAATTCTCACCTTATTTATAACTCATTTTTCAGCGGAAATGTCACTGCCTGAATGGTGAAACTGGTTCTTAACTAGTTATCATCTGTATCATCCCAAACCATTCCTCCCTTGCTTTTCAAGTTGTAAATTTCCAATCCTTATTTTCTTTTGTTATGACTCAAATTCTCTTGCGGTTGAGACTGGTGTGGAGGATACAAATGCCTTATGTGTTCTTAATGAGCTTCAAACTTTGAGTTGGAGTCAAAGAAAAACTGCAACATCTTTGTTTCCATCTTATTCTTTAGGTGTTGCGGGAATATGTAAGCAAATTTTATCTAGGTGAACATCATTTCTTTGTGAAAAATATCCGATTGATATTCTCTTATTATTATTTATCTTTTATTTACTTTCACTGGCTTAGAATCACTATGAACTTTGAAATTATGAAAAAAAAAAGGGGTTCATTGGGTTGGTTCCATCTCGTAATTTACTGATTCACAAAGTCTTTTGATCTTCTATGTGATCCTTCTGGCCAGATTTCATTTCTTTCCTGTACATTTTTAACTTTGTTTTCTGACTGTTTCATTTTCCTTATTCATTTTATTCTATAGGTTTCGGAGGGTATGCATACCTACTAGAACCATTGTGGTGGGCTGGCATGCTAACAAGTAAGTATCTGTATGTATTGAGTCATAACTTATCATATCCATATTTAAAAATATATATATTTATGGGTGTTAAAGGGGCAACATTTCTTTGTCGGAACTCAAGTTTCTTTACAACCAGTGATGGTAGGTGAGGTGGCAAATTTTGCGGCTTATGTTTTTGCCCCTGCAGTTCTTGTAACTCCTCTTGGTGCATTGAGTGTTATTGTCAGGTAAAACTAAGCAAACAGTTTTTTATGCCTAATATATAATTAAGTCCTATAGATTTTGAAAATTTATGTTTTTGATGGACTGAACAGTGCTGTTATGGCACACTTCATGCTAAAGGAACGATTGCAGAAATTAGGCGTTTTGGGGTGTGTATCCTGTATTGTTGGTTCAGTTGTCATCCTAATTCATGCACCTCAGGAGCATTTGCCGAGTTCTGTAGAAGAAATCTGGGATCTGGCCACTCAACCTGGTATTATAGTCAATAGTCCTCATTTTCTTCACTCTACTGGTTGTCAAAGTCCCATGCAGTCCTAAAATGTAATTAATCTCTCTTCTTTAATTTGTCCCATCTGCAGCATTTTTAATTTACTCTGCAGCAACATTATCAATTGTGTTGGCATTGGTGTTACACTTTGAACCTCGTTATGGACACACCAACATATTGGTTTACCTGGGCATCTGCTCTCTAATGGGTTCACTGACGGTAAATTGTTTTTCCTTGAGCTGATAAATGTGAATCACGTGCATTCAATTATCAGAATTTTCTGGACTCGTAAATGAGGTGAACTTTTCTTGTCTTGTTCCACTTCCATTCTCGAGCTCCATTTCTTTTTGCTTGGTGTTGTACAGGTTGTTAGCATCAAGGCCATTGGAATTGCAATAAGGCTTACATTGGAGGGAATAAGTCAGATTACTCATCCACAGACATGGCTATTTGTCACAGTTGCTGTCGTCTGTGTCATCGCTCAATTGAATTACTTAAACAAGGTTTTTACAATGCGCATTTTCTTTGGAACTTGTTATTGATATTTGATGTCTCTATTAGTTAAAAGACAAAGCCATGGCTTACAAGTTTTTGTCTTGATAAAAGATTCTGGTTGATATTTTCATCATACTCTAGTCATTTGCAGCCTGCAATACTCCAGATTGAATAGGTATTGAATTTTTTTTACAAAATTCACATTATGTATGAACTCTATATGACGAATTCTATATGAGGTTTTATTATGTTCTTACACCAACTTGAAAAGGTCTGCTTGTAAGGTTTTGCTTGTCAACGATCTTAATGTGTATTCTCATCTTCATATGATAATCCCTTTCTATGCTTTCTGCCGCAGAATCATTTTCTAATTATACCTTTGTCTGAGGTCTCTGTAGGTGAATATCCTTCAATTTCTTTATTTTTATTTGTCTTGTATTGTTCATATTTTCAGATGCCATCTCTAGATACCTTCTTGAATCCAGGTTTGCAGTATATAACAATATTACTGCATATAATTGCTTTGTATGATGCCAGATGATGGTCCTTTATTGATGGAATTCTGTTAGGGGCAATATCTGCAGACTTCTATTTCCAAAATTTATTTGTTTAAGCATGGAAGACTCTACATGATGCCCTCGAGTATTATTACTTGTTATACACTTTAGTTCTAGTTTCTCAAATCTTTTTTCTGATACATAATGTGTAAGTTGTATTTGAATTCATGCTCATGGCTGAAATCAGTTTTACTGCAACTACCTCTTTACATCTTGTCTAAGGGTGGGGGTTCAGCATGTATTATTTAAATAAATATAGGAATGCAAAGAGGAAAAAATAAATCTAACAAAAGTAAAGAAAGCCCATTAGGTTACTAGCAGGGAATATTACACAAATACGAATATAAATAAAACGCATCTAACCTAGTGTAAGAGAATATTTGGTCCCAGCTGGGAGTGAGATAAAAGATCTGAAAACAAGATTTTCTTGGTATCATGAGCTAGATTTGCCATATGATCCTTAGCATAATTGCATTCCTCAAATGTATATTGAACCACCATATAGATTTAATAAGTCAGCAATCTGAATTTCTGAGCCAGCTATCACAGCTTCCAGGGAATTTGAAACCTTCGGTCCAGAATACCAACAAATATTTGAGTATCAGATTCCAAACTGATAGATGACAAACCTCCTTGGATGCATGGTTTCAGCTTTCAGCCATCAAGAAGGGCACTCATTTCATTAAAAATGTTGGATTCAAACCAATGGAAGGAGGTAAAACCCAAAATTAATCTGCCTCTGGTGTCCCTTATAACAATGCCACCACCAGACATACATTACATTTACGTGCACCTTTACAATTTAGTTCCACTACATGAAGATGTGGATTTGATCCATTTAGCTTAAGTGTCTTTTAACTTTTCCGGATTTGAGATTAGATATGAAATTCAGCAAGCAATGACGTATAGAAATTGTTTGGAGGAGCAACTTCAATCTTGAAAACAATAAAAGCTATCTTGAACCCACGAATTAACAGTATTTAGAACTGAAATCAGACACTTTCTTGAGTTTTCATTATCCTTGTTTGATATGAGACATGCAATTTCCTCTTGGTAGAAATCGGTTTACCATGATGAGAAAAGTGGATGCTGCAAGCAATATTACTTTTTTAACAGGCCCTACCTTGCTATATCTTGTTGTGATTTTGATTAAGAAAGGAGTTTAATCATTTCTATGGTGATAGAATGTAATATGCACATGCAACAGATTTGCTTGTTATCTTGACTTTAGTATGTTTACACTAATTTCACCTTCAATAGCCATATTTGTTTTTTATTATCTTGTAGAAAAATGGTAAATTTATAAATGCACGATGGGACTGTCATATTAGAATGGAGAAATCTTGTTGTATTTCTTATTTGAGCTCCTTATGGTGTCAAGGCCATCATCATTGAAACCATGAAACTAAACAGAGCTTAAGCTCTCGGCTTGATTACCTTTTGCTTAGATGCATAGATGCATGCACCTGTACATACATACATGGCATATTTCAATGAATCATGATATTCCTTATAGGCATATTTAAATTGAATCAAGGTATGTTTCCTTATTTGAGCTTCTTCATAATTGTTTCTCAATTCTGCACCAGCCCTTTTTCTTCATCTGGTCATGAGACAGAGGTATGGGTCATGCTTTGACTTATACATCACTCCATGTTTCATAATTTTTCTGCATTTCAAACCTCAACTTCCTTTTGTTTATAAGGCAAATAAAAAATATGCTTGACAATTGTTATCCCACCTTTTCCTCTTTTCTTTTAAAGAGAGACTGTTCCTTTTGTTTTTATAAGTTAGTTCCTAATTCCTTTCTATTTGAAAAATTAAAAGGGCTAGTCGAATCCCTCTTGTAGGCCCGAATAAGGCAAATGTGGATCCTTGTCTTGTATTACTAAACTTGTCGCGTCTTTAGGATAATCAATTAATGTATAAACGATTGCTCAAATGTCTTTCTTGTCTCATGGAATCGCTACCGGAGTAATCCACAATATTTCCACACTCTAAATCTCATATCAAAGGTGGTCTCTTAGGAAAGACTAAAAGAGAGAGAGACTGTATTTTTTTTTTTATGGAGAGAACGTTTGTATATTTTCAGATGATAGATAAGTAGTCAGCCTCAAGGAGATATCCTCTTTTAAAAAGATAATCAATAGAAGTCTTTGTCCTCTAAGATAGGTCTCGTTGACCATATCCTATAGCAGCTCTTATCCCTTCATAATTATTCCATATAGATAATTATTTAATGCCAATGTGGATGCTCACGTTGCAACACTTTCCAATTGGAAATAACATTTTTTACTCACACTTTTCCTTTTCTGGTTATTGTGACATATGAATACCTTGGTCTCTCCTATGTAGTTATTACCAGATCAATTATTGATCATCTTATTCTTGTTGATACTACTACCTGGTTTTTCTAGATTACTCCTTCAATACGCATCTTATTGTTCTTAATGTCCTTGATTAATAAGTGTTGTCCCATCTATATTGGATTGACATTTATTCTTAAAACTTCACCTGTGTGTACAACTTGCACAAATTTTCTATCTTTGATCTATTCAACATATATATATATATAGATATATATATATATATATATATATATATATATATATATATATATATATATATATATTAATTTTGAGTCACAATATAGTGTGCCCCATCTGAGCTTCATTCCACATGGCCTAATATCATCTCTAATGTCTTATCCATGCTACCTTCAGGCCCTCATAATTTTATTTATTTCTTTTAACCACAAGTTGTACACACAAAATGAAAAGTGGAATCATCTGTTAAACAATGTTGGTGGTAAGCACTAGCAAAGCAGTGCTACCGCACTTCAAAGGAGCTGTTAATGGTATTTTGATAATCTTTCATTGTCAGTTGTTGTGTAGCTTGCCGTGGATAGGAATCACCCTGTTTCAAATGAAATAGATCCAAAAAATATGTTCTTGAAATGCATGCTTGATGAAATTACTTCCATTGCACGTTAGATAACATACATTTTGTTCACACTTCTTGTATGCTTATGTGGTTTTATCAGGAACATTGACATCTTTTACAATATAATGAATTTTACCTGTTAACTTCCCCAGGCACTTGATACTTTCAATGCAGCAATTGTCTCCCCAATTTACTATGTTATGTTTACCACCCTCACAATAGTGGCAAATGCAATTATGTTCAAGGTATGTGTTGACTAACACTGTATGTATGTGTTGAAATTCTGTGGTTAAATCTTGTTTCTAATCCTTTTCAATGGCTACAGGATTGGTCTGGTCAAGATGTAAGTAGCATAGCTTCTCAGTTGTGTGGGTTTATAACAGTTCTTTCTGGGACAGTCTTATTGCATACAGCTAGAGAGCAGGTTATGGCTCCTGCAGCAGGTACGGACAGAATGACTAGCAAAAGCATTAATAGATGAACTGTTTTTATGCAGCCAGCTTTGAATGATTCACCTAAAATCTTTTAAGGACTAGGATCAAGGTTTCATGGTAGCATCTGTCTCTCGTGCACTACATTTTGTTTTCTTTCTTTAACCGCAAAATGAAGATATGATTCCGAGGTCATTGAGAGTGACTCTCTTGGATTATGGATATGGTTTTTCAAATATTACACCATGAGGTCTCTGACCTAACCAGTGCATTCTTTAGAATTTCTCATTAAACTTTCTTAATTATGAAATAATGGCTATTTGCCCCACATTTGTGACTCCTTTCTGATTTCTTTGACCAATCTCCGAGCCACATAGCCTTTTAATGATTTGGCTTACCTGGATGGAACGTTCCCTTGAAGTTACCTTGTCAATCTTTGGAAAAGTATGCCTTAATTAGACAGCAGGCCTGTTTTCATAATGTTGCAGCTCTTTCAGAGCTAGTCAAACCTTTCTGTCATTTTTACACGGTTTGTCATGCATCTCTAAAATTCAAGCAAACTCCTGGTTGCAAGATCTATCAACTTAATTGTCCAGAGGGACCAGCATTTAACAGCTGAAAGTTCTAAATCATCATCCTGGAAATGTTTCAGAAAGCTTTTCCGTGCCCGATTAAATAATGTCAGAAAACTGTACATCTCTCCAACAGTAACTAGCTAAAGCCGAAACACATCATTTCATAGTTTGTAGCATAGGCTGCTTGAGGCGTGGTTTCAGAAATGCTTGTTTGTATACTTTACAAAGGCATTGTGAGTTTTTATTACTCTACATGTTTCAATCTAATGCGGTTGTTTTTGGCTGCCAGACACAGCATCGATATCTTGGTACATTAGTGGAGGGTCTGCTGATACATTGAAGCATGTGCAGGACGACCATTTTGTAATGCTACTGAGTTCAGATTCTCCAGATTACGTCAAGTGATTTTGTGTCAAAGAAGTCTGACATGGACCATATTCTTGTCGTCCACTTCCGTCCTTTATTCTATTCTTTCATGGAGTTGTAGCTGAGATGTATCAATTTTCGCAGTGTTTACATAGAAGCAGGCAAGTCTGTATTATCTTTCTTTTTGTTTTCCTTTTGTATTTTCAGATAATGGAAACGAGAAGAGTAGGTTGCCTGTCTTAAGGTGAATTGTTTTTTGTAGGGCACGCATTATCTTACTTGGGTCAAAGTTGATAGTTGTTGTACGGAAATTATAGAACACTATGATGCTACAAAAACATCCGTCTGTTCGTTGTAAAATTTTGCTCTTAAAGTCATCGAGGGCGTATTTGATTTCCAAATAGCTTAATCAAGTATTTGAATAGCTTTTGTTTAGAAAAAGTTCTCTATGCTTCTCTATTCTTCATTAACTAAGTAAAAATTATTGGACCTTTTAAAAATTTAATCCGGTTAAAACTAAATAACTGGTTAAAGGTGCTTTTCTTTTTATCCTTTTTAAAAATACCTTGAAATTATCCCATGCTACCAGGGTTATTATTGTAATCAAAAATTGTTTGGTGCAACATAGATATGAATAAAGTTGAAAAATAGACTTTATTCGGATTTATGCTTATTTAATCGCTAGTTACCAGTTGGCTCTTAGATGTTTGCAGGAAGGAGAAGGGCTCAAGTGGGAGCTGAGTTTGATGACAAGGTTAGGGATGAAGGCTTAGGTAGTATTTCACTTTTCAAAAATTATTTCTAGATAAATGTACAGTATATAGCATTTATTCAAGGATAGTTGAGGGAATAAGTATTTTTTTTTAAATTACAAGTCTGCCATCAAGGAATAATTTTAGTTGTTCGTGAATTTTTTAGAAATAAATTCAAGGATAACCCATGATTAAACATGGGTTATCCCTTCTGATTAAACTTTTTCGGACATTTAGTAATAGCTTTTTGGGATAGCTTTTGGGAATAAGAAAGAATATTCAAAAAATATACTTCTATTAGGAATTTATAAAAGGTTAGACTATTCCATCCTGAATAAAAAAATTATAAAAAGAACCAACAGCCATCAGAAAAGTCTCAGATGATATAACCTCCAAATATTCCAACTGAAAAATGTTGGATGATTGATAATGATATGTATAATTTGATGACCATCTATGACTAGGGATGCAACTTGGGCCGGGTTTAACCCGAACCCGGCCCATCGAACTCGAAATACAATAGTGTTTAAACTCAGATTTGCTCAACCCGAACCTGAAGACCCGGGTTTAACCCGGACCGACAACCTGAACCCGAAATAACCTGAACCCGCAAGGCCTTAGCCGCATGCCCACTAGCCCACAGCCCACTCTAATTTCCTTCGCTCACCGGCTCACGAATCACGATCGCTCATTGCTGCCTCGCTGCTCACTTTTTTTTTTCGCTTGCCCCTTGCCGCTTGCTCTCTTCTCAATCCTAACCCTAGCTCCCAACCTCCCATTCATTTCCGCCGCTTACCTTCATCGGACCTAGGAGAGCTGCTAGATCTTTTCGTTTCATACATGAAATTTTTTGGATTCTGTGGGTTGAGTTTTGCTGGAACCGTTCGCAGGAGAAGTCTGGAATCGTCACAGGAGAAGTCGAAGAGACGGTTGACTGAGTAATGCTGGAAAGAGACGATTGCTGAAACTATTGCTTTAAAGGGACGCACCAACCCTTGAGATCCAGTAACACCCACATTGCTGAAACCATTTGCCGTGAAGAATTGAATTTTTGCATAATATTGGGAACTTAGAAACCTTCCTGTCACCTTTAGAGGAAAAAATTAGCATTGCAGTTAAAGTTAGCATGTTGTGTTCTTTTTCTCTGAAAATTACCAATTGTTACTAGTTTTTATCCAGGACTTTTGGCTGAATTTGACAGGATGATAAATAAAATGACTGGTTGCAACTTTCGGACATTTAAGAGGAAAACGGTATATAAATTCTTACAAGCATAAAGTGTATGAAAGATCACGCTTATTTCATCATCATCATCATCTGTGTTCTAATGATTTTATTTTATTTTTGGTGTAAATGTGTAAGACATTTGATGAATGTATCTTAATCCAGTTAGGATGTACATATGCTGACATTTGATGAATGGATTTCTGTTGATTCCTGTTGTTCTTATGCTGCATGACATGAATTTCTTGTTGTGGGCCAAACTAAGATTCATCAGTAGTTTTTCAACTTTTTTTTTTTTTTGTGTAAACGTGTTCAAGATTGATTATTAATAAAAATTCCTTCCTTTGTGTGCTTTCTTATTATAACAGAATGGAATGTTGGTAGTAAAGCAGTACCATGTACACGCTCATCAACTTGTATATATATATATATATATATATATATATATTTTATCAACTCAAATTTTAATCCGAAATTCAATTCGAACTCAATTTTAAAAATAA
>UESW01002532.1:0-35595 GCA_900491605.1 Calamus simplicifolius | reverse complement strand
GAGTAAGAAAAAGGGAAAAGAAGTGGAGGATACAGAGTCAAAGGAGAATATCACAGCTACTGTGCAGAGTGATGATTATTTGATTTTGTCTACTTCTGATGGTATCTTCTCATGTGAGTGTCAGAATCATGAGTGGGTGATTGACACAGGTGCTTCTTATCATGCTACACCACGGAGGGAGTTTTTTTCTACATATAAGACTAAAAATTTTGGTGTTGTCAAGATGGGAAATCAAGGCACAGCAGACATCATTGGCATGGGTGACATCCACATGAAGACCAATCTTGGCTGTAAGTTGGTGCTCAAGGATGTAAGGCATGTAGCTGACTTGAGGCTAAATTTAATCTCAGTTGGAAGACTTGATGATGAAGATTTTGATAGCAGATTTCATAAAGGGCAATGGAAGCTCAGTAAAGGTTCACTTGTTGTAGCCAGTGGGAAGAAATGTCACACTTTATACAGGTTGCAGGCTAAAGCTTATGGTGAACAGTTGAATGTTACAGAGAACGACTTCAGCATGGAGTTGTGGCATAAACGACTGGGACACATGAGTGAGAAGGGGCTGCAAGTTCTTTCCAAGGAGAAGTTCTACCAGACTTCAAAGGTGTACATCTGAACCCATGTGTTGATTGTTTGGTTGGCAAGCAACATAGAGTTTCTTTTGCTAGTCCTGCTTTATCTAGAAAAATGCATGTTTTGGATCGTATCTATACAGATGTTTGTGGTCCTCTGAGGACAAAAACTCCTAGTGGATCAGTTAATGTTCCAGGCATCAGTGGTGCACTTTATTTTGTCACTTTTATAGATGATTTTTTCTAGAAAAGTTTGGGTCTATGGTTTGAAGACTAAAGATCAGGTTATTAATGTCTTCAAAGAGTTTCATGCCAGAGTTGAAAGAGAGACAGGAAAGAAACTGAAATGTATAAGGTCAGATAATGGTGGTGAGTACACAGGGTTATTTGATAATTATTGCAGATCACATGGCATTCAACATGAGATGACAGTTCCTGGTACTCCTCAGCATAATGCAATTGCAGAGAGAATGAACCGCACCATCATGGAAAAGATCAGATGTATGCTTTCACAGTCCAAGTTACCTAAAAGATTTTGGGATGAGGCATTGAAGACAGCGGTTGATGTAATAAACTTGTCACCATGTACAGCTCTAGATGGTGATGTTGCAGAGCGTGTATGGTCAGGAAAAGATGTCTCTTATAAGCACTTGAGAGTGTTTGGTTGTCGTGCATTTGCACATGTTCCAGACATTGAGAGGTCCAAGCTGGATGGTAAGACAAAAGAATGTGCTTTGCTTGGTTACTCACATGATGAGTTTGGTTATAGACTTTGGGATCCAGAAAAGCAGAAGGTATTCAGAAGCAGAGATGTGGTATTTTTTGAAGATCAAACCCTTCAAGACTTCAAGAAGGAGGTGTCAGTCAAGTCTTCTGCAGGAGGATTAACAGACTGTGATCCAGTTACTCCTCTAGTAAATCAGGGTGATAGGGGAGATGTGCAAGAAAATAGTGCAGGAGCAGGTATTAACTCACCTGTAGGACATGTTGAGCAGGAAGGAGATCAGGAGCAACCTCCTACAGAGCCTCAGCTGAGAAGATCTATCAGACAACGTCAACCTTCCAAAAGGTATTCTACAGATGAATATATAATGCTTACTGATGCAGGTGAACCAGAATGTTACCAGGAGGCAGTTGAAAGTGAGCAGAAAAAGGAGTGGTTAGTAGGTATGCTGGAAGAAATGGATGCCTTACAGAAGAACCACACATATGATTTAGTGGAACTACCAAGAGGAAGGAAGGCTTTAAAGAACAAGTGGGTTTTCAGGTTAAAGACTCAACAGCATTGTTCTCAACCAAAGTACAAGGCCAGATTGGTTGTGAAAGGCTTTGGTCAAAAGAAAGGTATTGACTTTGAAGAGATTTTTTCTCCTGTTGTTAAAATGTCTTCAATTCGTGTTGCTCTAGGTATTGCTGCTAGTCTAGACTTGGAGGTTGAGCAGTTAGATGTGAAGACAGCTTTTCTTCATGGTGATTTGGAGGAAGAAATCTATATGGAGCAACCAGAAGGCTTCAAAGTCAAAGGTAAAGAAAATCTTGTCTGCAGATTGAAAAAAAGCTTATATGGGCTGAAGCAAGCTCCAAGGCAGTGGTACAAGAAATTTGATTCATTTATGGCTGAAAATGGATACAAAAGAATGGCTTCAGATCATTGTGTGTATATCAAATGGTTTAGTGAGGATTTTGTCATACTCCTACTTTATGTTGATGACATGCTTATTCTTGGGAAAGATATGTCTATGATTGACAGGTTGAAGAAGGAGCTGAGCAATTCATTTGAAATGAAGGATATGGAACCAGCAAAGCAAATACTGGGTATGCAGATTTTTCGTGATAGAAGAATCAAGAAAATATGGTTGTCATAGGAAAGTACATTGAGAAGGTATTGGATAGGTTTAGTATGATCAATGCAAAGCCAGTTGGTTCTCCTCTTGCAGGTCACTTCAGGTTGTGCTCAGAGCAAAGTCCTTCAAGTGATGAGGAGAAGGAGAAAATGAAGAAGGTTCCTTACGCTTCAGCAGTCGGAAGTTTGATGTACGCGATGGTATGTACGAGGCCAGACATCGCATATGCAGTGGGTGTTGCTAGCATATTTCTTGCAAATCCAGGGAAAGAGCATTGGGCAGCAGTGAAGTGGATCTTCAGATATCTCAGAGGAAGCTCCAAAGTTTGTTTAAGCTTTGGGGGTGGTTCAGCTATGCTGATTGGTTACACAGATACAGATATGGCGAGAGATATTGATACAAGGAAGTCCACATCAGGTTTCATACTTACTTTTGCAGGGGAGCTGTGTCATGGCAATCCAGATTGCAAAGGTGTGTAGCTCTCTCTACCACAGAGGCAGAATATATTGCTGCTACCGAGGTCTGTAAGGAGATGCTGTGGATGAAAGAATTCTTACATGAATTGGGATTGAAACAGAAAAATTATGTGGTACATTGTGACAGCCAGAGCGCCATCCACTTGTGCAAGAACCCAACTTTTCATTTCAAGTCAAAGCATATAGATGTGAGATACCACTGGATTCGAAATGTGTTTGAAGAGAAGCAGTTACAGCTTCAGAAAATTCACACAGATGAAAATGGGGTAGACATGTTGACAAAGACTTTATCAAAAGAAAGGCAAGAGATATGCCGACAGTTGGTCGGCATGATTTCACACTAAGGAAGCATGAGACAGCCTCCCTTATGGGCTGAAGGGGGAGGTTGTTGGGCCCATGGCCCACTTATTCAGCCCATTAGAGCAAAAGGGAGTGCTACTCCTTTTTCCACCAGGGTTTGTTCTCTCTCTTTTATAAAAGGAGTAGCCGCCTTCCTTTTTTGGGTTTTCTCTTTTTAAGGAGCAGCCGTCTGAAAAAAAATAAGAGAAGCATGTAGCAGGTATTTCTTTTTTCTAGGAGCATGGATTGCTAGGGGAAGAGAAGGAAGGGCTGCTGCTTGGTGCTTGACTACGTGGGAGGACTTCCACTCCAGGAATCACGTGAAGTGCTGCAGAAGAAAAACAAGAGAAGAAGAAGAAGAAGAGAAGGGAAGAAAATAAGGAGATAACGCAGGAGACCGTATTTTTCGGTGACGTAATCCTTATATCCCTATTGTTCTCTTGTGATTGTTTCTCAAGTTCTGGCAAGGGACTTTGAGACTTGGATATTTATTATTTTATAGTGGATCTTCTTCTCTGGCTTGCCCGTGGTTTTTTTTCCTTTATCTTGAAGGGATTTTCCTCGTAAATCTTGGTGTTTCTGTGATTGTGTGGTTTGCGCATTTTTATTTATTATTCCGCTGCGTATTACGGTCTGCTAGTATTTGCTCGTACACGGATTCTTTCCCATCAGCTTCTACGGCAGTGGGGCCACTGGCAGCAGTTCAGCGGATGGTGTTGTCGGAGAGTGTATCGAGTTGTTCCGCCGAGCCCCTCGGTTTCACCTCGTCTGCGTGCATGATGAGGAGCTGGTGGCCGCGCAGTGGCTGGCTCAGACTGGCGCGCAGAGCCAGCAGCACATCCAGTGGGACAAGCCTTTAATGGATGAACTGTCCGGGAAGCGAAAGCATAAGAAGCATCGATTGTTATATCTGGAAGTTGGATTTTATTTGCTTTATAAATTCATGGGACTCTGTCTTGGATGTTCTTAGGTTCCCTTATGATGCATGAAGGCTTTTAGGATGTGGTTTGGATCCATCTGGATGGCTTTATGAATGGCTTCCCATGCTTTATGATATAATTGTTCGACTGAGGTATCAGTTGATCGCTGATATATATGTTTGTTTCAACATGGTATGAATGAATGCATTCTTGTGTGAGGATGACATCCCACTTCCATTGCAGGATGTATATTAATGACAAACCTGGGATGTCAGACGTGTTGCATTCAAAAGCTTGGCTCTTTTGGATTCTGATGTCCTCCGTCTCAGTGAAGCTGTGCCAGTTCGCTTCACTTGTTATGTTAGCCATAATAACATAGCAAAGTGGAGAGCAGCTCTAGATGAGATTAGGCATGCCAATGTTATGAATCTCGCAATTCACAAATCTTGATATTGAATCTGATTTCCAGCTGCTCCATTTAATGAAAAATCCACTACTCTTTCTCGCATGTTATTTAGGTGGCATAAGATGAAGTTAAATATTCAGATTTTCAGTACTTGAGACACTAATGTTTTCAGACAAGCAAACTAAATTGTTGATAACTTAATAAACATTTCCTGTGAGAATGAAACTAATCAGATTTTTGGAGATATAAATCTTCCTCAACCAAGGTTATTGTTTCTTTGACTAATCATTTAAAAAGCAGAGAAAAGAGCGCAAAATGATACATATTTAGATATACTTATTTTACATCACATCATAGGGAATTCGCCACCATTTAAATATGTCACTGTTTATTCGTAATTGATTGGTTTGTAACTTAGACGTTATGTATTTGAATGCCCGAGTCTTGATACACTGCATCATTTTCAATCCTCCTCGCAATGAATTCTTTTGAACTTCTTCGAGGCAATGGTTTAAATTCTGTCTTACCATGCAAATGATTACAAATGAAGAATGAATGGACGTTATATACTTTGAATGACCGGGTCTTGATACACTGCATCATTTTCAATCTGTATCGCAATGAATTCTTTTGAACTTCTTCGAGGCAATGGTTTAAATTCTGTCTTACGTTATATACTTTGAATCACCGGTTCTTGATACATTGCATCATTTTCAATCCTCATCGCAATGAATTCTTTGAACTTCGAGGCAATGCTTTAAATTCTGTTTTACTATGCAAATGAATAATTAATGGACGTTATATACTTTGAATGCGAGGGTCTTGATACACTGCATCATTTTCAATCCTTATCGCAATGAATTCTTTTGAACTTCTTCGAGGCAAT
The DNA here is from genome assembly GCA_900491605.1 of Calamus simplicifolius. Lineage (NCBI taxonomy): Eukaryota > Viridiplantae > Streptophyta > Magnoliopsida > Arecales > Arecaceae > Calamus > Calamus simplicifolius. Next base: position 30,152 of record UESW01002532.1, on the reverse strand, counting down.
GCTTTTAATTATGTTTTACCAAATTACCATGCAAATGATTACAGATGAAGAATTAATGGACGTTACAAACCATGAATGCCCGAGCCTTGATACATTGCATCATTTTCAATCCTTATCACAATGAATTCTTTTGAACTTCTTCGAGGCAATGAATGAATTTCTATTTTACCATGCAAATGATTATAAATGAAGAATGAATGGCTTTAAATTGATTCATGAATCTAAGAAATCTAAAATTATATGTATACAATTTAAAATATTCTTCTCCATTCTACACTAATGGAAAGGAAAGAAACTAATTATAATGCAGGTCAAAAGCTTCCTAATAATTATTTTTTGTTAAAGGAGGAATGACGTACATATCCAAATAATTTGAGATAAAAAAATTTAATTATTTTTATTTATAACTTTTTGTTCATGCATTTGGTCCAACCATATTTATTGTCTAACTTTCTTTATAAAATTATTTAATTAATAGTTGGAAAGACTTTATTTTAACGTTTTAACATGGATAAGAATAGATAAGGATATCTTTAAACACTTTAACGTTCATACGATAACCAATATCCAAACAACCTATATGATTACCAAGGGAAATTAATTGTAAATAATTGTTTTGATCAGGGCAATAATGGGCAAAATTTATTGTGGGAGCTTTTAGTTATTTACATTTAGTGTAGAAAACCATAAGCGGTCATAAGAACTTTGCACAAACCGAGCTTCTATTTTAAATATATGTGTATATAATAAAAAAAGTAATAGTATTATTTTTTAAATTTAAAATTTGTTGTAGGCTCGTCATAAATATTAATATTCAAAAATATTGGCTTCTTGTTTTTATTTATTATTCCGTATAACCCTTAATTTATATTAAAATCAGTTATAGTGTTTCCTTCGTCCTAAATTGCACATTTCGCTCTTCAAATTAATGCTATTATTAGTGGGAGTTATGATAATTAATGTTATATAAATGGGTTCAGCTATGTTATTTTTTTTATATACTTTTTTTTAAGACAAACGAGCTTTATCTCACCCGTTTAAGAGTTCCATATTAAATATGCCTTCAGACCTTTTACTACATTTTATGTTCTTGGACTTTATTTTATTTATGGTACCATTCACTTATAGCTAGAAACATAGTAGCAAAAGCCTATATATGTATGTATGTGTATATATATATATATATGCACACACACATACATACACACATACATACATACATACATACATACGTACATACATATACATATACATACATATATATATATATATATATATATATATATATATGTGTGTGTGTGTGTGTGTGTGTGTGTGTGTGTGTGTATACATAAGCTCGTGTATTATATGTAAATATATGTGTATATATACACATTATATATGTATGTTTGTGTGTTTGTGTATACATACATACATATTCACACACACACACATACACACACACATATATATACATATTTCAATATAATATAGAAAAAAGTTTGACTTGATTACATTTAGATGTACTCAAACTTAAATTTAGTCGCCTTTTTAACTATTAGATCTATATGAATTTTGAACCCAACAAGCCACTTTAACCATCTTTACTTGCTTAAAAAATCTGATAAAATAAACAGAAATATGTAAAAAATAAATAAAAATAGGATGGAAGTAAACACTAATTATTTGGGGGTGATGGTAAATATTTATCTTAGAGTATAATGCCAACATATCTAGAATAAGACTTTGTTTGGGCTAATAAACACCTAGTTTAAGTGGTAAATAGAAATGCTATAGAAATAAATAAAAGCTATTAAATCAAAGATATGGTAAATATAAATGATGTAATAATAAATAAAAATTATTGAATCAAAGATATCATATTTTGTATGCCTTAAGATATGCTTGCACATCATGTTTATTCAATTTTCATGAATGCACGTTACCACTTGTTGCTGCAGAAATCCGTTTTCCGACTCGGGTGCGCCTCTGGCTTCTTATCCGGATGCTGATCTCGTCGCCTCGAGCGAAACCTGCAAGATAGTCCACACGCAGAGGGTGCTATGGGGGTTGCCCTCTACGGAGGACCCTCCGACGCCCAAGTCAGTGGAGATTCACAGCAAGCAGATTTGAGGAGAAGACTCTCACATAAGAGTTCCCCTTAGGTGGATGTTCTCTCGAGAGCTCTGAGCTCAGGGGGAGCTTCAATAGAATATCCGAGCCAGTGAATGAGTGTGAGTAATTGCATAAAAGTATGCGTACCTGAAAGATTGAAGGACTGTGGTATTTATAGGAAATCACCTGGTTCCTTGGTCATGTCGTGAGGAGAGGTCTGAAAGTCGTTATGATTCAAAATGGATTTGAATCAAGTTTGTTGTAAAACCAGTAGGATCCGTATCTTTTCAGTTAAAGGATCGACGGCTGGGAGAGCTGGTTGATACCTTGAGATTCAATGATCACATAGACCTAGGCCACTCTTGTGGGTCCTAGGCCACTTCTGGGTATGATTCCTCGTTTGGAATCTTATTCAGTTACAGTTAATTCGAACTCTCCCATGCCGAATTCCGCAAAGGTATTTCGAATGCCTTGGTTTGGCCAGAACAAGGAATAACCTGATTTTTCGAGGTATAGAATGGCTCGGCTCGGATTGCCGAGGTATGAGGATAGTTCAAGGTACCGAGGTACGATCGGCTCAGATTGCCAAGATATGAGGATAGCTCGATTACCGAGGTATGAGGATGGTTCGAATTATCGGGGCGACCTAACTTTGTCAAAGGCGATTCAGCTTCGTCGCTTGGCTATTATGCCAGCTGGCCGATAGGGTGTTTGGATTGGGCATGACCCAATTATCGATGTGGACGGTCAATAATGCAATGATGATTTTACCCCTCATCAAGAATCAATGGAACCTGGCTTCAAGCTGTTGAACCAGGTTCGGGCAGATCCCTTTAGGGTGGAGGGGAAGGCTCTGCATAGGATCGCATCTGATGCTCCATGGAATATCATGATGGATCTGAAGCTACTGAAATGGTCGTCGGGATCGGTGGATTCATGATACGGCTCGATGGTAGGGAGCTTGACATGAGGGGGAATCACTTCCCTCATGATCCTCTCGGAGAAGGGGATGCCCTGCTCCGCTTTCGGTTGAGGCGGAGGGGCTTGCCTGGCGGCGTCTAACTCCCAACGCCATTCTTGCCGCATCTCCTGCATCTACTACCTGATCCCCTCGTCCAGAGTGGTAGGAGGGATCGAGCGATGGGAAGGCGGCAATGGCGTCGAGCTCTGGGAAGACACCGAAGAAGGGGAACGAACCCGCCTAGATCTGAGTGGGCTCTTTCCTCCAGCTCATTACGGCGCTGGTTTTGCCTTTGCGGGCTAGCGATGATAATCCGCTGCTTCTGGCGGATTAGAGGAAGAAATTGCTGGCGGAGCAGGGGCAGTGGCCTCTTCGTGAAGCTGAGGAGCAGGGACGACAGGGCCAGGAGTCGCCTGGAGTCCCTGGACCAACTGGGTCAATGCCTGAACCTGCTGGACCATAGTGGCGAACTGGTCCAACATTACCACCGTTGCCGGTGGCGAAGGGGTTTCAGCTGACGGTGGCGGTGGAGGTACTACACCGCTAATCAGATCAGGTCTTTGAGAGGCGGCCTGATCTTGAGCTTCAGATGTAGCTCTTTTCTGATTGGCCATTAGAGGATGCTTCTTCTGATTTTTTGAGTCTTGTCTTCTGGATCACAAGTTCATCGGACTTGGGGCCCTTCCTCTAGCGCTAATCTATTACCGCAGAAATCCATTCTCCGACTTGGGTGCGCCTCTAGCTCCTGATCTAGACACCGATCTCGTCGCCTTGGGCAGAACCTGCAAGACAGTCTGCACGCAGAGGGTGCTGTGGAGGTTGCCCTCTGCGGAGGACCCTCCGACGCCCAAGTCAATGGAGATTCATAGCAAGCAGATTTGAGGAGAAGACTCTCACAGAAGAGTTCCCTTTAGGAGGGTGTTCTCTCGGGAGCTCTGAACTCAGGGGGAGCTTCAATGGAATATCCAAGCCAGTGAATGAGTGTGAGTAATTGCATAAAAGTATGCATACCTGAGAGATTGGAGGATTGTGGCATTTATAGGGGATCACCTGGTTCCTTGGGCGTGTCGTGAGGAGAGGTCTGAAAATCGTTATGATTCGAAATGGATTCGAATCAAGTTTATTGTAAGACCAGTAGGATCCGTATCTTTTCAGTTAAAGGATTGACGACTGGAAGAGCTGGTTGATTCCTTGAGATTCAGTGATCACATAGACCTAGGCCACTCTTGTGGGTCCTAGGCCACTTCTGGGTATGATTCCTCGTTTGGAATCTTATTCAATTACAGTGAATTTGAACTCTTCCGCGTCGGATTCCGCAGAGGTATTTCGAATGCCTTGGTTCGGCAAGAACGAGGAATAACCTAGTTTTCCGAGTTATAGAATGGCTCGGCTCGGTAACCCAAGCTATCCTCATACCTCGATAATCTGAGCCGATCATACCTCGGTACCCTGAGCTGTCCTCATACCTTGGCAATCCGAGCCGATCGTACTTCGGTAACCCAAGCTATCCTCATACCTTAGCAATCCAAGCCGAACCATTCTATACCTCGAAAAATCAGGTTATTCCTCGTTCTTTTATATTATGTTTATCATTTATTGCATCACTTCACTTGTGCACATTCTTCTTGAGGAATTAGTTTTAATTGTTAAATTTTAAAAAGAACCCAATTCACCCCTCCCTCTTGGGTTACCATGGGCCAACAATTTTATTTATGGTACTACTCAGGTATAGCTAGAAACATAGTAGCAAAAGCCTATATATATATATATGTGTGTGTGTATGTATGTATCTATATGTATGTATGGATGTATACATAAGTTCGTGTATTATATGTAAATATATGTTTATATATACACATTATATATGTATGTTTGTGTGTTTGTGTATACATACATACATATACATACACACACACACATATATATATACATATTTCAATATAATATAGAAAAAAAGTTTGACTTGATTACATTTAGATGTACTCAAACTTAAATTTAGTCGCCTTTTAAACTATTAGATCTATATGAATTTTGAACCCAACAAACCACTTTAACCATCTTTACTTGCTTAAAAATCTGATAAAATAAACAGAAATATGTAAAAAAAAATAAAAATAGGATGGAAGTAAACACTAATTATTTTGGGGGTGATGGTAAATATTTATCTTAGAGTATAATGCCAACATATCTAGAATAAGACTTTGTATGGGCTAATAAACACCTAGTTTAAGTGGTAAATAGAAATGCTATAGAAATAAATAAAAGCTATTAAATCAAAGATATGGTAAATATAAATTATGTAAGAATAAATAAAAATTATTGAATCTAAGATATCATATTTTGTATGCCTTAAGATATGCTTGCACATCATGTTTATTCAATTTTCATGAATGCACGTTACCACTCAAACAAAATGTTTTATCAAGGAAAAACTTGCTGCACCGCCCTTCGATGGAGCAAGCACGTACCGACCATGCAGATTAGCCATCCGTGCATGCCGATGCGCATGCGGTGCGCGATAAGGCCCATTAGGCCATCGCACGCGCGCTGGCATGCGCGGGCGATCAATTTGCGGCTAATGCACACTTACTGTAGGACGGTGCAGCAAGACTTTTTTATTTTATTAATTCAAGCTTATCGTTTGTTTTAAATATTTAATATATTTTTTTAGGATAAATATTTACCGTTGCTTCTGAAATCATTAATGTTTGCTTTCATAGGATTCATATTTATTATTTCCTATATATATATATATATATATATATATATTATTATTATTATTATTATTATTATTATTTCATGATTTCATCAAGTGGAAGGGGATGATTAATGTGTTGCCTTTCACATCGAGATCCTGCGTATTTAATAGTGGAAGGCAATCGAACTTGGAGTTGAGCAAGGTCCAGCTATACGTATGCGTACGTATATATGTATTTGTATGCATACGCGTGCACACACCTTCCCGCCAGCAAAGTGAGCCATTGCCGTGAAGTCGACCTTCCGTTTAAATCCACCGACCGTTGCCTCTGGGAACTCCGCCATCCCAGCATCCGCCAGGGCCTCGGCGGAGAAGCTCTCCTTATGTGCCACCGGATGAAGCGATCTGGCCTCCACCACGACCACCTCACGTTCCCATTCCTCTTCAAAGCCTGCGCGCGGCTTCCCACACCCGCAAGCCCTAAATCATCCACGCCCGCGTCCTCAAATCCCTCTTCTCCTCCCATTTCTTTATAGGGACGTCGATGGGCGGCATGGACGTCAAGTGCCGGCAGCTGGAAGCTGCGAATGTTCCGTTTGAAATTATGCCCTACAGAGACACTGCCGCTTGGAATGCCATGATCATGGAATTATCTATCCTGGGTTCTCTCGCCAGGGTTTTATTTCTCTTTCGCCGCATGAGATTGGCCGAGATCGGCCCTGATTCGATCATCGTCATAAGCATGAATCCGTCATGCGGGTAAGAGAAGAATCCGAGCATACTGAAAGCTGTCCACTTTTTGGAGATTCGGTTGGAAATCAGAGTTGATATTACGTTGGCCAACACCTGGATTGCTGCCTATGCCAAGCGCGAGGATCTGAGCTGGCTATACTGAATCTATCTTTACTGAGATCTCCATCGAAATGAGGTCAGTTGTGTCATGGAATTCCATGGTCGCAGTTTATGCATATGCTGGAAGAACCAAGGGAGCTATAATTTCGTTTGTTGGACGAGTCTGGAAGGTGTTAGGCCAGACTTGAGAGCACCATTGTCAGCTTACTTTCAGCGTTAGCGCATTCTGAAGCAACACCAGAGGGTAAGTGTGAAGCCCTGTTACAGCGGCGGATCCTCACCACGTGAGGATCCGCCATTGTTGACGGAGGAAGAGGGGGCGTCGCCCCCTTCCTCCGCCATTATTGACAGCTGCGGCAAGGGGTACCGCAGCCAGTCAAGGAAGGGGGCACCGATGCGCCCCCTTCACGTGGGTACAGGGGAGGGGACAACCCTCCCTCGCCGCTATTTAAGGAGGGGGGGAGCACCCCTCCTTCCCCACGAGCCCTCCCTCGGCACTAGGCACAGGTAAGGGAGAGAGAGAGAGAGTTGCAGAGAGATCGAGAGAGAGAGAATGAGAGAGGAACCAAGCCGGTTCATGGCTTGGTTCGGGCCCGGCGGAGTGCCCGATGCCTCGTCAGGCCTGGGCATCGTTCGGCGGACCTCACCGGCGGTGGGCGACCGTCCGGTGAGGTTCCGGCCGGCCGCGCCACCGGCAAGTATCGTGCTATGCGGAAAAACAAGGAGAGGAAGAGAGAGAAATAGGAAGAAAGAGAGAGAAGGGGAGACGGCCGCGGCGGCGGCCGACTCTGGGCCGATCGTCCGCGGCCGAGCCCCTCCGGGATGTGGCCGGCGGCGGCCCTGGCCGTCGGCTCAGCCCTTCCCCTATTTCGGACGAAACAGGGGAGGCGGGGGGAAGAAAAGGGGGGCGCGGGCCGGGCCGTTGGGATTTGGGCCCTATTGGGCCGTCTCGTGAGCAATTTTTGGGCTGCAATTTGGACCCCATATTGCGTCAAAAATGAAGAAATAAAAATATGGCCCGATTTGGCGTTGATTCTAGTTTCTCGGGATATTTTTATTTCCCCATTCGGGCTTATAAATTGAGAGATATTCTAGCCTAAAGTTGGGCCCAGGATTAGACTGGGTAGACCTTAGGAGATGCTGCATTGTTCCAATTTTTAAGATTTAATTGTGGAAATTAATGCTGTAGGTAACCGGAGGTCTACATAGCTGATTTACAGTTTGGAATTAGTGTACTGAAGTAAGTAAGCCATTTATTATAATTTTCATAATTTATTAAAATATAAAAATTATGGATATATTGCATTATTTGAAAAAAAAATAAGGCAAAATGGAATTTTGTTATACAATTGGGTATTTATTATAATTATATGTGATTACTTATATTTTGCAAAGTAATGGATTATAAATGTGCAAAAATTGAATGATGTGATTATTTTGGCTTTGCAAAATATACTGGTATTATTGATGTATTTTATGCTATGAATGTACAAACCACTATATATATGATATGACGAGCTTATGCTCATGATGATGCATGATGTGCTACATGCAAATATGATAATGATATGTATCGCCGCGGTTCTCATATGATGTGAAACGATGTGAAATGCCGAGAGATACGGACCCACCTCCACAGGGAGAGATATGTGGAGGATATACATCTAGAGGATGTGATGTGATTGATATATTGCATGCGCACACACATCTAGAGGATAGTGTTGTGATTGATTATGATATATGGCATAACGCTGGTACCATGACCCTTTCTCTTAGCGGACATTAAAGAGTGATACAGATGTTTATGTTACGAATACTCTGATTGCATTTTCCTCGAAGTGTGGAGATGTTGATGCTGCACGATATTGTTTGGTAACATGTCTGAGGGGACTTCTGTTTCTTGGACTGTACTTATCAGTGGCTATGCTGAAAATGGATATACGGATGAGGCTATGGATCTGTTTCATGCCATGGAAGCTGCCGGGGGGAGACCTGATGCAGTCACTGTGGTTGTTGTTCTCTCTGCTTGCAGCCACATGGGAACTCTTGAGCTTGATGGATTAATGTATAGGTATACAATAGCAAATGGCTTTGAAGGCAACATCCTGGTTTGTAATGCATTGATAGACATGTATGCAAAATCATGCATGCAAAAACTAGTCTGTTGGACTGCCATGATCATGTGTTATGCCATGAATGGAGATTTTGTAGAAGCTTTAGATCTATTTTCTTAGATGGTGCAATCAAAATTGAATCCAAATCATATAACATTTTTGGCTGTTCTTCAAGCATGTGTCCATAATGGCTTTCTGGGAAACGGGTGGGTGTATTTTGATATGATAAGTAAAATATATTACATAGAGTCTAGATTGGAACACCATTCTTGCATGGCTGTTCTCCTTGGTCATCGAGGAACACAAAAAGAGACATTCAGATTCATCCAAACCATGTCTATCGGACCAGATGCTGGTGTGTGGGGGACTCTTCTTGGTGCTTGCATAACTCACCACGAGACAGAGATCGGGATGTCTGTAGCAAGCCATCTTTTTGATTTAGAACCTCAAGCAGCAGCAACATATGTTGGTATGACCAATATTTTTGATGCAAAAGAGAGCTGGGAAGGTGTGTCGAAATTACGTGCAAAGAAACAAAAGGGGATCAGGAAGTCACATGGACAAAGCATTGCTCAGGGGAATGGAAAATTTCGTATATTCACTGTTGCATATAGGACTCATCCTGAAGACTTACGGATTCATGAAGTCTTGGATAATTTGGCTCTGCACTTAAAGAAGCAGGTCATTTGACAGATTTTGAATATTTATTGACATATGAACTGGAACAGAAATGGAATCAGGTCATTTGTTTTGCTGGAAAGAAGCAGTTTCTTTCTATTTTGGTCCAAAGTGCTCACAAATGTTGGGACATCTAAGCTTGATAACTTGCGTTCAGATTTGGTTTGCCCAGCAGCACCCTCTGTGGAGAAAGATATGCTATAAGTGCCGTCTCTTATATGTGAAGATATGATTTATGCTTGGAACTGCTAACGGAAACCACCAGGTAAATTCCAGGAAATACAGATACCACATCCACATCTTGCTAAGAATATGGTCACTATATAAATATTAAATGACATTCAATTATATGCACAGTCATGACATATAGATTTCAAAAAATGAGTGTATTTGGGATATGGACTGTTCCTACTTCTGGAGTCATCGCCCATAATGGAACCTCGCAGATCCTCAGCAGCAAAATGTTTTTAGTGAAGTGGGTGATGCCCTAGTCTTCTCACCCTTCCACTACTTAGAGGGGGTTCTGGGATTAAATCTTAAGCGGGGAATCTCCAAATACTGAATCTAGGTAATTTACTTCGACCAGATCTTTCCTATCTTTTTCTATCTATGAAAAGAAAAAAAAAGGGGAAAAAAGAAAAACTTGAGTGTCATATGCTCCACCACATTTAGTACACTTGTCATTCTTCATGCATCATGGATATATCCAAAAAACAGTGATCAAATGCTTCCATAAGCGGATTTTTATTTTTATTTCTTAAAAATAATTCTACTTATAGGTATACTCTTGATGCAATTGCTTCATAGCCTTCATAAGCAAAACGCTTCCTAGCAATGACACCTAGTTGAAGCCAATGCTTCCTTTAAGATTGGCTCATCTAATTTGAATCAATTTTGTTGCTGCTGAATTCCGTTCTCCGACTTAGAGGCGGTGCATGTCGGGATCCGGATAGCACTCTCCCGTCCGAATGGACCTGCAAGGCAGTCTTTACGCAGGAAGCACAGAGGGTAATCCCTACAAAAGACCCTCCGACGCCCAAGTCAGTGAAAACTCTTAGCAAACAGATGAGAGAAAAAGGTTCCGGCAGAAGGATCTCTCTCTGAGAGGGTTTCTCAGGAGTAATGGCCTTTGTTAGAGTTGCGAGAATATGAGAGCCCTTTTTTTCTTACCTAAAGGGTCTAGGGATATGGTATTTATACACCGCCAAGATGATGAGTAGTTATTTGACTTTTCGGGCGCGTTTTAGGAATTTAGCATCCGATAATGCCGAAATCCCATCAGTTACGGGGATCAGCAGTTGATGAAGCTGATGGTGCTTTATCGGAAATTTAAAATCCCATTGATCATGGACAGAGTGCTGTATTTGGCTCTCGTTTCTGTTTTGGGAAGCTCACTCCACAATCCTTGCGATCGGAATGGTTCATCCTCCAAGATATCCGATGTGGTTTGAAGCAGCAATGGCGCTTACGTTGAGGAGATAAGGGTCGATCCTGCCGAGGTATGGAGGTGGTTTGGCTTTGCTGAGGTACTGAGATAGCTCGGCCCTGCCGAGGTATGGGATAACTCGGCCCTATCGAGGTTTAAAGATTGCTAATGCCAGATCATCTCTCTTGAATGCCTATGAGGTAATGGTGGTTTTCTTCTCTTTTGGTGGATAATTATCGATCCCAAGGTGCCATCACTTGGCAGAGAATAAGCGGTAAGGCCAGGTCTTGTCAGACATGTACCGATGCCAGAGATCGAGATCGAATCTAGGGTCGGTGCTGAGTCCAACTCTGGAGTCGATGCCAACTCTAGAAACTGAGACCGACTCTGATATTGGTGCTGAGTCTGACTCTGGCATCGGTGTCGAGACTAACTTGGTTGTCTGTTGGACTATAGCTTCATCAGTCAATTTGAACGTGGCATGATCAGTTGCATTGAAGATAACTCGGTCCTTGTTGCCATGCACGCTTATTGATGCGGTGATGATTTTCTTCCGCATCACATGCCCCCCACTTCTTAGTCCGAACCATAGGTTCGGGCATAGGGAGTAGAGTCCCCAGATGGCTTTGTTCTCTACTTACAATAGCAATTGAGATTGCTATCCTCAGAGGCTTGGATAAATTTTTTACTTGGCCTATCCAAGGTACAAAGAAAATATTTTACTTGGCCTTGCCAAGGTTCGGAGAAAACTCGGCCGTGATGAGGTACGGAGAAAGTTTTACTTGGCCCAACCAAGGTACGGAGAAGGCTCTACCGTGCTGAGGTTCGGAGGACTCCGATCGGCCTTACCGAGGCTTGAAGGATCTTTTACTTGGCCCTGCCAAAGTTCGGAGAAAACTCGGCCGTGCCAAGGTACGAAGAAAATTTTACTTGTCCCAGCCAAGGTACGGAGCAGGCTCGATCGTGCCGAGGTTCGGAGGACTTCGATCGGCCTTGCCGAGGCCCGAAGAATCTTTTACTTGGCTTTGCCAAGGTTCGAAGAAAAGATTTACCAAGGTTTTAAAAAACTTGGCCATGCTGAGGTACGAAGAAAATTTTACTTGGTCCAGCCAAGGTACGAAGAAGGCTCGGCTATGCCGAGGTTCAGAGGACTCTGGTCGGCCTTGCCGAGGCCTGAAGGATCTTTTACTTAGCCCTGCCAAGGTACGAGAAAAGATTTTACTTGGCCCTGCCAAAGTTTGAAGAAAACTCGGTTGTGCCGAGGTACGAAGAAAATTTTACTTGGCCTAGCCAAGGTACGGAGAAGGCTTGGCCATGCCGAGGTTCAGAGGACTTCGGTCAGCCTTGCCAAGGCTCGAAGGCTCTTTTACTTGGCCCGGCCAGAATTCGGAGAAAGCTGGGTCGTGCTGAGGTACGAGGAAAGTTTTACTTGGCTCAGCCAAGATACGGAGAAGGCTCAGCCATGCCAAGGTTCGGAGGACTCCGATCGGCCTTGCTGAGGCCCGGAGGATCTTTTATTTCGCCCTGCCAAGGTTCGAAGAAAGCTCGGCGTGCCAAGGTACAGAGAAAGTTTTACTTGGCCCAACCAAGGTACGGAGAAGGCTCGGCTATGCCGAGGTTCGGAGGACTCCGGTCGGCCTTGCTGAGGCCCGAAGGATCTTTAACTTGGCCCCGCCAAGGTATGGAGCAAAGATTTTACTTGGCCCTGCCAAGGTTCGGATAAAACTCGTCGTGTTGAGGTACGGAGAAAATTTTACTTGGCCCAGCCAAGGTACGGAGAAGGCTTGGCCGTGCCGAGGTTCTAAGGACTCCTATCGGCCTTGCTGAGGCCCGAAGGATATTTTACTTGGCCCTGCCAAGGTTCGGAGAAAGCTCAGCCATGCCGAGGTACGAAGAAAGTTTTACTTGGCCCAGCCAAGGTATGGAGAAGGCTCGGCTGTGCCGAGGTTCAGAGGACTCTGGTCGGCCTTGCCGCGGCCCGAAGGATCTTTTACTTAGCTTTGCCAAGGTACGAAGAAAAGATTTTACTTGGCCCTGCCAAAGTACGAAGAAAAGATCCCTGCCAAGGTTTGGAGAAAACTCGGTCGTGCGAGGTACGGAGAAAATTTTACTTGGCTCAGCCAAGGTACGGAGAAGGCTCGACCGTGCCGAGATTCGAAGGACTCTGGTCCACCTTGCCGAGTCCTGAAGGATTTTTTATTTGGCCCTGCCAAGGTTCGGAGAAAAAATTTTACTTAGCCCTGCCAAGGTTCGAGAAAACTCGGCCGTGCTGAGGTACGGAGAAAATTTTACTTGGCCCAGCCAAGGTACGGAGAATGCTCAGCCGTGCCGAGGTTCGGAGGACTCCGATCGGCCTTGCAGAGGCTCGAAGGATCTTTTACTTGGCCCTGCCATGGCACGGAGAAAAGATTTTACTTGGCCCTACCAAGGTTCGAAGAAAACTCGATCGTGCCGATGTACGAAGAAAATTTTATTTGGCCCAGCTAAGGTACGGAGAAGGCTTGGCCGTGCCGAGGTTTGGAGGACTCCGGTCAGCCTTAACGAGGCCCGGAGGATCTTTTACATGGCCTTGCCAAGGTTCGGAGAAAAGATTTTACTTGGCCCTGCCAAGGATCGGAGAAAACTCTGTCGTGCCAAGGTATGAAGAAAATTTTACTTGGCCCAGCCAAGGTACGAAGAAGGCTTGGCCGTGTCGAGGTTCGAAGGACTCCAGTCGGCTTTGCCGAGGCCCGAAGGATCTTTCACTTGGCCCTGCCAAGGTATGGAGAAAAGATTTTACTTGGCCCTGCCAAGGTTCAAAGAAAACTCGATCGTTTTGAGGTACGGAGAAAGTTTTACTTGGCTCAGCCAAGGTACGGAGAAGGCTCGGCCATGCCGAGGTTCGGAGAACTCCGGTCGGCCTTGCCGAGGCTCAGAGGATGGACGGAGGTGGGCACTAGGCCGTGCCTGGTACGGCACGACCCAGGCCCATCGTGTCTTAAGAATCATCGTGTCGTGCCTAGCACAGCCCATTTGTTAATGGGCCATGCCAGGCACGGCACAGAAAAAAAAAATTGAATTCAGCATGGCCCTGATGGGCCATGCATGGCACGGCCTGTGCCTGGGCACCAGGTGCCTAGGCACCACGTGGTAGCTGGTGCCTAGGCACTAGCTGGGCCAATGGCCCAGCCTTTTTAAGCTATATAGCCGTTAAAGGCTGTAGGGAGGGGTTTAGACCATTTTACCCCTCCCAATAGTCATATAACGGCTACATCAAAGGGTAGTTTTGAAAAAAAAAATTGGAAATTCTATAAATAGATGAACTCTCCCTCATTCTTACCACACCAAACCAACTCCTCTATTACTACTATTTCTCTCTTCCAGCAAGTGCTCTAGTAGATTAGCAATTTAATTTTTAGTTTGCAAGTGTTCTTACAAGTGGCAAGTGCTCAAGCAAGTAGTCAAGTGCTACAAGGTCAATTCTTGTTGAGAGGCGAGAGCGCAAGAGGAAGCTCACAAATCTCGGCTCCACGCCTCCACCTCTGATCTTTTCTCAATTCCTTTTTGTGGGTTAGTTTTTATTTTTTTGCATTTATTAATTAAAAATTTTAGATATAGCATCTTTTAATGAAAGTAATTTTAACATGCACGCTTTTTCTAAGGGTGAGGAAACTAATCCCCAAGGACCACAACCCCAATCCCAACTCCAAGTTCCATCTAGAGCTAGTGTCAAACCTCTTCTCGTAAGAGGAATAGTAATGTTTGGATTGATTTCGATAGAATTATGGTTGATGGAGTCTATAAAGCAAAATGTAAAAAATGTGCAAAACTTTACAGTTGTTCTAGTACTGGGGGAACAGGGCATCTAAGAAGACATCAAGAGAGTCATAGGATGCATGATTCCCGTCAGCAAGGACTCCTTAATATACAAGAGGGATTACTTGTAGGCAATTTTGCATATAACCACGAAAATCAAAGAAAATTACTGGTAAGATGGATAGTTCAAGATGAATTACCTTTTAGTTTATCTAAATCTTATAATTTTGAAAGATATGTTCAATTAGGCCTACAACCTGCTTATAAAAGAACTAGTAGTTACCTTTAGAAGAGTGGCTATGACAAACTTTTTTAGCAATGAAACAAAGTTTAACGAAAGCCTCTCAAATTTAAATGCTAGAATTTCTTTAACTTATGATATTTGGTCGGCATCTGTAGGTAGTAATTGTTTTATTGCTGTTACTGCTCATTATATTGATAATGATTGGTAATTAAATAAACGAATTATTGCTTTTCGTGCTTTTGATTTTTCGCATTCAGGACAACAAATTTCAAATATTATTTATCAAACCGCATGCTCATATAATATTAATAATAAATAATATCAATTACTTTTGATAATGCATCTAATAATAATTCTGCTGTTGCATTATTAAACACTCTTTGCATCCCATTTTAGATGGACAATTATTTCATATTAGATGTGCATGTCATATATTAAATCTTTCTGCTCAATATGGCATGAACATAATTCAAGAGGTTATTTCAAAAATTAGAAATGCAGTTTCTTTTATTCATGCTTCAAGGTCAAGACTTCAAGAATTTAAACAATTGTATAGATCATGGTAAACGTTTTAAAAAATTTAAACTTGATGTAATAACTCGTTAGAATAGTATCTATGCCATGATACATGATGCATATCCATATAAGAACTTATTAAGTGCTTATATTAATGAGCGTGGATTAGGATTTACATTGACTGAAGCTGGTTGGAATCAAGGTAAAATTTTAGAAGATTTTTTGGTTACTTTTTATGATGCTACAAATGTTCTTTCAAGTATTTATTATCCAACTTCTTGTTCATTTTTACAAAAAGCATATGTAATTAGTGAAAAATTTAAAGAATATAGATATCATGAAGTTTTAATGTCTATTATACATAATATGAAAACTAAATGGAATGAATATTAGAATAGGATATGTCCATTGCATAACTTAGCTGTTGTTTTTGATCCTAGAGTTAAATTAAATGGTGTAATTTTTTTAATTGATCAATATTGTAAAAACATGAATCAAAATTCTGAACCTGCTAAAGATGAGGTAACACGACTTCTTAATGATATTTATTATTTAATAATAAAATTTGTGGATCTAGAATACTGCTCAAAGCACTGCTTCTTCTTCTAGATCTCGTTCGTCATCTATTTTTTATTCATTAGAAGACACGCACATGCTTCATCATCTTCTTCATCTTCTTCATCTTTAAGTAATGAATTGGAATTTTATTTATGAAACGATCTTCATTCTGTATATGATGAAGATCAAATAGAAAGTCTAGATGTATTAGCTTGGTGGAAGAGTGTTAAAAATTAATATCCTGTTATGTCTACCATTGCACGAGATATTTTAGCTGTGCTGATGTCCACAGTAGCATCGGAATCCATTTTCAGTATAGGTTGACGTATTTTGGACGAAAAGAGAAGTAGGATGACTGGCGAGACAGTTGAGATGCTTATCTGCTTCAAAGACTGGTTGGATGCTGAGGCAAGGCTTCAAGATAAAGGTGGACATGACTTAACCAGCGAAGATGATGATGACACAAATACTACTGATGACTGATGAGTGATGAGTGAGTCATTTCTACTTTTATAATTGTATATTTTAATTTTTTAAATTGTTAAAAACTTAAAGTAAGTCATCTTTATTTTTTTCTTTCTATTTTTTTCTCCTTATTGTATTATGCTCTGGAGGTCAGGCCTAGCCCTCCTCTCTTCTGTACCATTTTGATTTTAAATTAATAAACTGGTAGGGGTCTATGCCAAACCCCCCACCATTAAGGTGGCTTTATATTAATAAAAAAAATTATTCCTAATAATTTTTTAATTTATCAAAAAAAAAATTTTTTTATAAATTTTTTTTATTTGAGCCGTGCACGGGCCAGGCCCCAGGTGGGCCGTACCTGGCATGGCCCAGGCCCACCTGGGCCAGCACGGCTCAGGCCCACCTGGGCCGTGCCAGGTGGCCGTGCCGGCACGGCACGGCGAGCCGACCCAGGCCCGTCATGAGCCGTGCCGTGCCGTGCTGGGCCATCAGAAAAAATTTTCCATGCCCGGCACAGCACGGTTCACTGGGTCGTGCCGGCATGGCCCGATACTGTAGCAGTACGGGGCCGTGCCTGGCATGGCCCATGTGGGCCTGGGCCGTGCCGTGCCATGGGCGGCACGGCCCAGTGCCTACTTCTAGATGGACCCATAGGTCTAGACATGGGCACGGCCCAAGCCCGTCGGGCCAGCCAAAAAATGGGCCGTGCTCCAAAAAAATGGGTGTGCAGGGCACGGCCCGTTAAAAAAATTTGCTCGCCCGGCACGGCCCGCGGCCCATTTTGGGCTGGGCCATGCCAGGGCATGGGTCACGGGTCGTGCCAGTCACGGGCCGTGCCAGGCATGGCTCAACATGGGCCATGCCTGGCACAGCCCACCATGGGCCATTATGGTCAAGGCCCTGATATTAAAAATTATTTTTTTAACTTAATTTTTTTTAATATCAGGCCCTTGTGGGCCATGCCAGCCCAGGCCCATGATGAGCTGTGCTGAGATTGGTCCGCGGGCCAGACTTTCCAAGCCCGGTACGTGGGTCAATGATCCGGCAAGATCTACCTTTCATCCACAACTCGAAGAAGATTATTATTCAATAAGAAATATTTGAATTGAAAAGTGAAGTTTTATTACAATGAGCAAAATGGCTCAGTTTAGGTATACTTCACTGGTAATATACTTGGGGTTTAACCGAATTCCATGTCCTGGGGGTATTGTGTCCCTTGAAAGTTTTTATTGCTCGGAGGTCTTCATTGCTCAGAGGTAATCCGAGTTTTATGTCCTGGGGTTACTATATTCCTTAAAGGTCTTCATTTGAAAAGGCGAGCCCCTCACACCGGACCTTTTTAGGCCGGTTCTCCTTTTCATTTGGCCGTTCCTAAGAGGAGTCGACCATAGTAATCATATTAACATTACCAGTCATCGGTGGGTTTGGTGGGGGTAGTTGTCGAAGCTCTTGTGGACGTTCTACTCTGTGGGCTGCTTCGGAGGTGTATTGATTGAACCTCCATGCCGGGCTTCTGGCGCGCTTTCTTAGCGGTGGGGCCCCATGGAGATGAGGTAGGCTCGTAGGGCTAGTCGGTCGATTCTTTTCTGAGTCTTTTTTCTCCTTGAATTGTTATGCTCGGGTTGACCATCTTGATTCTTCGACCCTGGCTTACTTGTCTGCCAAGGCCATCATGTCGGAGAGGTTCTTCGGTAGTTGATTTTTATGGCTAAGTAGAAGTCCCCCTCCTTTGGCACTCCGCCAGCTAGAGTAGACATGGCCACCTCATGGTTGAGGTGGTCAACTTCTAGCATGGCCGTGTTAAAATGGCCAAGAAAACTTCTCAAGGACTTCTTCTCTCACTGCTTGACTTCGGAGAGGGAGTCAGATTTTCTGTGGCGGCGGTTGCTGATGAACTGACTGGTGAATAGGCGACCCAGTTCATCGAAGGAATCGATGGAATTTGACTTCAGAGTGTTGAATCACGTTCTTATGGACCCCCGAGAGTAGAGGGAAAGGCCCAGTATAGGATCGCATCGATGCTCCATGGAACATCATGATGGACCGAAAGCTACTTAAGTGGTCGTCAGGGTTGGTGACCCCATGGTATGGCTCGATGGTGGGGAGCTTGATATGGGGCGAGATCACCTCCTGCATGATCTTCTCGGTAAAAGGAATACCTTGCTCCACCTTGGGTTGAGGATGGGGCGCCTGCTTGATGACGTCTAATTCCTGACGCAACTCTTTGCACATCTTCTAGAGTTGCCGTTGAACCCCATTATTCCAAACAGTAGAAGAGACGGGGCAGGGGGATCGCGGCGTCAAGTCGTGGCGAGAGAATACAAGGGATAGGGAATGACCCCGATGGGATTTAGGCAGGCTCCTATCTCTGTCCTTCTAGGGAGGCGGTTCAACTCCTTCATAGCCGGTCCGTCAAGGGAGGCTCGTGGCCTCGAATGGATTGGGTGGAAGAGCCGCCGGTGGAACCGGGGCGGTTATTCCACTAGGAAGCTGTTGAGTGGGCGCAGCTAGAAGAGGAACTCCAGGAAGCCTTTGCACCAGCTGTGACAAGGCTTGAACTTGTTGGATCAGCATGGCAAACTGGTCCTGGGTGACCGGGGCTACTGGCGATGGAGGAACTTCGGTTGGTGATGGCTGCGAGGGCATCGTGTTGTCTATAGGATCAGGTCTTTGAGAGGTGGCCTGATTAGGAACATCTGCGTTGCTCTTTTGCGGTTGACCATCTAGGAACATGTCCTTCTTATTTGGAACCTTGTCTCTTTAATTATAAGTTTTAATGGGACTTGAGGCCCATCCCCTAGCGCCAATCTATTGCTGCTGAATTCCGTTCTTCGGCTTGGGGATGGTACACGTCGGAATTCGGGTAGCGCTCTTCCATTCGGATGGACCTGCAAGGCAGTCTTTATGCAGAAAGTACAAGGGATGGACCCTGCGAAAGACCCTCCGATGCCCAAGTCAGTAGAAACACTTAGCAAACAAATGAGAGGAGAAGGCTCTGACAAAAGGATCTCTCTTTGAGAGGGTTTCTTAGGAGTAATGGCCTTTGCTAGAGTTACAAGAATATGAGAGTCCTTTTTTTCTTACCTGAAGGGTCTAGGGATGTGGCATTTATGCGCCGCTAGGATGGTGAGTAGTTACCTGACTTCTCGGGCGCGTTTTAGGGAGTTGGCATCTGATAAGACTGAAATCTCATCAGTTATGGGGATTGGCAGTTGATGAAGCTGACGGGCGCTTTATTAAAATTTTGAAATCCCATTGATTATGGATGGAGTGTTGTATTGGCTTCTGTATCTGTTTTAGGAAGCTCACTCCACAATCCTTGCGATCGGGGTGGTTCATCCTTCGAAATATCCAGCGTGGTTTGAAGCAGCAGTGGCGCTTACGTTGAGGGAATGAGGGTCGATCTCGCCGAGGTATGGAGGTGGTTTGGCCTTGCCGAGATACTGAGATAGCTCGGCCTTACCGAGGTTTGAAGATAGCTCGGCCTTGCCGAGGTACAGGATAACTCGGCCCTGCTGAGGTTCAGAAATTGCTGATGTCAGATCATCTCTCTTGAATGCCCGTGAGGGAATGGTCTTCTTCTCCTTTAGTGGATACCAAGGTGCCATCACTTGGCAGAGAATAAGCGTTGAGGGCAGGTATCGTCAGGCATGTACCGACGCTGAAGACCGAGGTCGAATCTGGGGTCTGTGCTGAGTCCAACTCTGGAGTCGATGCCGACTCTAGAAGCTAAGACCGACTCTGATGTCGGTGTCGTGTCCGACTCTGGCGTCGGTGCCGAGTCCGACTCTGGCGTCGATGCCGGGCTCGACTCTGGCTGTCGGTTGGACTATAGCTTTGTCAGTCAATTTGAACATGGCTTGATCAGCCACATCGGAGATAACTTGGCCCTTGTTGCCATGCACGCTTATTGATGTGGTGATGATTTTCCCCGCATCAAATCTGAAGATGTTTCAAGTTTTAATGTTCAAGCTCAATCTAAATTTTATTAATTGCGTCAATATTTATATATTAATAATAGTGACAAAATAAAAGCTATATTTGAATGCATCTTATTCTTCTACTAGAAAGCCTCATATTTTAATTCTCAGAAAAGTGTTTGTTCATTTGGCTTCTCATGTTTAATATTCATTGTTTTAACTTAAAATCTAGAGGAACTTGCATGTGAGTTAAGTGATATTGTTTGACAGTTATATGTTATATGATAACATATTAAGGGTAAAAATGTAGTTTTAATGCATGATCTTGTTAAGGTAGTTCTCTACTTAGAATCTGTTGCAAGAAATACTATCATATAATCTTTATATTACTATATTATTCTAGACCAGAAGAAAAGGATATAACAAGGTGGATGGAGAAAGATATGCACATTAACACTGTATTCAACTGAAAAATGCTAGCAGAACTGAATCAATTCTTGATGATTTAATGATCTACAACTTCTTGTAGATAATTGATCAAGAATAGCAGTGGTGAGCAGCATGACTCATGCAGTAAACAAGCCTGCTGACCACCGATCACACATCATAATTTCATGATTCTTTGATATTTTAAAGGCTTATTAAAATGGAGGGTGATTTGCACGCAGTCTTTTTGCACACTCACTTTACTACGTGGTCAATGACTCAATTAATATACGGTTAAAAAGAATATATCACGTAGTTTTGAGTATTATCTCCTGGAAAGGTTTTATTTAGTTGCTTCATGCAGTGCTCGAGTTTTGGCATATTTTTACTTCTTTTTTTAACCTTGTATGTGCATGCATTTTTGTATTGGCTGTGGGGAAGACATCGGCGGTGTCTGGCTTGCTATTGAAGTAGCAAGCCAGATCTCTATCATTACTAGTAACAAAAGACAGATCTACAGTCTGCTCTCAGGAGTGATTAAGATGCTTGTTAATTGTTTTGTTAACTGCAATGCATTGATCCCAAAATCAGCCCACATAGTTTATAGTTATTTTCTGGTAGTAGTGATAGTTGGACAGCAAATAATGTACTGAACCAACCAACCTGCTATTGAGTTGAAAAATTCATGTGCCGATAATCTTAAATATGTAAATCAGTAGTTATATAGAGACCGTTCTCAGATGCCTGTTTGTGACCAAATATGAGAAGGAATTTGTCAGAACAGTAATTGAGCTGAAGAACATCATCGGAATCCACTTTCCTGTGAAACAGATTTCCTCAAGCCACTTGAAAATTTAATGGTACACTGCTGTGATTATGTAATATTATCAGGATTATGTATTCTCTTGAACAGAATCGGAGGTTGTCTTTATTAATCATCAGAATGGGCCACGTCATTCTTTGGTCTGATATTACCCCTTCCCAGGGAGAAACATGATGAACGAAAATCTTCCACTCATGTGGAAGATTGTCATGGAGAACCTGATCCAGGTACAGGTTCTGATTCCTTTAATATTCCATTTGAAAGTTTTTTCTGATTGATTTCTTATGCTTCTTCATCAACTAAAGAACTAGTTCCTCCACCATTAGAACTATCCACTCCCTTATTTGACTTGGGGCTTGACCATGAGTTCGTGAACTCACTCTTTCAGAAAATCTTCTTGAGGACCTGACGTAGATGGCCCATAGACATTAATCACCACCTTGCAAAGCCCACCTTATATGTCAGTTGCTCCTGAGGAAAATAAACATTTCATTTGTTTCATTTCCACTTTTGTCCTCCACTTCCTTTTGTATGGAGCAGAGTTAGGCCATGTGTAGACTTGCAATATATAGTTGCTGTTGGAAAAGTTTAAAATAAAATAAAAAAAAGGGACCCATGCGAGCATTTTTTTAATGCTCGCATGGGACGTGAGCAAAACGCTTGCTGCCAGCAAGCATTCATTGAATGCTCGCGTAGCAAGCATTTCGCGAACGCTCGCCAACGAGTGTTCCGCATTATCCTTTCCGCGAATGCTCGAGCATTCCGCGATCCTTTCCGCAAACTTTGCGTGACCAATGTTTTGGGAGGAACGGTCACAAGGCTAAACGACTAAAAGATTTTGTATATATATATAACGATCCGGGCCCACGGACCCGTTTCGTTACAAGAAAGCAAGACGGACAAGGTCCACACCAACTTGGGCCACCACAGCCCAAAAAGGGATCCAATTGGTGCCAATATGGTATCAGAGCCTCGCACTAGTTGGAAGAGCAGGAGCTAAGTGCCACACAGGACAAAGTGCTACATCCATGGGGGATGGGAGCCACCTCTTGAACCTGTGGGGGCTACCTCTAGAATCCTGCTTGCTTGGTGGTTGTGATGAATTACCCCTGGCGATGAGGACGTCGCCTTTATTAAGGGGGGTAGATTGTGATGCTCCTCCCAATTGTCCCACATCGGATAATTGGGAGTTGGTTAAGTGGTTTATAACCGGTTAAGCAAGAAGGAAAAGGCACCAATTGGATCCCTTTTTGGGCTGTGGTGGCCCAAGTTGGTGTGGACCTTGTCCGTCTTGCTTTCTTGTAACGAAACGGGCCCGTGGGCCCGGGTCGTTACAATATATATACATGGATAGGCTATGAAAAAAAAGAGGATCTTGTGATTAGCCTTACAAGTATTTTTATCTTATTTTATTTCCAATGTTTATTATGATTGAATTTTTTCTTGGGCATCTGAAGGATTCATTGGGTTGCACCTCCACACGATCGTGCTCATGGTGGAAGGTTTGGATCGAGCCGGGTCGTTATACCTTGAGGACAGATTGCCAACAACCTGCACGAAGGGGTGAAGACTGATCCATAGGGCAGTGTCTAACACACCTCGGTCCAGACTTAATTCTAAACTTCTTTTAATTTTAATTTGTTTGTGCATTTAAATTTTAAAATTAAATTTCTAGCAATTTCTATGAAGTATTTTTTTTTGCAAAGATAAAAAGATTTTTCCAACAGCTAAGGATCATTTTTATTTTTCAACAACTTATATTGACCTATGTGAATATCAGCAAAGAGGGTGCGACTTTCCTACTTTTTCTGTTCCACCTTTAATTTTACAGTTCTATCTGTACCTTTGATCTCACCGTTCAAATGACCCGATGCTTTCATTTTTCTCATGGATGGACTTACCATGATTCATGAATGAGTTTTCTACTTTGTATTTTAAATGCTTTTAATCATATTTCCTGTGTGGTATATATGATCATGGGACCATGGATTTTTATTGTGCACATGCTATTCTATATTGTTTTTGGATGTTTGTGTGGTATATATGATCATGGGACCATGGATTTTTATTGTGCACATGCTATTCTATATTGTTTTTGGATGTTAGTAGCATGGATCTGGTTTACTGCACATGCCCGACCAAGCCTTTTATGCTAGTTTTCTTCTCACTAGAAATTGTGAGACTCATTAGAAATCATACTATTGTCCTCTTTTCTTTCATATTAGTTGATTAATACTGCCTAATGTGGAAAGTTAGCATACTTGAATATGCATTTTTCATGCTTGTATATATAAGTGAACATATGAGGAACAGTAGACAAAGTCGATACTTTTATGCATGAATCTAAGTGGCAATCATGACAGTACACTGTATAACACAATATGCATGATGTGGCACTAGCATGGGACCAGTTGCTTGTTAATACTTGCCATGCTTCTATGCCAATGCATGCTAAGTGTGCCCTGCACTGGCAGGTAATGGCACAACATAATGCTTATCGTGCTATTATGAGGCAGGCATATCACTGGCATGCAATACTAAAATCCTTGCTTTTATGCAGCAATGAAGACGTGCAATTGACACAACAAATGGCAAATTTACACACTTGCCTTCATATATGCATTATAAATCTTAGAACAATACTATGCGGTGGTCGTAAAGATGTCACATTGTACTTGAAAAGTATAGTGTTATTGTTAAATTCAACAGTCTATATGTTAGACTGTAATAGTATTATTAATTTTTTTTTAAAAAAAAAACATGATTTCACCATAGAGTATGTATGATGCTATGATTAGCTATTATTGCCTATTTATTTCCCATTGAATTGGAGATTGACAACGGTCATAACATGGACATATACATAGGTGTCCATTTCATGGATGCCATTCACCTGTACTGCACATGACAAACATTATAATGACCATTATAGTTGACATCTTTTTGTTGTTATAAAAGTAAATGATATACACACAAAAACCCTGAAAGGCACATTCTGCATGTATGATGCATAATTTATGATTAACAATTTACCAAGTTTTAACGGCTAATAATTACATATGACTATACTGACTCTAGACTAGTCAAATGAGCTCTCCAGAATGGTATGAAATGATTGGTCCATCCCTCCTGCATTTGTATTAGCAATAGACTATTTTATTTCCTACGTTTCTTTTGAAAAATTAAATATTAAAACCATTGAAAAAAAATGTAATTAATCTCATTATCACTATATCAATTGAGATTCTGATATCTCACCCATTACATTATCAACTTAAATTATTTGAATATCTTTACTTCAAACCTCTATTGGAAACTACTACTTAGTTCATCTGTATGTTAGTTGCCCACTAACAATCACTATGTGGCCCAGTAATAAGAATGTGAAGTTGATCTACCTATTGCATCATGGGAAGATCATTTCCCTGTGACAACAATGGAACTGTATTAGCTAATTGTTCGGACTTGCTGAATTAAAATATTGAGAAACTTGGATGAATTTGGATGCTATGATCAGGCTTATCATTAATCTTATACATGTAAATGCTCTGTTTTGGGTAATCAAGTAATTGTTTATTCTACTTGAAACTATGTTTCCTAATCCAACTTTTCTTATAAATGAAATTTGTTGATAATTATGTGTTTTGTCAATTTCTATGTAAGAATATTGGTATTACTTTCCAAATATGAGATTGACCTGGTGACTGGATATGGCCTATCATTTGCGTTGGAAATTAACTTGATTCTGCATATAGTTATGTTTTATCATGTAACGTAAATTTTGACTTACTCAATATTTATTGATGCAATTGTCAAACCCATGTAGTTGGGACAAGGCATTACTGCATGATCTGAGCCTCATAAATGCATTGTAGAAAAGCTTTTTTTCATATGATGATGCTTTTGAATATTACATCGATGATGATTATTTATTTGCATTTTATGCAATTATCATTTCTTAAATAGTTTTATTAAGGTGTGTTCTTTATGGCTATGATGATCCATTTCAGAAGCAAGCACATTACTGTACAAAATGTAGTTTTATTTAATTTTCAAGGGGGCTAAGTCTTAAGCCCATTATTTGGTCACCAGTAGTGAAAACCCAACCTCTGTGATTAGAGATTCCATGAAGGAGGTTCAATATGGTAGAAACGAAGCAGATTGAGTGATCGTGTCAGAGCATAAATATTGAAAAAATTTTCATCCCATCCCTATGATGAGTGCTCTTATAAAGTAGCAAAGTAAATCTGTGTAAGGTTGAGTTATACTCTTAATGGATCTAAGGTAGGTTATCTTTAGGGTATTAGTCACAAATACCCTTGGAGGATTCATCTATATGAGAATTGTCATATTAGGCCGTGACTATAGGTTTGTGCTAATCTTAATAAATTCTCATGAAAAATCAAGGTACTAAGCACAAGGCTTTTAATATGCACTGACCGTTTAAACCTAATTAATCTATACTGTGTGTGTGATTAGTAGAAGTCTGAGTCAAGGACCTAATTCAAGGTTTAATCCACTATGGTTCCTTCAGGTGTATTCAATCAACACTAAGTGAGGTTCAAGTCTACATGACACCTCACCCATTGCGCAGTATAAGATGTCCTAAAATTTTTGTTGCCTTGATTTATTTTATTTTAAATGCTCGCATGGGATGTGAGCAAAACGCTCGTTGCCAACGAGCGTTCATTGAATGCTCGCGTAGCAAGCATTTCGCGAACGCTCACCAGCGAGCATTCTGCGTTATCCTTTCCATGAACGCTCGAGCATTCCACGATCCTTTCCACAAACTTTGCGTGACCAACGTTCTTGAAGAACGGTCACAAGGCTAAACGGCTAAAAGATTTTGTATATATATATACATGGATAGTCTAAGGAAAAAAAGAGGATCTTATGAGTAGCCCTACAAGTTTTTATCTTATTTTATTTCCAATGTTTATTAGAATTGAATTTTTTTTTTGGCATCTGAAGGGTTCATTGGGTTGCACCTCCACACGATCGTGCTTGTGGTGGAAGGTTTGGATCGAATCGGATCGTTATATCTTAGGGACAGATCGCCAATAACCTGCACAAAGGGACGAAAACTAATCCTTAGGGCAGTGTCTAACACGCCTCAGTCCAGGCTTGAATCTCAACTTCTTTTAATTTTAATTTATTTGTGCATTTAAATTTTAGAATTAAATTTCAAGCAATTTCTATGAAGTATTTTCTTTTTTGTAAAGATAAAAAGATTTTTCCAACGGTTGCAAGATGTCCTGGTTGCTGTTCAGGCTGCAGCAGAAACGGCTAAATGAGCAGCAGCGTCTTACACTGGTTAGAATCACTGTAACCTGTCCTAGAAGAACATGTTGTCCTCGTCTGTGGATATCTAGGAATTCCATGGGTGCTGATCAACTCTGCTTAGCAGAGAGGGCAACATTCAATTGATATATAATGGAGGTTGACTGACCTACAAGGAATGTTTTCTCAAACATCAGTCGACAGGGCTCGTATTCGCTATATTCGAGCATGCTCCAATGGCAAGACTGAAGACTCAGACCTTAAGCCAGATATTCCTTCCATAGTAGATAATTCATGTTTGAAATGCTTGTCTAGAATCTCCAACAATTGAGAAGCTTTAGCCATATACCAAGGTTTGTTATATACGTTCAGTGTTTGGTAATGCAAATTGCTTCCAAATAGCAGTGTAATCCTATTATTGTCTTAATGCTTTTTCTTGATGTTGTGTATACTGCACTTAATTGATGCGTATAGGTTTATGGACTGGTCTGGTTGTGCAACGAACTAGTGCAGAAATTAAATTTTGCCATAGCCTTTTGATTTTTCTTTGTAATTTTGACTTCTTATACTATTTTTTCCCCGTGTTCCGCCTCATTGTTGCACATCTGGTCTTTCTAGAAAAGTGGTGACGTCCTTAGAAGAGTTGGAATGGAGAAATCAGAGACCTCTCTCCAAGTACATGGCCGGTATCTGCAGCAAAGAACTATTCCATGTTTGTCTGAAATACAAAAATGCTGGGAGGCTTGGAAGTTGGAATAGGAGGTTCAAAATTGCACTCCAGCATCCCAAGTCACCATGCAAGGAGAGAAAATTACGAATCGTTTCCTTACAGATACCTGTTATAATTACGAATTAATACAATGCCACAATAAGACGATAATTCTTAAGTCAGAATTAAATACTGCACAAATTCAATGGAGGTTCACATGCAAATCAGATGTAAAAGAATGCAGTCACGGCATCACAGCAGATAAGATCTAGAATTACATTTCTTTCAACTCCACCCCCAAACTCGAAGGATCAATTGAATTTTTTTACACTCAACTCCACCCCCAGAAGAATTTTTTTAAAAAAAAAAAATGAATGGACGGGAAATTTTAATTCCAATAACATGTACAAAGAAAAAAAAAATCACATTGTTATGGAACAAAGATCTTCAAACACTGTCCTGATGTTAGGCCTCTCATTTACAGGAAGAATACACCTAAGAGATACAGCAAGCAATTCATCCATCACCCTTGGGGCTTCCTCCAAACCTGCAATGTCTCGGTCAAAGCAATCTGTTCCACGCCCCTCCCTATTGCACATCTGAACCCAATCAGTAAGATCAACTGCCCCAGATTGGCCTGAAATAATATCACCAGCACTTCTTCGGGTTAGCAGTTCCATTAATATCACCCCAAATGAATACACATCAGCCTTGAATGATGGGAACGGTTTGCCTGTAGTAGCTAATTCAGGTGCACAGTATCCAAGTGCTCCCAAATTTAGAATCTGCTCGGCAGTGCCACTTTGTGTCATGAGTCGATATAGGCCAAAGTCTGTCAGCCGAGCAGTGAGGTCTGGGCCAGTCAGGAGTATATTTGTTGGCTTTAGATTACCATGAGGCAGGCCCTTCTCATGATGAAGGTAGAACAAGCACCGAGCCACATCTGTGGCAACCTTTAGCCTTTGGTTCACTGATAGGCGTGAGTACCTTCTTGGTGTTGACTCTGCACAGTATATGCAGAACAAAGGTGAAATCATATATTTCACTGAGGAGCATATTGCTAGCGGGAAAAAGATAGTGCCAGGCGTAAGGCCACAAAAGCATCAAATTCGCTTGTACCAGTTTGTGAGGAGAATGTCCATGCTAAGGTGTCAATAAAATAGCCAAAATATTCAGCGTAAAGGAATATATAAATTTGGGAGGATATAAGAAAAACCATAGTGAAGATGGGGGGAAATGGGATTGAATCACATTGTTGGAGCAGCAATGATGATCAATCCAGAAAGTTTCTATACGTTGATTATAGTAAAATTAGGCCAAAGCCCAAATCAAAAAGAAAAAGAGGTTCTACCATTAATGGACCAAAGATAACATTAATAGAAGGAAAGCCAATACATAGGTGTGGTGCAGACAATCAAAAATAGTAGAATACATGTAATTAAAATCCTCTTCACCAATCATCCAACTAGACTATACACTATGATCATTTTTGTAGGCTTAACCACATGTTTCATTTAAAATCCCATCTTAGATTGTAGGTCTATGACCGACAAGCACCCAGAAGTACTGTGAGATTGATCAGATATGAGCACAATTCTTTTTCAATGAACATCTTACTCATAAAGGTTCAATATCCACATCAAATCCACTTCCTAAATGTACTAATTTTTATATTCTTGAATGCAGCTGAGATCTGACTTTACATATGGTGCCTAAGAGGGTTAGCCATCAACTCATCAGCAGTTCAGTAATAATGAAAAAAGAGTTGCTCTTCATAGAGGTGAATCTTAAGCCATGGACTGCCTCTTCAAGTTAAAACTTGTCCTTGCTTAGTACTTCTGAGGGAACCATCTTTCTCTCTGAGGCCATTTTGAAGAGAACCATCATGATCTCAAGCATTATGGAAAGGCAATTCTAGAATATCCATAGTTTATATGCAGCAGGGTTGTCTATGATACATGTTAAGATCCAATGCAATACCCCCAGGGAGGTAGGGTGTCAAATTCTTCACATTCACCAACAGAAAAGAGGTTGTGCTAGAGTTTCCATGTGCCCTGATGCAGATTCGTTCAACCTTGTAACACAATTGGCAGAGGTATATAGAGAACAATAACATGGAAGAGAACAATCAGGAAGTTTGACTTCACCTAGTTCAGGATGAGGCAAGGGTTTGGGTTCAGACAGGTTCAAATTAGGTTAGCCTTGCATACATAGGTCTGTCCCATTACAAGTTCTGACCCTGCAGCAGAATGTTCATACCCACTAGCAGTCAATCCTAGTGATTTGCACCTGATTACTTGAATCTGCTAACTTTCCTAGTTCCTTCAAGCCTACCATACCCACCACAACAGGCTAACACACGTTCCATTCTCTTCAACAATTACAAAAATAAATGTAAATAACATGTAGGGATGCTAGCAAAATGTTTAAAAAGTTCAGTAAGAGTCCAGTATATACCATATTAACATGTAGAGGTATTGTACAATGTAAACTATGATCCAAAAATACTTTCATACTGACCCAGCAAGACATGTAGATCCTACCTATGCTCAACCTGTTTGATGAGTGGGTTAGGGATGCCTGACATACACGG
>UESW01002531.1:68705-203297 GCA_900491605.1 Calamus simplicifolius | reverse complement strand
AACCAAAAGTCACGTGGAAGACTAATATGATATATTTATGAGGGAAGATCGATATTCACTTTCTATGTCTATATATAGGACATATTGTATTGAGTCTAAGTGAGTGAGGAAAGCTTTATGAAATGATAATATAGAAATTTCTTCCACTCCAAGCATTTTTTCTTGAGCATTCAAAGTGCGCTACCAGAATATTTTCCAACAAATTTGGTATCAAAGAGCAAAGAGCTAAAGAACCTGGTCAATCCTAAAGCAAAAAAAGAAAGCCAGATAGCCAAAAAGCCTGGTAGATCATAAAGCAATCAGAGAGCAGCTTCAGAATCGAAATGAGTTCATGAAGAAGTTGTTCATATTCTCCATCAAGGTGTTAAGTCTTCGAATCAAAAAGAATCCGTTGAAAAGTGTGCAAGTCTAAGATAAAAGAGACTTTGCAAAAGAAAAGAAAATAAGAGTAGTCTTTAGAGGTTAAAAATAAGAGATCTTGGTAATAACACCAATTGTGCAAAATGAAGGATGAAAAGGTAATAGTTATGGTTGCGCCATATAAGGTAATGCTCAAAGAAATACTTGAAAAACTAACTTTTTTCAGCAAGGTATACAAGTGAGAAGTCTGGACCAGAACATTCTTCAAGTTTTGTGGCAACAGTTATTCTTGAAAATACAAGTGAAAGTTTATGATCAATGGTCATATTATTATTTCAAAGAAGGAAGCAGAAAATACTGTAGCATTACAAGCAATTATCTATTTAAAAAATACTTATAATATTACTTTGAAAGATGTTCATTTTTAGAAAATTGAAGATGTCAAGATATCAGTGCAAGATTTGCATGAAGCCTATGAAGAGCTGAAGAACAAATATGAAGATATAATTAAAGAATTAAATGAGCTGAAGCTGATAATGAATAAAAGAATTATCATAAAGATGAAGAAAGAGTGATTGAAGAAATATAAGATATCCACCTCATACATCAATGAGAAGAGCATTTGCCATAAGAGATTTTTCTTCTGGTTGCAGTTCAAATTAGTAATTGAAAGTATGATGAAGAAAGGACAATTAAGTTTAAAGGGGGTGTTGAAAAAAGATAAACTTAATTGTGTTGAAGAAACCGAAATGTCATAATAAATTCTGAAGGATTAATTATAGTGGCAAAAAACTAAGAGTCATATTGAAAATGAAGAGTCATGTGGAAAAACAAAAGTCATATGGAAAGACTAAAAGGTTACATTATAATGTATTTATGAGAAAAGATCAATATTCACTTTCTATGTCTATATATAGGACATATTGTATTGAGTCTAAGTGAGTGAGGAAAGCTTTATGAAATGATAATATAAAAATTTCTCCCACTCCAAGCATTTCTTCTTGAGCATTCAAAGTGCGCTACCAAAATATTTTCTAACAAGGACTAATCTTTTTATCATGGGCTATGCTTTTGGCATAGAAAAATGCACAGAGTGGTCCGGTCTTGTCCGCAGGTTTGACAAACGGGATGGCTAGGGGTTATGCTTGTTATATCCTCTTGATATCATCTGATCGTAGCAGATGGCAACAACGTGGCTTAAAGACCGTGAAGTGTTGTGACTAGAGGTCAACATGGTGTTAACTTAATTTGGCTCCATCACATGCCCATACTCCCAAGGTTGAGAGGCTTACTTAGGCGAGGGTGTAAATCTAAGTGAGCATCGGATTTGCCTAAAATGAGGTCCTTTTAGAGTAAGCCTACAAGTCTGTTTTGGCATGTCAATCCTTGGGCTTGCTAGCTTTATTAAGGGTGCTTAGCAAAGGACCTTTGCAAGCTCTCTCTTCCCTCCTATGAGAGAAAGTTCTTTTGAGCTGTTGGTCTTGCTCCATACTTTGCTTCAGGTTGGTACAAGAGTACTTGTCAGGGAATCAACTTCTGATAGGAGAATGAGGCGCTGCTTTAGGATCTAGTAGTGATGATAGGGCTACATTGATTACAAGATCTCTCTATTTCCATTAGGGGAGTTATTTTTCAAACCGGTGTCAATTGACACCGATTTAATAGATTTAGTACGGAAGTCAAACATTTTATGCAAATGGTGTTAAAGTTAAAAACGCCATTTGAAATAGCATTTTTAACATCCACCGTGGCACTAAAAAAATGCTACTTAAAATAGCGCTTTTAAAAGCACCATTTGAACTGGCACTTCTTAAAAGCGCCACTTCAAGTGGTGCTTTTAAGAAGCACCACTAAACGCTCTCCTTCTCGTAAAAGAAGCGCGTAAAGTGAAGAAACGGTTAAGTGGTACTTCTTAAAAGGGCCATTTTAAGTGGTGTTTTACATCCACTGATGTGGCACCACATAGGATGTTAAAAATGTCATTTCAAATGATATTTTTAACTTTAACACCATTTGCGTAAAATGTTCGGTTTTCGTACTAAATCTGTAAAACTGATGTCAATTGACACCAGTTTGAAAAATAGATCTCCATTAGGGTCCTTCTAGTTGGTTTAGGTTTTGTGCCCCTTCTTTTCCTTTTACTTCGAAGGGCGAGAGGAGCGCTACACACTTGAATCAAGTGCGGGATTGGCGACTAATGACCAACGATTCATGCTTTTAGAAGTAGATGCCTTGGCCCTTTAATCACCTTTCTATTATACCTATTGTTGGTTTTTTCAAAAAATTTGAATTTTCTTTTTCTTTTTTGGCTTGTCGAACCTTCAGCGCTTCGTGATTGCATTTCTTCTTCCTCAATCTTTTTTTTTTGGCATTGTCCCCCCTTTTCTTCATTTGTGGTTGGCTGCATTGGTTCTAAAGGCTTGCTATTTTGCCAAAGATGGATCATTTCTGATTTTCCTTGGCACAAAGTTGGGAGCATACTATCAAAAAAAGCAATAGGGAAGGGAGGGGGGGAGTGTAATGAAGGATCAGTATTTGGTGAGGGTTCAGCATCGTCTAGTCTTCTGCCCTTACAATTTAAGAAGGTAGCACGTCTCATTGAGAGACCATCTCTGGTCTTGTTGAGGGTCATCCCCGCTTCTATAGTCTTCGCTAGCCTGTTGATTGGACGATAAAGTTCTCTCCCTTCAAAGGGCCTTAAAGTTTCTATGGATCCAAATTGGACCTTCTCCATAAGTTGAGCATCTCCTTCCCATCTTTCAGCAGGTGTAATCTTGGGTTAGGCAGACCTATAGCCCGATCTTTACTTGGTCACTCTGGCACTTGTGTGCGGCACCGCTTTACCCGATTTTCCTAAGGAGACTATGCGACGTGGGATAGTGTCACGTCATGGACTTTGATCGATGCTCGTAATAGACTGAGTGTCTAGGGGCCCTTTTCAATTGAGAATTGATGAATATCACATTCCCGACCTGTGTATTTACCATCGGGAGTATGCTTTTACCCTTTTTGAGCGAAATCACCAAGCAAGAGCCTCCTTATGAGAGGTTGAGGAGATGAAAAAGAGGCTCGATAATATATGGCAAGAGCTGGGAGAGCCAAGGCAGCATCCATGGTAGAGGCAAAGAGATTCGAGGTTAATGTCGGAAGACTTGCGATGAAGCTTGTAGAAGTGGAAGCCAAGGCAATGAGGACCAAGGTGAATGCGGCTAAGACGAAGGCCAAGATCATTGGACTAGAAGCTAAGGTGCAAGCCACCGAAGTTAAGCTGATGAAACATGGCGAAACATTGCGGTGGAGATTGCAGCCAAGTACCTCGATCTCGACTTCTCATTTTCAGATGTCATGGAGGGGAGCCCTAATGGTAGAGGCAGTTGTGCATATGGTCCTGTCAACCATATGGACTAATCCGAAGCGAGGAAGCATCGCTGCAGGGGTCAAAGACACTACAACCATAGGCCAACTTGAAGGAGGGTGCCACTAGTGGCTTTGGCCACTTCACTGACTTTAGTTGAGGTTTGGTTGTCTGATGAGGTTGAGGTGGGACCACTGCTGATGATCATTCCTTTAAATGAAGAGGAAGAAGAAGAAGCTTCCGCAACTTACTAGGGCATCTATGATGCCCCCTAGCTTTGGTTCTTCTTGAAGTGTTCCTTCATCATGTGGTCTTCTGATGGCCATCTTCCATTTCTTTAGCCTTTTCTTTTTCTTCCTTTTGATGGGATGTGTTTTCATATTTGATTTCAGGTATGTCATATGATGCCTCTTGGTTTCCCTTGCACCTACTTGGTGGCTTGATGAGTAAAATACTTTCTTCTTTTTTATAAGACTGGGTCGCCTCTTTCTTATGTAGAAGTGGTTGAATGGTGCTTTTCCTCCTTCCCTTATATTTTTGGTGCCAAGGATAACATCATTGGCCTTGTTGGCCGAAGGTTTCCTCCAAAGGAAAAAGAAATTGCTTTAGGAGAAGCATAACCAGTGATATGAGACAGAGTACACACGAATCAAGATTCTGTTTCGGCAATAAGTGATCCAGAAGTCTGGCATCTAAGTTGTTTACTTTGGGTTGAAAATGTTTTGGATTCGCTCGTTGTAACTTGTGAGTAGTCATATCTTCAGCTGCTGTGTTTAAGCATGGTTACCCATAAATAATGTGGGTTAACCATTGTTGAACATGAAAGACAGTAGACACATATTGTCAATCATAGTTGACCATGGTTGATCTGATTATTTTTGTCACTTCTAGAAGCTCAGTTCTAAGTGCAAAATGGCTTGATTTGAAACTCATGTTTTAGGAACTCATTTCATAAATTTCTCACTGCTATATGCTATCAAATTAACCTGTAGTGGCAATTGTTGAGGTCATGGAAAGATAAAAAGAATGTGGACATTCTTCATCCAACTTGTCCAAATTATTGGGAAAATTGACTTATTAGATGGAAGAAAGTGGAATTATTGCCGAGACCACTTAAACCTACATAACCAGACTAGAACAAGCATAAAGGCATGAATCATGTTATCATCAGTTAGCAGAAGTAACGTCCTTGCTTCTGTAGATTCAAAAATTGTGGAGAAATTGTCCATCTTCCATGATGCCAAGAAGGTTGGATGATACTTGTGGTTCTAGTATTAACCAGAAATAACCAAGACATAAAGAAATTAGTCCAATTGCTCAATATTAGATGGCAATCAATCACCACATTATTAATTGGATGCTTTTAGTTGAATGGCCTCCACAAAGAGGAGACAATTGTTACTGAATTGAGTTGTTTTAGGAAACTTTATAGATGTAGGCTGGTACATGATGACACTTTTACATAGGGACACAGTAGATTTTGTTTAAAATCTAGTGAGGACCCTTGCATCAAGAATGAGAATGTATGAAGCTTGGTATGCCGTACCATCCCATGTTGAGTGTACCATACTGTATCAATGGTGAAATGAGACTCAGCACTGGTATTCACCGGGTCTCAGTACATTGAACCAACCTATGTACCTGGCATACTGACGCTATACAACTGTGGTACTAGTACATATCCAGTATCGAGATGAGGAATCCTAGTATGGAAAGAGTAGGTCACCTTGATAGAGTGTCTTTTTGAAAGAACAAACTCATGCAGAATTGCTACTTAGCTCTTCAAAAAAGATTTAAAAATAGTATACTTTAAAAAACTCCTAGCCAATTCCTGTTTGGTTTATACTACCTTGAGAAATCCCTTTTCATAGAGCTTTAAGATGGATATTTCTATCATGATGGTAATGAATTTACTATGAGTTCCACAGCATGTAGATCTTGTTGAGTCAGGCCAAAATCCAGTATTTAAGTTCTGCTTGCTAAAAGTTATGGTTCATCCACTTTCTTCGTTGCTTGAGTAGACAGTTTGCAATTGCATGAATGGATTTAATAATTTCTTTTGTTTCTTTCTGATATTACAAGTTGAATCTCATATGATTTAATGCGGCTACCAAATTCTTAATATGCTTGTATTTACAGAACTCCTGATGTGGCTTCCATGCATCTTATCACAGGATCTCAGCGTTGGATAAAAATTGGAAGAAACTTTAGGGTTATGTTACCTTTATAAAGCATGAAACCTTGTTGTTAGGCCATAGAAGGAAAATAGAGGAGCATACACATGTTTAAAAAGCAAACTTGGCTTTCCATGGATTTTCTCCCTTGAGATGAGATTTTAGAATCATGCATGACCAAGTAATTCACGCTGATTAAATCAGCTTTTAAAGCAGTAGTGGTTAAGTGTGCCTCTCTGCCACCATTAAGACCCTAGGGGGATCTTTCTTTAACCATGTCATGGTAGTGTTGTAGTTTGATGTTACTCATGGCATAATTATTTTTCAAAATTGCAACTTTTAAGTGATGATGGCATGCTGTTCCATTTTTTATTAACCTTTGTCGTTAGGTTAGCTTTACAAATTCCTGTTCCATTCTTTTAGTGTCTGTTTTGATGGCTGAACCCGTTATCCTGTTTTATCTATCAAACATTCCGGAAGTTTCTCCATAGCATAAAGTGGAAAGGAAGAACCTGGAGGAGTCCTAAGGAGTCTTGAGCACAGTGTATCCCTATTTTATAGGGATAATGGAATCCACCGACAAGATGATTATCCCTGAAAATCATGATAAATAAATTGCAGCAATCCTCTTATCTCTCTGTTCTCCCTCTGGTTCCTTCCTTCCTAAACCATCTTAAGAAGCAGCTGTCTCATCTGATAAGTTATAGCCAGGATGCAGCATTCCAGCACCCATATGGGCTTCGCATCATCGTCGTTAGCCTTTTCACTCACTTCATCATCCCTTGCATCTGCTAAAAGTTGGGCAGTATCTTTTCTCTTGCACATGACCATAGCATCTCATTTAAGTAACCACTTCCTCCAACAAAATGATGATGTTTGAATTGTTGATTGTAATGGTACTTCATATTTGCTAGTACATTAGTATTATTCCCAACTGTTATCTGGGTTTTATTTGATCGCAGATTCCTAGTACTACCGTAAGGATGAGAAAACTTGTTGTTGAGGTATGTGACATTGTTGCAAAACGTGGAGCTCGTTTGGCAGCTGCTGCTGTAGTAGGCATTCTGATAAGTTTATTAATGATTTTAATTCTAATTTATTATTAAAATAAATATTAATTATTTTAGATTTATTAAGAATTGAATATTTTATTAATATTTTTTAGAAAAGATGGTCAGAGATGGAAACGGGCTCAATTTTTGGAGTCCGTTTGCTCAAGAAGGAAGAAAAGATGATTTCGCATGATTCTTGGTGCAAACTAACTCAGGTAACATAGAACAGACGGCTAAGGAGTTTTCTCATGATATATGAACAATCTTGAGCTCCGATTGACTTCAACTTTGATTGGAAGTAAAATGCTCTAAACGAGCTTTATAAAAGAAGGACCTCAGGCTAGTAGTCCATGAAGGAAGGAGTTTGATACAAAGTTCTTTTTCTTTTATTTAGATCATTTATATTTAGGTCTATGAGAGAAAAATTATGGAAGGGATGCTGGCAATGTGTGGCTAGATTCTTTCAACTTGGGATGATGATGAAGTCTGTAACCAGGTTTTATTTTTTTTTTTGTTCTTAATTTCTATGCAATAAATATCATGCTCTTCTTTAATATATTTTTGAGTTATTTTTTTATCAAGATTTTGATTTGGCGTATATGGCCTATACTCTCTATCGACTTATCGTGATCTCAGGATACAGTACGTGCCTAAGAGAGAGATCGTAGTATGATAGTTTAGACCTCTAACTTTATAAATAATTAGATAGTTTATACTCTAAGTGGACGTATCGTGATATCTTGATATGGTCCGTGCCTGATGAGAGATAAATTATTCTGAGCCTAAATTTGCAAAAATTATTGCTATTGCAACATAAAGAAATGATAAAACCTATTTTCATAGTGGATTTGGATACCTGGGTTGCTTCTCCTATTGTTTTAATTTCGTTAATTAATTAGTTGTTATCTTTTAATAACATCTATTTTTAATATAATCCTCTACAGATAATTTTTTCTTTGTTTCTCATGAAATAATTGTTCTTGATCCTTGAGAATACGATTCCGAATCACCACTAGCTATAGTAGTGAGTAAATTTTATTTTTGACTGTCAATGACAGCTATCAAATTTTAGCATCGTTGCCCGGGATCCAAGTATGATTAGTTCACAAAAAAAAAAAAAAAAAAAAAAAATTACCATAAATTTTCTCTTAATTTTATTATTATTTTTGATTTTTTATTCTTTTTGTTATTTTATTATTATTCATGCTTCTATAAAAAAAGGAGTAAAAAAATCTTTTTTTTGAATAGTTATTCTCTCTTTAGTTTATTGCTTGCTTTTAGTTACCTTAATTATTAGATTTTTTATCTTCTTTTAACATAAAAAATATTACTTCTTGTCACAAATCCACTTTTAATCTAATTAACTTTTCTTTTTAATTAACTTACCTTAAAGAACCTAAAAGAAAACCCTAAAATACTTTTCATAAAATATAATTAATTTAAGGAAACAAATAATAAACTTTAAAAACTTCATAACTTGTTTTGATACCTTGTTTGACTTGCATTACATTTTCATAAAACACTTTAAGGGCACAACTCCTAAATACCATAAGGTAGGGATTTCATTGCCCTTCCTTGGCCTATAAACCACCATCCTACGTACTGCATAACCCTAAGCCATTAATTTAAAATGAATTAGATAATGGCCCCTAAGGATTTTCGAGCTCATTAGGACAAGAGACTCTGAGAGTTGGACTAAGCTCAGTATTAACTGGTGATGGAAATTATGTATACTAGATATAATCAAATTCATGAAAACATTGCGGAAGATATAATATAAAATTCTTAGATGCCCAGGATCCTTAGGAACCTATTCATTAAATCTCAAATAAAATCTAATTTTATTCATACCTGAGTCCTTTATCGATGTAGATGAGGATGAAGCTGGTTAATCCTTTGCCATTAGCCGTCCATGTGTCCGGCCTCTAACGGTGATCCACGCGGAGAAGAGGGGATGAAGACATCCAAGGTATGAAGATGATACTACGGGAGAGAGGGGTGCTAGTGCCTCTTGAATCCCCTTACAGAAATACAGAAGATATCTTTGAAGAAAGATTTAATCTTTTCTTCTCATGCTCTTCCTTCCTAGTAGGAAGGAACCATATTATAGGGTGAAAAGGAAACGTTCCAAGGGAGAACAAGAGACCTCTTTCATGGTAACGTTAATCCAAAGAAACAAAAGAAACTCCAATTTCATGGTAACATCATGGTAACATTAATCCAAGTAAACGGAAGAAACTCTCATTCTTATGGTAACGTTAATCCAAGTATCACAATCTCAGCCTTTGAAATTAGGAGTTAATTATCTCATAACTACTGCCTCAATTTGTACGTGTTCATCATCGAACCATAGAGATTCATCATGCCTCATCCCATGGGCATGATCCCATCTTCACATGGCTGAGATTGGCCATCCCTACTCGAATAATCAGAGCCATTCATCACATAGATCAAGTCATATTTGGGTATCCAATTATTTGTTCATCATATGCACAATAATTTCTCCTTAACATTCCTTCTACTATAATGGATCATATCCATTATTATTATATCTTCTTTAAATTGGGCATCATCCAATTATTTAATTGATCATCTTATCTGAATTAAATCTAATTTAATTCTCATTTTAATTCATCCAAATTCTCCTTAATGCGTGTAACCCATTAGGCCCTTTAACATGTTGGCAATAATCATGTCCTAATATAGACCCTAGGAATCATTGGACAACTCTTTGTCTAAGTCAACAACATGATTATAGATCATGAGAGGCCTCTAGCAAAGCATCATGACCACCCAACTGCTAAAGGTTTTATTGACGTGACCATCAACACCTATCCATGAACGGTTACCATATGATCAAATCCTTTCGTCACATATCCCAGATCAATCAGTGGTATGGAATGTATCAATCCTGTAATTGATCTTTGTTTACTTGATCTCAGGAAAATTGACTCATATGAATTAGAACTTCGAAACCATTTCGAATTCCAACTCAACCTTGCAAGGATTTAACAATCAATTTAATCCATCAAGTAGCCGTGGGATATAACCCTTTCTATCAAGGAAGACGAATCCTGTCTTGATCAACACCATCTTCATGTGCTTCATGTCATACCCAACCGACACCATATTTGTCATCCATGGCTAGAGCGACGTTTGGATGCCATCAAAGCATGGCATTCCACACATGAGATGCAATGAAGATCTCAAGTTAAAGGATCACTCACACCACCGTCATTAGAGATCAACCATCGACACTATATAGAATATCCATATGGGATCTCTGTATGGGTCATCCAATGCATCGTTACAATAACGAGCATCCACACATCTATCCAAGTGTCTTCATACTTTAGCTTGTGAAATCAGCTGCTCACCCCAAAGGTGAGGATATGTAATGTGTGCTAGTCTCACGGTGTTTGATGGTGTCCAGTCCCATCTACATATCGAGTAGGGAAGTTTAAAGAATCGAACCATAACGTGCAATTTGGATCTCACAATTTGTAATCTCTATTATAAATTCCATATGCACGATTCACATTCTTTTGGACTTTATCTTATAAACATATATATCAAATAAAAGACATCTGAATAGATAAAGAAACCATTTTATTTGATTTGTATTCATAGAATGTATACAGCATTCAATCCAATTGGATTTAGGGCATACACTAACAATCTTTCACTTGCACTATAGCCATTCACCCATGTATTTAATACCGAGTGACTTAACATAATTATCATGCTTCTGCTGCAGCAGGGCTTAGTGAGCGGATCAGCTACATTATCTTCAGTGGGGACTTGTTCTATTTTTACATTATTTCTACCAATAATCTCTCTAATTACATTATCCTGAGTACATGTTTGGACCTCTAATGAGACCTTGGCTCCTTAGCTTGTGCAATAGCTCCATTATTGTCACAATACAAGTATACTGGATCAGCAATGCATGGAACCACACCAAGTTCAGTGATGAACTTTTTGATCCAAATTGCTTCATTGGCTGCATCTAATGCTGCAATGTATTCGGACTCGGTTGTAGAGTCGATAGTCATTTCCTACTTGGAACTCTTCCAGCTGACTATACCACTATTGAGTGTAAAGACATAGCCTGATTGAGATTTATAATCATGTTTATCAGACTGGAAACTAGAATTCGTATAATCCTGAACTATGAGTTCGGGTCCTCCATAAACCAAGAACATATCCTTAGTCCTTCGTAAGTACTTAAGGATATTCTTGACGGCCATCCAATGTTTCTCACCAGGGTTTGCCTGGTATCTACTAGTGATACTCAATGCATAAGAAACATCAGGTCTGGTACATAGCATCGCATACATGATGGATCCGATTACTGAGGCATATGGAATCCTATTCATGTGCTCTCTCTCCATTTGGGTTTTAGGACTCATGTCTTTGGAGAGATGTATCCCATGCGATACCGGCAGGAATCCCTTCTTGGATTTCTCCATGCTAAACCGTTTTAGCACTTTATCTATGTACATTGATTGGGACAATCCAAGCAACCTCCTAAATTTATCTCTATAGATCTTAATACCCAATATGTAGGCTGCTTCTCCAAATCTTTCATGGAGAACTTGCTGGATAACCATTCCTTCACTTCTTGCAGCAAGGATACATTGTTTCCTATCAATAATATGTCATCTACATATATCAGGAAAACAATAACACTCCCACTAACCTTCTTGTACACACATGGATCATCCTCATTTTTGATAAAATCAAACTTTTTGATTGTTTCATCAAAACGGATGTTCCAACTTTTAGAGGCTTGCTTAAGTCCATAAATGGACCTTTGCAGCTTGCATACCTTTTGAGAATCAATGGACTCAAAACCCGTAGATTGTGTCACACATCCTCCACTAAATCACCATTTAGGAAGGCGGTCTTGACATTCATTTTCATATCTCATAATCGTAATAGGCTGCAATCGCAAGCAAAATCCTTATGGACTTAAGCATGGCTACAGGAGAAAAGGTTTCATCAAAGTCAACACCTTGCCTTTGCTTGTAACCTTTTGCAACTAGCCTCGCCTTATAGGTAATCACATTACCATCCATGTCTGTCTTCTTCTTAAAGATCCATTTACACCCAATGGGTTTTATCCCTTTAGGTGGATCAACCAAAGTCCATACTTGGTTGTCGTACATAGAGTCCATTTCAGACTTCATTCTCTAGGAATATGGCATGCCTTGAGACAAAAACCTTTTGCTCGAGTGGGTAGTAGAAGTAGTATCCTTTTGTTTCTTTAGGATATCCCATAAAATTACACTTGTTGGATCTAGCTCCCGGCTTGTCCGACTCATTATGCTTTACAAAAGCATAGCAACCCCAAATCCTTAGATGACTAAGGGTTGGTTTCTTTCCACACCATATCTCATAGGGAGTGGAACTGACCGACTTAAACGGAATTCGGTTTAGAGTGTATTCGGCTGTGTGTAGGGCATAACCCCAAAATATTTTGGAAGATTTGCAAGGCTCATCATTAATCGCACCATATCTAATAATATGCGATTTCTTCTTTCTGATACACCATTATGCTGTGGCATACCAGAAGGAGTCCACTGAGAGAGAATCCTATTCTTCTTCAAATATTCTAAGAACTCATGGCTTAAGTATTCCCCACCTCGATCTGATCGAAGTATCTTAATACTTTTGCCATTTTATTTTTCTACCTCGGATCTGAATTCTTTGAACTTTTCAAAGGCTTCAGATTTGTGCTTCATCAGATATACATAACCATACCTGTTATGGTCATCTATAAGTGTGATGAAGTAAGAAAAACCTCCTATTGCTTGAATATTAATAGAACCACATACATCCGAATGTACTAGTCCTAAACATTCAGTTTCTCACTCACCCTTTTAGTAAAGGATGACTTAGTCATTTTGCCATGTAAGCATGACTCGCATTCCTCAAACGATTCCCAATCGAATGAGCCCAAGTAGCCATCCTAATGTAACTTGGTTAAACGTATTTCATTTGCATGGCCTAAACGACAGTGCCATAGGAATGAGTTCTTAGAATTATTTGATTTAAATTTCTTAGTTTCTACATTGAGAATATGGCATTGTAAATTCAAAATATAAATCTCATTGAACATTTCAGCAGAACCAAAGAACATTTCATTTTTAAAAATTGAAATTCCTTTATTTTCAATTTCAAATGTATATTCATCATTTACAAGACATGAAATGGAAATAATGTTCTTGTTATGTTTGGAATATAGTAACAATTATTAAGATCCATTACAAGCCCAGTGGGCAAAGATAAAGAGCAAGATCCTATAGCTAAAGC
Source organism: Calamus simplicifolius (assembly GCA_900491605.1). Lineage (NCBI taxonomy): Eukaryota > Viridiplantae > Streptophyta > Magnoliopsida > Arecales > Arecaceae > Calamus > Calamus simplicifolius. Next base: position 190,038 of record UESW01002531.1, on the reverse strand, counting down.
AGCAACCTTTAATTCATTCCCATGCGTAGGATCACTTCATCTTTTTTCAGCTTTCTATTACTTCTTATCATCTGCATATTAATACAAATATGAGATCCACAACGGGTATCCAATACCCAAGTGGAATAAGAAGTAACATAAGAAAACATCTCAATCATAAATATACCTGATGTAGAAGCATCTGTATATTTCTTTTCTTTCAGACTAGCTAGATAAGCCTTGCAGTTTCGCTTCTAGTACCCTTCCTTGCCACAGAAGTGACACTTCCCCTTGGCTACTTTGTTTTTCTTAATGCCCTTATTTGGTTTAGTTGCCTTGGCCTTTTGGACCTTATTCTTCTTTGGCCACTTCTTATGAGCGCCAGAAAACTCCACGACCATAACTACCCCTTTTCTTTCTTAATGTTGGCTCAGCATTCGTCAGCATATTGCGAGCTCAGGTAGAGATATCTCTAGCTTGTTCATGTTGAAATTAAGAACAAACTGCGAATAGCTGGGAGGTAATTACTGTAGAACCAAGTCAATACTTAGTTCATGATCCATCACAAAATCCAGTCGTGCCAACTTTTCAATTAGATTGATCATTTTCAGTACGTGGGCACCCACTGATGAATCCTCAGTTATTTTGCACTGAAACAGCTCTTTAGAAGTTTCAAATCTCTCATATTGAGACTATGCACCAAACAACTCTTGTAAATGAATTAAAATCTCCTAAGCATTCATATGCTCATGTTGTTTCTAAAGATCAGGTGACATTGAGGCCAACATCAAACATGTGGCCATATCTTCAGCATCTTTGTACCGGTTGTATGCCACATGAACCTCAGTCGTAGCATCCGCTGGTGGGACCTCCGATGCAACCTCATCTAGGACAAAAAGAATTTTCTCAGATCGAAGAACGATCCTTACATTCCTTAGCCAATCAGGGAAGTTGAGTCCAGTCAATTTGTTGGATTCTAAAATATTCCTAAGGTTGATGTTTACACTCATGGTTTCTCTGATAACCTACATAAATTAGAACGAGTCAATTGCTACGAATACTAATCACCAACTTAATATTGTAATCCTAGATTTTTAATTAAGTTGGTTTCTCCCACTATTTTATCAAGGTTAATGGCCATCTCTATTAATCTCGAGAAATTGGCATTCAATTTCCTTAGTGGGCTATGATCCTCATTTGAATTACCTTGACATTGGCTTTGGCACAACAAATCTCGGTAAACCAAATTTGGTAGATTATCATCAATCACATCTAATGTGACTCCTAGATCATTTAGGGGACATTGCCTTGTCAATCACATCCATATGTGATCACCCTAAAGTTTGCCTCTAGATTAGACTGACCCTGACTTTGGCCAATTATGCCAGCTAATCTAGTTAAGTCAACCCATTGTTCTACATCAACTCCTCATAAGTACACTCGACCTCAGCTTTGGCACGATAAATCTCATGACCTAATGATTTTGTATCATGTGAACAATGGAAGGCTTATGACTTAATATTCGTGGAGGATTTAGCGCATATAGGTCCCATCTATATCTATAATATTTTATGATAACTATAGATAGTGATCTAGCTAGGGTATTATGATAATAATTTTTAATTCAAATTTTAAATTTTCTTATCATTTAATTATATGTTATGACATGTCGGTTTCACATCCCATGTAAATCCTAATATCTCTAACAAACCCTAATCATATTCTTGTCATGATAAGATTTTAGATTCAAAATATAAGATGTTAAATTTCATATAATTACATTTAATCACAATCTTATCTTGATCTAAATATCCAAACTAAGTTTTCAATGTTCATTATCATATAAATATCAAATCTTAATCATATCAATAATCATGTTAAAATTAAATCCTAAACATGATTTCTAGGATTTCAGCATATAGTATCTATCATACATAAATAATAATTACTATTTTAACATGACACATATATGATTAAATCTAAATGAATTATTATTTATTATCATATAATAAATCTTTGTCTTTGATATTACATTTCAAAGTACTCTATTTTAACATGATAATGAACATGCATAAATCTAAATAATATTATTTATCATCAAATAATAAATTTTATTATATTTTAGATTTATTATTAACATATGAAAACTCTTCATGATTTTAAACATAATAAAAAAATTATATTATCAATCATATTGACTCAAGTATTCTATCATATTAATGAATTTGTAGCCTAAGGAGGCTCTGATAACACTGATGGGAATTATGTATACTAGATATGAATCAAATTCATGAAAACATTGCGGAAGATATAATATAAAATTTTCAGATGTCCAGGATCCTTAGGAACAGATTCATTAAATCTCAAATAAAATCTAATTTTATTCATACCTGAGTCCTTTATCGATGTAGATGAGGATGAAGCCGGTTAATCCTTTGCCACTAGCCGTCCATGTGTCCAGCCTCTAACGGTGATCCACGCGAAGAAGAGGGATGAAGACCTCCAAGGTATGAAGATGACACTGCAGGAGAGGGGTGCTAGTGCCTCTTGAATCCCCTTATAGAAATACTTTGAAGAAAGATCTAATCTGTTTCTTCTTATCTAATTTTTTTCTTCTCATGCTCTACCTTTCTGAACTATATTTATAGGGTGAAAAGGAAACGTTCCAAGGGAGAAGAAGAGACCTCTTTTCATGGTAACATCATGGTAACATTAATCCAAAGAAACAGAAGAAACTCTCATTTTCATGGTAACATTAATCCAAGGAAACAGAAGAAACTCTCATTCTCATGTTAACGTTAATCCAAGTGTCACAATCTCAACCTTTGAAATTAGGAGTTGGTTATCTCATAACTACATGCCCCAATTCGTACGTGTTCATCAAACCATAAATATTCATCATGCCTCATCCCTTGGGCATGATTCCATCTTCACATGACTAAGATTGGCCATCCATACCCGAATAATCAGAGCCATCCATCATATAAATCAAGTCATATTTGGGTATCCAATTATTCGTTCATCATATGCACAAATAATTTCTCATTAACATTCCTTCTACTATAATGGATCATGTCCATTATTATTATATCTTCTTTAAATTGGGTCTCACCCAATTATTTAATTGATCATCTTATCTGAATTAAATCTAATTTAATTCTCATTTTAATTCATCCAAAATTCTCCTTAATGCGTGTGACCCATTAGGCCCTTTAACATGTTGGCAATAATCATGTCCTAATCATAGACCCTAGGAATGATTGGACAACTCTTTATCCAAGTCAACAACATGATTATAGATCATGAGAGGCCTCTAGCAAAGCATCATGACAACCCAACTGCTAAAGGTTTTGTTGACGTGACCATCAACACCTGTCCATGAACGGCTACCATATGATCAAATCCTTTCGTCACATATCCCAGATCAATCAGTGGTATGGAATGTGTCAACCCTGTAATTGATCTTTGTTTACTTGATCTCAGAAAAAATTGACTCAAATGGATTAGAACTTCGAAACCATTTCGAATTCCAACTCAGCCTTGCAATGATTTAACAATCAATTTAATCCATCAAGTGGCTGTGGGATATAACCCTTTCTATCAAGGGAGACGAATCCTGTCTTGATCAAACATCATCTTCATGTGCTTCATGTCATACCCAACCGACACCATATTTGCCACCCGTGGCTAGAGCGACGTTTGGATGCCGTCAAAACATGACATTCCACACATGAGATGCAATGAATATCTCAAGTCAAAGGATCACTCACACCACCGTCATTAGAGATCAACCATCGACACTATATAGAATATTCATATGGGATCTCTGTATGAGTCATCCAATGCATCGTTACAATAACAAGCATCCACACACCTATCCAAGTATCTTCATACTTCAGCTTGTGAAATCAGCTGCTCACCCCAAAGGTGAGGATATGCAATGTGTGCCAGTCTCATGATGTTCGATGGTGTTCAGTCCCATCTACACATCGACTATGGAAGTTTAAAGAATCGGACCATAACGTGCAATTTGGATCTCATAATTTGTAATCTCTATTATAAATTCCATATGTATGGTTCACATTCTTTTGGACTTTATCTTACAGACATATATATCAAATAAAAGATATCTGAATAGATAAAGAAACTATTTTATTTGATTTATATTCATAGAATGTATACAGCATTCAATCCAATTGGATTTAGGGCATACACTGACAACTGGTTCACTAATGTCTAGGAAAGGGGTTCAAGAATGATGCAGTCGTGGTTCTTTAATTGTTTTCGTTGTTTGACCTAGCCAATTAATTTGGTATCTAATGAAAAGTAACGGGGACCCCCATCGACCTTACCCTTACCTAGCCAGTTGCTAGTTAGTATTTGACTTCGAAGATTCAAAGGCAACCTTGGCAGTTAGGAGCTGTTTAGATATAGGGTAAACTTAGGGTAGAGAGTCCAGTGCTTGAAAACTTTTTTTTTCTAAGAAACTTTAGCCTAATTAAGACACTATTCTCTATCGTCTCTAGATATAGGATTCCTTATGTTCTCATCTTTAAACTTCTTTCTTTCTTCTCTCTTCTTCTCTTTTCTCTACATTATATATATATATATATATATATATATATATATATATATATATATATATATATATATATATAACTCAAAATTGTAACTTGGAAAAGAGAGTCTAGTCGATTAGTAAGGATAGATCTAAACCCTACCTTTGACCAAGAAAAAGTAACTATGGAGGAATTAGGATATCCTTTTAGCCTAAGAGAATACTGCTACCCAATTGGATCTGCCCAACCATCATGCATTCGACTACCCCAAACAAATGCTACCAGCTTTAAGATTAAGCCTCAGATTATCAATATGCTCCCTAAATTCATAGGAATTGAGAATGTCTACATTTTTATTAGAGAATTTGAGAAAGTATGTGATACTATGATGATGCATGAACTCTCAAAGGATGCATGAACTCTCAGAAGATGCTGTGAAACTTAGGCTAATTAACTTTGCTTTTAAGGAAAATGCCAAAAAGTGATTGTATAGTTTACCTACTCAGTCAATCTCAACCTGGGAGGGTTTTGTTAATGCATTTTTAAGAAAATTCTTTCTGCATCATAAAATAGTTAAGTTGAGAAACAAAATTACCCAATTTCATCAATTAGGGAGAGAGCATTTCTAGAAGTGTGTAGACCGATTTAAGAACCTGTTAAGCCAATGTCCACACCATGGGATAGAGACTTGAGATTATGTCAAACTTTCTATGAAGGTCTAAACCTAAACTCCAGAACCATGCTTGAGTCATTGTATTAGGGCGACTTTATGCAAAAACCATCCAATGAAGAGCCTTGCAGTTTCTAGAGGATTTAGCAGAAAAGAGCCTACAATGGGAGGGAACTAAAGAATCTAAACTCATACCATTGAGAGATTATATGCACCAATTCTCTCCATCTATAGCTGAAGAAGCTAAGATGGCATCACTAATTTATAGAATAGAAGCCTTGGAACTTAAGGGACAGGCTCCGATAAATCATGTAAACCAAGTGTCCGCACCTGTTTATACTGGATGCAATGAGCCAGGATATATAGTAGAAGGTGCCCCATTTCATGATCCAAACTAAAAATAGTTGTGCATAGGTGAATGCGACATATCAAAGAAAACTAACAAATCCCTATGCACCAACCTATAATCCAGGGTGGAGGAACCATCCAAACTTTGCCTGGTCACAAGGTCCTAGTGCAGGTGGTCGCAATTTCAACTAACCTAACTCAATGCTCAATTTTATAGAAAACAACCAACCAGTCAATGAGAATGAAAAGAGGTATAGTTTCCTAGACAAAGCCCTAGAAACCCTAGTTAAATCCTAAGCTGACACTTATGCCATGATAAATGGCACCAACGCCACCCTGAATAACTTTATGCAAAACATAGTGCAATAGCTATCCACTAATACTCAGGCTATAGCTCATTTGGAGATGCAGGTAGGTCAGTTAGTCATAACTATAAGTGAAAGAGAATGGGGTAAACTACTGAGTCAGCTCGAGCTTAACCCTAGGAATGTAAACATCCAAGGATCAAAATAAGAAGCTTAGATTAACCAACTAAGTGTTATTCATACATTAAGATCTGAGAAATAAATAGATAACCAGATAGGTATATATGAAGAAGAAGAATTAGAAGTCTCACCACTTGAACAACTTATTGAGCTGGGTCAGCCCAAAACACCTGAGGCATCGGAGTCTGATATAATGCCCAACTTACCAGCTGAGCCTATGCCAGAAGGAGATAAACCAAAAATTAGGGTTGTAGCACCATTCCCAAATGAATTTAAGCCCAACTTAAATTTAGCCCAATTTGATAAGATTTTGAAGGTCTTTAAGCAAGTTAAAGTGAACATTCCATTACTGGACATGATCCAACGGGTCCCAACCTATGCCAAATTTCTTAAGGATCTATGTACCAAAAAGAAGACCACCAATGTGCTCAAGAGAGCCTTTCTGGAGCCAGTGTGAGCTCTTACCTGTAAAACCAAATGCCAGTGAAATATAAAGATTCAGGATCACCCATTATTTCATGCATTGTGCGGAACACCCTCATAAACATGGCTCTATTAGACTTAGGGGCGAGTGTTAATATATTATCATACTCTGTATATGAGCAACTAGGGTTGGAAGAACTAAAGCCTATGAAATAACTTTACAACTAGCAGATACTCTTTGAAAGTGCCCAAGGAAATAGTAGAGGATGTACTGATCAAAGTTGGTGACTTTATCTATTCAGTGAACTTTGTGATTTTAGAAACAGGACCAGTGATGAACCCAAAGAACCACATCCCAGTGATTTTAGGTAGACCATATTTGGCCACAACTAATGCCCTAATTAATTACCAAAATGGATAATTAAACTTTTCTTTGAGAATATGTCAATTGATTTAATATTTTCAATCTTACCAATACCCATCAAACGAATGACTCAAATTATGTTCAGGATACTGTTATGATCTAATTGACCTTAGTGACAAGGAGTTGACCTAAAAATCTGCATAAACCAAGATGGGAAGCAAATTAATGAGGTATTGCAATTGATGAAAAATCAAAATAGGAATCTCCAACTGAACCATAGAGAAAGTACCAGAACTATTATCCAAACCATCAATAGAGGAAGCACACAAATTAGAACTTAAACCACTTTCCAAGCACCTCAAATATGCATACTTAGGTCCATCAGAAACCTTCTTGTGATTATTTCAATCGACCTAAACCTCATAAGAAGGGAAATTACTGAATGTCCTAAAAAAATAAAGAAGCGTTAGGATGGACCAGGACTGATATAAAAGGGATTAGCTCCTCGATCGTTCAACATAGGATTCACTTAGTGAAGGAAGCCAAGCCTACAAGAGACCCCCAAAGGAGACTTAAACTAGTCATGAAGGAAGTAGTAAGAAAGAGATCATCAAGCTCCTTTATTTTAGTGACAATGGTAATCAGAGTAAGCCTTGATGTCTAACTGAAGATGATAAACTTAGCGCTTTTTGGAAGGTAACCCAAATTTTTATTTTTTGACTTTATTTTAGTGATTCTTATTTTTAGGAATAAAAGACTGCTCCGTATGGTCACTCCTAATATTATATGAGGCATATCTCATCCAGATGATATTTCTTCTTGTTTTAATTCTTCCTTACTCCATAATGGAAATTAAGTTGGGGGTAAGGGAAACCTTTTTAAAAAGTATTTTGAAAACGCCTTGGCAATTTTTAAAAATTTTAAATTTTTTTATAAATCATGTGTCATGAAAGAAATTTTTAAGCAAAATTGATTAGAAAAAGTATTGGTTAACGAGCCAAGGAGTAGACTAGCTGATCAGACTTTTAGCAGTTACTTAGGTCATCTAAAGGCTACTAGCACTTCCATTATATATGGACACTGGCAAAGTAAATTAGATATTAGTTGTAAGGTCAATTGAATATTCAATTATTACTAAAATTGGTAATTGATATACACCCCAATGAGATAAGCTTAAATTTGAGGAAAGAGCTACTGATAAAAAAATAAAAAAAAAAAAAAAAAAAAAAAAAAGCAAGTTTAAATATTGGTTTTTTATCTAGTAATTGGGTACCTTCATCTAAGTAAGTATTATTGTTCACGTCAAAATGCAGACAGTGTGAAGATATCACTAAAAAAATAAAAAAAAAAAAATAAAAAAATAAAAAGATATATATATATATCAGGCAGTGTGGAAGCTACCTCAACTCATGTGCTTAATTTGACGGTATATAAAATATTGATCAAAGTAGGCGATAAGCGAAATACTATTGTTCCTTATAAGCCAGTGCCAAATGCTAAGTTAGCCATCCATCACAAACACAAGTGTTGTAAATCCATGGATGAACTTTAAGAAAGTTTCTAATAGTTCTAACTGCAAAATTTACTTTAGAAACTCAATACTTAGTTTGTGATACTGGCTAGCTTCTTTCAACCTTAAGCCTAGATTTAATTTTGCAAAAAAGAATCTTAGTGACATATGATTTTATTTTAATTATATTGCTAAGGGACTAGCAATGATTAAGTTGGAGGGTATGATAAGTTTATTAATTATTTTGATTTAATCATTAAAATAAATATTAATTACTTTAAATTTATTAAGAATTAATATTTTTCAGAAAAGAAATCCATAGATGAAAAGAGCTTAATTTTTTGGAGTCTAATGATGTAGATGAGACTCAAATTGGGACTCTGTTTGTCTGAAAAGGAAGAAAGGGATGATTTTGCATGATTCTCGATACAAACTAAGGCAGGTGATGTAGAATGGACGACTGAAGAGTTTTCTCGCGATATCTGAACGATCTTGAACCCGATTGACTCCAACTTTGACTGAAAGGAAGCCCTAGATGAGCTCTATAAAAGGAGGACCTCAGGCAGTAGTCGAGAGAAGGAGTTTCTATAAAGTTTTTTTTATTTAGATCATTGTATTTAGGCAATGTATGGCTAGATTCCTTTAACTTCAGATGATGATGAAGGCTGTAATAAGGTTCTATCTTTCTTTTTGTTCTTAATTTTTATGCAATAAAAATCATGCTCTTTTTTCATATATCTTTTGAGTTATTTTTTTGATCGAGGTTTTGATCTGGCATACATGGCCTATATCATCTATCGACGTGCCGTGATCTCAGAATACGATACATGCCTAAAAGAGATAGATCATAGTATGGTAGTTTAGACCTCTAACTTTGCAAATAATTAGATAGTTTATATTCTAAGTCGATGTGCCATGATCTTCTGATACGGTTCGTGCATGACAAGAGATAAATTATTCTAACCCTAAATTTGCAAAATTATTGTTATTGCAACATAAAGAAAAAAAGATTAAACTTATTTGCATGATGGATTCAGATTTCTGGGTTGCTTCTCCTACCATTTTAATTTTGTTAATTAATTAATTGTTATCTTTTAATAACCGTTATTTTTAATATAATTCTCTACAAATAATTTTTTCTTTTTTATTGAAATAATTGTCTTTGATCCTCGAGGATACGATTTTGATTTACCACTAATTATAGTAGTGAGTAAGTTTTATTTGTGACCACCAATGATAGCGATCAAATTCTGAAGAAGCTCCGAAGGGATGAAACCAACAAGAAAAGTATGTTATGGTGGAGGGGTAGTTGTATGAACACTGCCGACTTTTCAAAGCATATTTGCACGATGGGATGAAGGTGATGCTTCATGGAAAAAATTTGGACAATGTTATAATCGAGCATTTGGATGATGGTTCTGGACTGGGAGCTGCGTTGTGTCATCAGGCTTTCGATCGACACGTGCAAGCACTCTCTATGGCCACTAGGTTGTTGCATCTACCGATGATGGGGTTAGAAGATCCCTCTTCTAACAAGCCTAAACCCCACAATAATAAAATAAAACCTCCAAAGACAAGTCCCCGACAAACACGACAATATACGAGAAGCACAGCCTTCCCAACCAAAGAACTCTTCGCTAAATAATTTGAAAATAACGAGGTTGTCCAAAGGCTACAAAGACACTCCTCTCTGTCCCTAACAAAGATCACATAAAGTGCCCACCCAACCTCACTTGACAAGAACTGACCTGGATGCCCCGCACCCACGCGCACACCGCCTGTGCGTTTCGATCACGTCCTACCAATGCCTAAGTCTTCCTGACTTAGGCCCTTATGCACCTCGATCTCCGCTGATCAGGCCACTCACTAACCTCACGCACCTCTACTGGTCGCTTGCTAGCCACACCCGAGCTCCTCTCGGATGCCTTGATCTCCAAAGGATCAGATCTTCTTGGATTTCTCGTCTAAATGATTGATCCCTAAGCCTTAGGTCCGCCCTCCTTTAAATAAGAACTCAACCGCCTTATGCCACCGCCCCAAAGAGTCCAGCTGTTTGGATAACTCTTATCCAAAACCCATATCCCAAATACGGTGGACTCTTGGTCAAAACCGAGTAAAATATGCCACCAAAGCACCGTCCCAAAGTCCCCTCTAAATAGAACTCTATCTTGGCCGTTAGATGGGACAATCAAAGGCCAAGATCCCAGCTCAAACCACCGTCTCAAATCCCCTCTAAGAAAATACGGTCTCTCTTTTGGGTGTGCTAGGCGGGCCTGCCCAATGGCCATGCCACACTGGGCCATCCAGGTCGTGCTAGCCGTCAGCCTGGGCGGTCCAGGTAGTGCGCCCAGCTGGGCCATGCGGCCGCCTGGGCCTTGCGCCCAGCTGGGCCGCGCGCGTGCATCCTCTACTTGGGTCGGGCCTTGACAATCCTCCCCCCACCTAAATCTAGACGCCCTCGTCGAGTCATACCGAAGCTCCATGTCGTTGCGTCGTGTGCCCTCCTGGCACACCTCGTCGCTGCACATCTTGGCCCTCCTGGCCAAAATCTCCTGAATCCCAATATGGCCACCTATCACGCGTATCCTCTGATGCCTCCTCGGTTGAACAACCCTCTCGCCGAGCCATCCCGCCTGCAGCCTCTTGCCATAGGCCCATCATGCCTAAGCCTGCTGCGCCCGCGCTGCCCCAATGCCTGCATGCATCGCTGCCTAGGCGCGAGGTTGTCTCGCAACCTCAAGTCTGGTGATGGAGCGCTCCCTCGCCCCTGCCCTTCATTGTCCTACGTCATCCCTCCACTGGAACGAAGTATGGACGCTTACCTCTCTGGATCAAGATGCCCCTTCAATGAGGCATGATCATGCCTTGCTCTTGATGAAGAAATCCATCCCGAGTATCAGGTCGTAGTCGTCGATCGACAAGACCGTCATGCTGTAGGGCCCAGTCTAAGAGCCCACCTCCAATGTGGCCTCTGCTTGGCCCATAGACTCCATCTCCTCGGAGTTGACAGGCTTCATCCGACAAGGCTTGGAAAGCGCTCTTAGGCCCAATCTGTGCGCCGCTCCTTGGCTCACGAAATTGTGCACGCGCTGGAATCAACTAAGGCCCGCACTATCCTTTCGTTGACCCGAGCCCTCACGTACATCAAACCTTGGCATTGTCTCCTCGCGGCCAAAGTATTAATGGACTATAGCGGGGCCATCTTCGCTACTAGCTCATCCTCTAAACTCTCAGATGCCCTATCCCCTAGGTAGTGATAGCCGCTGTTGTCACCTTCTTTGGACACTCTCGCACCAGATGCGGCCCTCGGCATATGAAGCATCCAACGAATCTCGCTGTCCCTTTTGCTGCTGCATGTGCTGGTACGGCCTTCTTCTTGCCTGCTCGACCCCGCGGTGGTGATGCACTTTTACGCTTGCCCTTGCCCTGGCCATAGCTACTCGAAGTCGTATTGCTACGAAAGTCCATCAGTGCCTTTGCTGCTGCAAAGGCTGAAGGAATATCCCCCACCTTCCTCCTGCGAAGCTTGATCTGTGCCCACCCCTATAGGCCCGTGAGGAAGTTAAAGAACTTATCCTCCTCTGACATGTTAGATACCTCCAAAAGTAGCATGTTGTACTACGCCATGTACTCCCGGATGCTCCTTGTCTGCCGAAGCTTCCGCAGATTCTCTCAAGCAAGCCATCCTGTGTTGCTCGGCAGGAACTGACCCTTCAGCTCCCTCTTAAAGATCTCCTAAACCCCAATCCTGCGATGCCCTGCACGGTCATCCTTGGCTGTCCTGGTCCTCAACCAGAGCTTGCCGTTGCCTTCCAAATACGTCAAGGCCCGATCCACCTAATCGCCTACTAGGATCTTCACTGCATGAAAGTAAGTCTCCATATCCCATATGAAGTTTTCGACCTCTGTCGCGCTGACTCTGCCGAAGGCCTTAGGCTCCCGGGCCTTCACTTCCTTTGCCAGAGCGCCGATCATGTTGACTGGACTCCGTGCCTCCTGCTTTTGTCGGATCAACTCCTCTTTTAAAGCATGGATCCGAAGCTCCAATCTCTCCTCTATGGCCAGATCTGATCCCTGTTGTTGCAGATTTTGATGTTCGAGATCACGAATCAGCCCTTCGTGCGCCTCCATCAGCTGATTATGCGAAGTCCGCAACTCGATCAACTGCATGCTCAACTCCGCGCATACAGCTACCAAATCCATGGTTGATCCTTCTCCTGGATCTCCCACAATCCCCTCCAAACGGGTCACACGGTCTCCAACCGCTCTCGCCATCTGTGGTTGAAACTTGCTTTAAACTGGGCTGTGATACCAATTTCTCCTAGCTCTGATACCAATTGTCACCGGACTTTCGATCAGCATGTGCAAGCGCTCCCTATGGCTTAAAATATCCCTCTTCTAACCAGCCTAAACCCCATAATAATAAAATAAAACCCCCAAAGACAAGTCTCCGACAAACACGATAATATACGGGAAGCACAGCCTTCCCAACCAAAGAACTCTTCGCTAAGTAATTTGGAAATAACGAGGTTGCCCAAAGGCTACAAAAATACTCCTCTCTGTCCCTAACAAAGATCACACAAAGTGCTCGCCCCAACCTCACTTGACAAGAACTGACCTGGATGACCCGCACCCACGCGCGCACCGCATGTGCATCTTGGTCACATCCTACCAATGCCTAAGTCCGCCTAACTTAGACCCTTGCTCACCAACCTCGCGCACTTTCACTGGTCGCTTGCTAGCGACACCCAAGCTCCTCTCGGATGCCTTGATCTCCAAAGGATCGGATCTTCTTGGATTTCTCCGGCTGAATGATTGATCCCTAAGCCTTGGGTCCGTCCTCCTTTAAATAAGAACTCCCCAACCGCCTTATGCCACTGCCTCAAAGAGTCCAGCTGTTTGGATAACTCTTATCCAAAACCCATCTCTCAAATACGGTGGACTCTTGGTCAAAACCGAGTAAAACATGCGATCTAAGCACCGTCCCGAAGTTCCCTCCAAATAGGACTCTATCTTGGCCATTAGATAAGACAATCAAAAGGCCAAGATCTCAGCTTAAACCACCGTCTCGAATCTCCTCTAAGAAAATACGATGGCTTCTTTTTTGGGCCGGCCTACCCAACGGTCATACCATACTAGCCGTGCTAGCTTGGCCGTGCTTGCCAGGCTAGCCGTTAGCTTGGACGGTTCGAGTTGCATGTTCAGCTGGATCACGTGGCCATCTGGATCTTGTGCCAGCTGAACCGTGCGCTTGCTCGCTCAGCTGGGCTACACGCATGCGTTCAACTAGGCTACGTACACGCGTCCTTTGCCTAGATCGGACTTGTTTGCTTGCTGCTTCAAACTCGTCAAGTTGCTCTTATTTTTCAAGCAAAAATTTCCATGTTTAAGTACGAATTTCTAGGGATTAAAACATATTCTGACATAAGTGCAAATCCCAGTGATGCCTGTCTCTGAAAACTAACATATGTTTTACTTTCTGTACCGCATGAGCGATCACATGCCCGGGCAATTACCGCGCTTCTGCACCACGCATGATCAAAAAAGAGTTTTCCTTGCAGCCATGGACACTGCAACTTGTCCTGCCATAGGCCCGTTCCACAGTTTTCTCCAGGGAAGGCCCAACCTTCAAAGGTACTTGTGGCGACCTTTCGCTTGCCTGTAGTCCATCTGGTAATCCACCTGTTCATTAACAAAAGAAGGTAAACAATTACTTCTATAAATTTTTTTTTATTTTCTTTCAAAAAAATGTTTGATCTGAGAGTAATCTTTGTTTTAAATTTTTTTTTTCTTTTTTCTTTACCCATGAAGGCTCTGTTTGGATTTGGCTGCTAGGAGACTTCTAATCGGCTGTTTTTCAGCAACCATATCAAATAGCTATTGACCAACATGCGAAGCCAACAACTATCACAAACTGATACTAAATTGTTTATGTAAAGATACAAGTTAAATAGGTTAAAATATTGAAATTAAAAAAATGTTAAATAATCTCAATGTTAAGAAATGTTCGTGATGCATGCGGCTGCTGCTGTGTTTTCCTCTCATGGCTAATGTTGAAGGAATATTCATTCTCTTGTTGTGTAGTGCTGCATGCGGCTGCTGCTGTGGTTCACTTTGGAACGATTGCCCTTGCCGGCAGCAGCATGCGTACTTGCTTGCTTTTTTATTCTCCCCTTGGCAAAGGTTAGGATCTAAATCAGCGATCACCATGGCGCACACTTCGCGCTTTTAAAGGAGTGGTCTGCTTGGAAGCTCAAGAAAGTCATGATCACGATCTAGAGACTACAATTTCGAGTTGTAAAACGGTAACTTATTTCACACCAATGGAAAACAGTTAGGGGTGTAATTTGGATCGGATTCAATCCAAATTCGGCTCATCGAATCTGATTTGCAGTAATACTTGAACTCATATTTGTTCAATCTGAACCCGAAGGACTCGGGTTTAATCAGGACCGATTTACAATTGATCCGATCTCGAATTATAGTCAACCCAACCCGAGATAATCTAAATCTAAAGTAACCCGCAATACATCGGCTTTACCTCCTTATGGAACGAAGAGAGGAGTGGCCGCAATCTCATAGAGTTTGATGCAGAAATACAATGTCGCGAATCAAAATCAACATCCGCGCGTGAATGGGGAAGAAGACCGGTTGTCTCTCAACCATCAAGAGTCTTTAAACCCTCCTCCAAAGACATCGACTAAAGGGTTCGTCCGTCTCTCCCCCATCGTCCCCATCATCCAAATTGGATGTGAAATTGATCTTTTTATATTGTTGTTTTGTTTTCAGAAGAGGGAAAGGGAGAGGGAGGCGGAGGTGGAGACGAACACTACAAGAAAATACTGAAATAGCGACACAAATTTAGCGATGCATCGTTGTGTTGCTAAATTGCGACCACATTGCGATGCCTCCGCGATAACAAAACATTACGACGCAATTAGCGACACATTAGCCTCAATAAACTAGAAAATCAAAAAAAATTAATTTTTTAATTTAGCGAGGCGAGTAATGCGTCATAATATTTTTAAATTTAGTTTTTATAAAATAGAAATATGAAATATAAAATATTGGGACGCAACTCAGTGCGTCGCAATTTCTTTTAAAAAATTAATTATGTTAAAAAGCGACGCATTAGCGACACAATAAATCAAAAAATTAAAAAAATTATTTTTAATTTAGCGATGCACTAATTGCATCGCAATAATTTTAAATAAAATTAATATTTATAAAATATAATTATAAAATAAAAATATTATGATGCAACTTAGTGCGTCGTAATATTTTTAAAAAAATTAATTATATTAAATAGCGACACAATAGCGACGTAATAAAATAGTAAATTAATAAAAATAATTTTTTATTTAGCGATGCAAGTATTGCATCGCAATGTTTTTAAAAAAATTAAATTATATAAAAATATTAAAAATAATTATGAAATAAAAATATTACGATGCAACTGAGTGCGTCGTAATGTTTTTAAAAAAATAATTATGTTAAATAGCAATGCAATAACGATGCAATAAAATAGTAAATTAATAAAAATAATTTTTAATTTAGCGACGCAAGTATTGCATTGCAATATTTTTAAAAAAAATTAAATTTTATAAAAATAAATAAAAGATAAAAAAATAAAAATAAAACATTGCGACGCAACGAAATGCGTCGCAATTGTTTTAAAAAAATTAATTTTGGTACAAGCATCGGATCGATCATCACCGATCGGGATCGATCATGGCTTCGATCGATCGCAACCGTCGGATCGTCGTCGATCCGATCGATCGCGATGGTCCGAGATCGTTCATCGTCGACCGGAATCGATTATGGTTTGGATCGATCCACTGGATCGTCGATGATCGGACCGATCGCCACGGTTCGAGATCAGTCATGGCCGATCGAGATCAGGGCTTGGATCGATCGCAACCGTCGGATCATCGGCGATCGGACCGATCACCACGGTTCGAGATCGATCGTGGCCGATCGGGATCAGGGCTTTGATCAATCACAATCGTCGGAATGTCGACGATCGAACTGATCGCCACGGTCCGAGATTGGTCGTGGCAGATCGGGATCGGGCTTGGATCGATCGCAACCGTCGAATCGTTGCCGATCGAATCAATCGCAACGGTCCGAGATCAGTCGTGGCCAATTGGGATCAGGGCTTGGATCGATCACAATCATCGGATCATCGGCGATCCGACCGATTGCCACGGTCCGAGATCGATCGTGACCGATCGGGATCACGGCTTGGATCGATCGCAACCGTCGGATCATCGGCGATCAGACCGATCGCCACGGTCCAAGATCAGTCATGGCCGATCAAGATCGATCATGGCTTGGATCGATCGCAACTGTCGGATCGTCGGCGATCGGACCGATCACCATGGTCCGAGATCGGTCGTGGCCAATCGAGATCAGGCTTGGATCGATCGCAATCGTCGGATCGTCGGCAATCGGACCGATCGCCAAGGTCCGAGATCGATCATGGCCGATCAGGATCAGGGCTTGGATCGATCGCAACCATCGGATCGTCGGCGATCGGACCGATCGGCACGGTCCGAGATCGGTCATGGCCAATCGGGATTAGGGCTTGGATCGATCGCAACCGTCGGATCGTCGGCGATCGAATCGATCGCAATGGTCCGAGATCGGTCGTGGCCGATCGGGATCAGGCTTGGATCGATCGCAATCGTCGGATCATCGGCGATCGGACCGATCGCCATGGTTTGAGATCGGTCGTGGCCGATCGGGATCAGGGCTTGGATCGATCGCAACCGTCGGATCGTCGGCGATCGGACCGATCGCCACGATCCGAGATCGGTCGTGGCCAATCGGGATTAGGGCTTGGATCGATCGTAACCGTCGGATCGTCGGTGATCGGACCGATCGCTATAGTCCGAGATTGGTCATGGCCAATCGGGATCAAGGCTTGGATTGATCGCAACCGTCGGATCATCGGCGATCGGACTGATGGCCACGGTCCAAGATCGGCCGTGGCCAATCGGGATCAAGGCTTGGATCGATCGCAACCATCGGATCATCGGCGATCGGACTGATCGCCACAGTCCGAGATCGATCGTGGCTGATCGGGATTAGGGCTTGGATCGATCGCAACCATCGGATCGTCGGCGATCGGACCGATCGCCATGGTCCGAGATCAGTCGTGGCCGATCGGGATCAGGGCTTGGATCGATCGTAACCATCGGATCGTCGGTGATCGGACCGATCGCCATGGTCCGAGATCGGTCATGGCTAATCGGGATCAGGGCTTGGATCGATCACAACTGTTGGATCATCGCCGATCGGACCAATCGCATCGGTCCGAGATCGGTCGTGGCCGATCGAGATCAGGGCTTGGATCGATCGCAACCGTTGGATCATCGGCGATCGGACCGATCGCCACGGTTCGAGATCGGTTGTGGCCGATCGGGATCAGGGCTTGGATCGATCGCAACCATCGGATCGTCGGCGATCGAACCAATCGCCACGGTCCGAGATCGGTCGTGGCCGATCGAGATCAGGGCTTGGATCGATCGCAACCGTCGGATCATCGGCGATCGGACCGATCGCAACGGTCTGAGATCGGTCATGGCCGATCGGGATCAGGGCTTGGATCGATCACAACCGTTGGATCGTTGGCGATCGGACCGATCACCATGGTCCGAGATCGGTCGTGGTCGATCGGGATCAGGGCTTGGATCGATCGCAACCATCAGATTGTCGCCGATCGAATCGATCGCAACGGTCCGAGATCGGTCGTGGCCGATCGGGATCAGGGCTTAGATCAATCACAACCGTCGGATCGTCAATGATCAGGCTGATCGCCACGGTCCGAGATCGGTCATGGCCGATCGAAATCAGGGCTTGGATCGATCACAACCATCGGATCGTCGGTGATCGAGCCGATCGTCGCGGTCTGAGATTGGTCGTGGCCGATCGGGATCAAGGCTTGGATCGATCGCAATCATCGGATAGTCGGTGATCGAACCGATCGCCACGGTCTGAGATCGATCGTGGCTGATCGGGATCAACGCTTGGATCGATCGCAACCGTCGGATCGATCGCAACCGTCGGATCGATCGCAATCAGGGATTCAGAAAATATAATTTTTATCAGTTATAATTATTAAAAAAATATTACGACGCATTAGCGACATAATTTCCTAAAAAATAAAAATAATTTTCTTAGAGAAAACTAGTTTTAATAATGCGACGCATATATTGCATTGCAATATTTTTTAAAAAAATAAATGTAATAAAAAATTTAAAAAAAATATTGCGACGCAATATATGCGTCGCAATTATTTTTAGAAATATAATTTTTATCAGTTATAATTATTAAAAAAATATTGTGACGCATTAGCTACGCAATTTCTAGAAAATAAAAATAATTTTTCCAGAGAAAACCAGTTTTAATATTGCAACGCATATATTGCATCACAATGTTTTTTAGAAAAATAAATGTAATAAAAAAATTTAAAAAAAACATTGCGACGCAATATATGCGTCGCAATTATTTTCAGAAAATATAATTTTTATTAGTTATAATTATTAAAAAATATTGCGACGCATTAGCGACGTAATTTCCTAGAAAATAAAAATAATTTTCCCACGGTGACCAGGCCACCAAAAAAAAATTAATTAACAGGGGGGTTTTCCCCACCCCCCTTCGTCTTCTCTGGCCATGGCCACGGCCGTGGCCGTCTTCTTCCGGCCACGGCCGTGGCCTGGCCACGGTGGCCAGGCCACCAAAAAAAAATTTAATTAACAGGAGGGGTTTTCCCCACCCCCCCTTGGTCTTCTCCGACCACGGCCACGGCCGTGGCCATCTTCTCCGGCCACGGCCGCTGCCGTGGCCACGATGGCCAGGCCACCAAAAAAAAATTAACAGGGGGTTTTCCCCACCACACCCCCCTTCTTCTTCTCCGCCCACGGCCACGGCCGTGGCCTGGCCACGGTGGCCAGGCCACCAAAGAAAAAAATTAACAGGGAGGTTTTCCCAACCCTGTTAATTTATATCATACAATACTGATACTAAGTGATACTTGCTTCGATAGGACTAATTCAAATGGTCACACAATAGTATTACTATATATATATATATATATATATATATATATATATATATATATATATATATATATATATATATGGAGAATGATCACTTTAATAAATTAATTAATTTATGTCATTAGTCGTAGCTCTTTAGATAGACTGATTTAGCTCATCAATCATGATTCTTTAAATCAACTGATTTAACTCATAAATCGTAGCTATTTAGGTCAATTAATTTAGCTTATCAGTTTTAACTTTTCAAGTAATAAGCTGATTTTAGACCATCAACCTTAGCTCTTTAGATCATCAATCAAAACTCTTTAGATAGGTCGAGCTGAATTAGCTTAGCTATTTAGGTCAACTAATTTAGCTTATTAACCATAACTCTTTAAATTAGCTAATTTCAAAATAGCAGTCGTAGCTTTTCATTTCTTTATAGCTGTTTATGCAATAATATTTGTGCATTTGTAATTATTTACAATTGTTATGTCTTGATTATTTACATTCTGCTTCAAATTGAATGATGCATCAAATGATGTAATGCTAGAATGAAAGTCTTGTTGTAGTTTTATTTAATTTTTAGCAACAAATTAGTAGTTTCAATGATTTATATTTTAGTCTTCACAAACATTTATATTCGACATAATAATCTTAAGAAGTCAGTGACTATATATAGAACACTATTCCTATATATGTATAATTAACAAGAATTTATGAATAACAAGCATAAGTTCGATTGTCTTCGGATTTCCATATTATTAATCACAGCACTATAACCTTTAGACCCGTTTGAGAATTTGTAAGACTTAGTCTTGCAAATTCTCAAATTGTCCTGGTGGACAGTTTGAGAATATTTTTTGCGATATGTTAGTCTGCTATTAATCATCGTTGGTTGAGATTGCGGTTTGTATTTGCTCATACGTTCTCCTAGTGTGGCATATATGCCACACATTTAGGAGAACATAAGGGAAAATGCTGCTGAAATTTCAACGTAACCGATCGATGATAATTAATAGCAAAATAACATATCACAAAAAATATTCTTGAATGGGATAGGGCCTTACCTTTTAGACATGGAGTGAAGGTGGAATTAATTTAGGACACTTGAATGCTTGTGAAGTCTCATGATTGAACGGACCGCCTTGCGGCCCGACCCAAACTCAAGCCCTAGCATTAGCCTAGCATGAACCTGTGCCTCGGTCCTTGCTAGCACGCCAAGGATCGTAGCCGTGGCCTGGCCTTGCAGGGTAGGGACCTTAGTTGTGTAAAAGAATATCGGTTTAGTTATAAATGATTTAAATGGTTGTTATTAACCTTAGTTGTGTAAAAGAAATAATTTAGTATATTTTAGTAATGCTAATATAGTTTTATAATGTGGTTTCCTTTAATGGTTTACCAGAAATTGTATAAGTCGGTCAAAAATGAGCGGGGCTCGCTCGTGGATGTATGCAATCGAGTTACAAAAATGCGAAGGGGGAGCTAGTACAAGTAGGAGGAAAAGTGTGCTTTACCAGAGGATGCATTACTTTCCTCTTACTCCACGCCTGCAGAGATTATACAGATCTGAGGTTACAGTTGCTAATATGAGATGGCATGCCGAACATGAATCTTAAGAGGATGAAATGCGACATCCATCAGATTCAAAAGCTTGGAAGCATTTCAATGAAAATCATCCTGATTTCACTGAAGATATAAGGAATGTGAGATTAGGTCTTTGTACCGATGGCTTCCAACCATTTGGTCAAGCGGGCCAACAGTATTCATGTTGGCCTGTGATACTGACTGTATATAACCTTCCTCCATGGAAGTGCATGAAAGATTCTGCAATGTTTTTGACCGTTTTGGTTCCAGGACCATCAAATCCAAAGGAAAAGATTGATGTCTTCCTGCAACCGTTGGTGGCCGAATTGAAAATGTTGTGGGAAACAGGAGTCCTAGCCTACGACATTTCTATGAAACAGAATTTCATCATGAGAGCTGCTTTGATGTGGACAATAAGTGACTTCCCGGCATATGCAATGTTGTCTGGTTGGAGCACTGCTGGACGTCTGGCATGCCCCCATTGCATGTATGATTCGGATGCATTTACATTGCAGAAGAGTGGTAAGCAGTCATGGTTTGATAATCATAGGAAGTTCTTGCCTCCAAATCATCCTTACAGGCGTAACTTGACCGCCTTTCGGAAGAACAAAGCTGTCACAAAATTCGCCGAACCGGTTAGGTCCGGCACGGATATATTTGATACTATAGAGCATTTGGGGTTGAGGTATGCTTGGGAACCTGATGCAGATAGAATAAATGGCCGTATATGTAAAGAACATAACTGAAAGAAGAGGAGTATATTTTGGGATTTGCCGTATTGGAGCACAAATCTCATCCGGCACAACTTGGATGTTATGCATATCGAGAAAAATTTCTTTGATAACATATTTAACACGATGCTAAACATCCCGGGAAAAACCAAAAACACTACAAAGTCAAGAGAAGAACTTAATCAGTATTGCAGAAGAGGTGATTTGAGGAGGAGTGCCGACGGGACCTATCCTAAAGCCTGTTACACTCTTGACAGAAATTCACGAGAAGTTTTATGTAACTGGCTTAGAGGGTTAAAATTTCCAGATGGTTATGCCTCAAATATCGGTAGGTGTGTGGACATGCATAAGCTCAAGTTGTTCGGCATGAAGAGTCACGACTGCCATGTTTTCATGCAACGGTTATTGCCTATAGCTTTTCGTGAGTTCTTCCGCAACATGTCTGGAAGGCATTGACGGAGCTCAGCTTGTTCTGTCATTACTTCTGCATCCATGGCAAGGCTTGAGGAGGAAATTCCAATTATTTTATGCAAGCTGGAGCGAATATTTCCTCCCAGTTTTTTTGACTCAATGGAGCATTTACAGGTTCACTTGCCATACAAAGCGAGCATAGCTGGTCCCGTGCAGTATCGCTGGATGTATCCTTTCGAGAGGTAAATATATACATCATTAAGACATGTTGACATTTCAAATATTATTTCATTGCGAGAAAATTGGTTAATTTTTTGTCTTAACTTTACATATAGGTACCTTAAGAAGCTAAAAAATAATGTGCATAATAAGGCAAGGGTTGAAGGTTCTATATGCAATGCACACTTGGTCGAAGAAGTTTCAGCTTTTGCCTTGCATTACTTTGAGGGTCACGTCCACACGAGGAGCCAAAATCTTGGTCGTAACGATGACATATGTGTGGACGAAGGAGAACCTAATGACGGTAGAATATCAATTTTTAAAGGTATCGGCCGTTCATTTGGGGGGTAGAAGTCAAGAAATCTTAGCGATATGGAGTATAATGCAGCACATTATTACATCCTAATGAACTGTAGAGAAGTCGATCCATATATTGAGTAAGTGTATACTTCAATGCTTAATTGGAACTTCTAATTTAAATTATAATATACCATAATATTTAATTACTAACATAAGTTTTAATCCTTATCATCCCATAAGGATGTATTGTGATAGACAATAACAGATGAATCCCGACATCAGTCAAGTTGCAATTGGGCAGAAGTTAGAAACGGAGTTCGCTTACTGGTTTTATGAATTTGTGAGTAGTATCACTCAATCAATTTCAATAATGACTTTTATTTTTCGAATTGGTTGTGAATAGCTTATTAATTTATAGGTAAACGGTCCATGGTCCACAACCGACAATATTTTCATTAAATGTCTATCGCAATGGCCATTGAAGACCGTAACAACCTCTACTGGCTATTTTGTTAATGGGTACAAATTTCAGATTGAACGATTAGCAGCTTCAAGAGGCACGTAGAACTGGGGCGTGTGTGTTAAAGGAGAAAGTGTTGGAGCAAATATGCAGGATTATTATGGAAAGTTAGTAGAGGTGGTTGAAGTTGAATATCCCGATTGGCCTATGAAACGAACCGTATTGTTTCGTTGCGATTGGTTCGATCCGACAGTTCCTGTGGGCAAAAGTTCATAACGACTACAATTTGGTTGAAGTGAACCATCGACGAAGATTGCAGAAATATGAACCATTCATCCTTGCATCCCAAGCTCAGCAAGTGTTTTACTGCGGATATCCAAGTTTGCGCAACGACAAGCGAGATTGGTGGGCTGTTTCTAAAATCGCCCCACGTTCAATAATCGTATTAGAGGAGAGCTCATCAAGTCAATCAGCCGAGTGCCCTGCATTTCAAGAGGATGAGATGGAAATGCATGCAATTGAGGACGACATAAGGGCTCCTGAAACATCACTTAGAGATCCAAATGGTGATGTCCAAGAAATTGCGGATGCAAATGTTCGGTTTCCTTCGATGATAATGAAACTGAATCGCAGTCCGATACGGCATCGGATGTTAAACCAACATTTCACGAAACAAATGACACCGATTAAACAGAGGTTTTTTTAAATTCAACTTTATTTTATAAGTGTTAAATTTTTACATAGTCAATCATTAATCGTAATTTAATTGCATGAATCTTTAGTATTTTCAGTATGACGGGCAGAGTAGATCTACCGACGATATAAGGAGTGAGCAGGGACGTAGCCCTGCTGCATCAGATCATATGAGCTTTGGAGATGGAGAGTCCCTGCTGCATCAGATCACATGAGCTTTGGAGATTGAGAGTTTGGATCTCCATACATCGCACAGCCTTCGACCTCTCTAGCAGTCGGCGGTGATCCTGCATTGGTATTACTATCCAGCCGATCGGCACATACCTCCGAGAGTTCTTCCACCATCGATCGCACTGTACTTCAACTGGATGCTCATGGGCTGTAAGTATATACTAATTAAAAATATATGTTTATGTTTTTAAGTCAATTACTTATAAACATGCATTTTTTAATAGATTTATTGAGCAACATCATGTATCGAGCCACATCAGCTCCGTATTTCAGAGGCGTGCAGATCCCAGTGGCTACGATTGGCACCATGTATCTGCAGCCACGAGGGAGTTTTATTTTTCTGAGTTTCAGGTAAACTTATTAAATACAATTTATCACTGATATTAAATTTCTTAATCTTAATAAATTCTGAAACTAACTATTTATTTTAATGCAGAAAAAGTTTACGTGGGACCCTGCCAGCCATGATGCCATTAGGGCAGCATGGGAGGCTCTTACGGGACGCCGATACTCCGACATGCTTCATCGTTGAAGGTCATCGGGTCAGCATCCTGCGCATGTGCCAGAGGGTATTTGGCACGAGTGGCAGCAGGCCTCGCAGTCCGATGGCTGGCGCAGGAGGTCCGCATCAGCCAGCACGAACCGCCGATCCGAGAGGGGCGGTCCTGGCACGGGTCTCTCCCCGCCACACTTCGGGCTCTATTTCAATTCAGGAGCACAGACGCCGTATGGTAAGAAAACATAAATAATTTAATTACTAATTTAGTTATTTATAAATATTTGCATTAATATCAATTTTTTTATTGTTATAGTCTGAGCAGGAGGGCGGAGATCCTGGTGAGTTTCGTCTATTCAGGACGACACACACCAGGAGGGACGGTTCCTGGGTCGATACACGATCATGGGAGGTTGCGGTAAGAAATTAGCTTAATGTATTATCTGTTTAATTTCTAAAATTTTATTTAGAGAAATTTATTGATTCATTAATCTTTGATTTTATAATTCAAAGACACGAGTCGAGGAGCTTCGCTCCCAGGCATCGCAGGTCGACTCCACTGATGGGGAGACGCCCGTCGAACTCTCAGCAGAGGAGAGTCGACGTATTTTTTGGAGGCTGATGGTGTCCAGCCGCGAGACCGCAGGATCTATGGTCTGGGCACTAGAGCTTCTGCATATTTTTCTCATCATACCTCCATCTTGCGATATTCTGGTGATATTCCTGCCGAGCGTTTAGACGACATTCGGAGATCTATTACGGAGGAGGTTCGGCAGGACGTTCGTCAGGAGGTTCGGCAAGAGGTCGAGCACGAGTTCGAACAGCTTAGGTTCAGCAAGAGGTCGAGCACGAGTTCGAACAGCT
This sequence comes from Calamus simplicifolius, assembly GCA_900491605.1. NCBI lineage: Eukaryota > Viridiplantae > Streptophyta > Magnoliopsida > Arecales > Arecaceae > Calamus > Calamus simplicifolius. The sequence goes on along the minus strand of UESW01002531.1, from coordinate 164,663 downwards.
TATGCGAGGCCATCAGCAGGAGCTTACAGACGTGCGAGATCAGATGCGTCAGTTGCAGGATATGGTTAGCCGCATGTCGCAGGGTTTCCAGCCTCCACGTGATCGCTCGAATTCTTGATGTATTTTTTTTTACTTTTTATATTTTGTACATGAAAACTTTAAAATTTTAATATATTAATTATTTTTAAAAATTGAATGATTATTGTTTAGATCAATATGAGTGAAGAATGTTTCGATTAATATTTAAATGTAACGAAATTGTATTAACCGTTTTAATTTTTAATATTTTATTTTTTTTAAAAAAATAATTAGCGACTAAAATTGCATCGCTAATATTTTTAAAATATTATTATTAAATATTACGACGCAATGACCTGGCATTGCAATATTTTTAAAAAAAATTAATTAGCGACGCATTAGCGACTGAAATTGCATCGTTAATATATCTAAAATATATTATTATTAAATATTACGACGCAATGACCTGGCATCATAATATTTTTAAAAAAATTAATTAGCAATGCATTAGCGACTCAAATTACGTCGCTAATATATCTAAAATATTATTATTAAATATTGCGACGCAATGACCTGGCGTCGCAATATTTTTAAAAAAATTTAATTTGCGACGCATTAGCGACTCAAATTGCATCGCTACTATATCTAAAATATTATTATTAAATATTACGACACAACTAAATGCGTCGCAATATTGCGATGCAATTGAATGCGTCACAATATTTAATAATATTATTAAATATTAAATATTAGTTTTAAAATTAGCAATGCATTTAGGATGCGTCGCAATATTGTGACGCATTGGTGTGTCGCAGAGAGTCGCTGTGAAGCGACGCAATTGCGATAAATTGAAATTGCGACGATCATTTGAGCGACGCCGCTATTGCGTCGTAATAGCATATTTAGCGACGCATTTGGGCGTCGCTATATTTTTATTCTCTTGTAGTGGAAGATGAATGAGGCGCCAAAGATAGTGTCGGTGGAGCATTTCCCGATGGAGGCCTTGCCCGAGGCCATGAACGACAACGGCGGGTCATGGGGGTGGCGGAGATGACAGCGGCAATGGTGCCCTATTTATTTTTTTTTTTCATCAATCCAAATTTCAACTCGAAACTCAATCGGAATCCGATTTTTAAAAATAGGGTTAGGATTGAGGTTTTACAAATAGGGTTAGGGTTAAGGTTGACATTTTACAAATAGAATTAGGGTTATGGTTGAGAAAAACCTAAATTTTATGAACCGAGTTACACCCCTAAAATCAGCTACGTTCTTGTTTTATTCATCCTATATTTAAATACTCTAATATTTTATATATTTTCATATTTATAAAATTATTTTTATTATTTTTGTTAAAAATTTATATATATTATTAGTGATGAAATGAGGATGAGACGAAGGCGAGAATTTATTGTGAAAACGAAGATTATTTTCTTCGGCCAAAATTATTTTGTTTAAAGTATCAGCCTTATTATCCCATCCCATTGCTGGAACTTGGACATAGAATATCCTTTTTTGGTTGTGCTCATCTGCATCACAGCCTAGGATCGTATCGGGAGCCAAAACCGTTGTGATTTGCGGGATGACTTGATCTCACACTCCCATGGAGCTGGTGAACAAATATTAGTAAGGGGTATACAGCAGCGTAAACCATATGTTTGCTTAGGGTGGCGTTTTAAGGTTTCTTAAGGCTGATATTTCAGCTTTGATCAGCTAATCTCAGGAGAAACGTTGCCAAGGTTTGTACAGTTTAATATCCAAGGCTGAAAATTTCTTGAAGGACTAAGATATTAGATTGTCTTTTAATGCCTTTGCCTATTTATAATGGCCAAGATATCAACACATTCTTTGATGTATTGACATCATCCTAAGTAATATATTCAGATCTAGATTTAAATCGGCTAAGGGAATCACAAGCAATGCCTTGTATTACCTGATGTCGCCTTAACGTTGGCACAGTGACGGAACCACTACTAACTGATGGTTAATTTATATGATCAGATTAAAAAGCCATAAACTAAAGGTTCTTTAATTTCCCTTTCTTAAATTTATTAATCATGCACTTCGTACTTCATAGCATCCATGATGCAAACTTAAAATCACGTCAACGACTACTAGCGGATCTTATATTGATGGATATAAGGAGAGCAACCCAACAATCTGGGATATTTGGTTGTTCTCAACCTGCTGAAAAGTTGGTGGTACGTGAACTCTGGGCGTGAATCCGTTCCATCCGCTGGAAGGGCAGTAAGTTGGCAGCGGCCAGTCATAAAACCGACGTATGGTCACGTGGTGGTTGGCATCCGAGACCAACACGGAAGCACATCACCATTCGAGACACAAACCTTGTTCCCAAAGCTACCTTCCTGACAACAATAATGCATGCATCCACGTACATTAATTTAACCATCCAGGTGTGGTTATTTATTTCGATTAGAAAAATAGCAGCACGCAATTCCAACGTCTACCATCCACTGGCATATAAAGTCAACTTATTCGTTTCGTAGCGTAAAACAGCAGTAGGGTAGAGAGAATCTCCCTTCCAATCACGACAGTCACTTGTCGCTTTCCCTGGAACCAATGGGGGGAAAGGTAGGATTTCATTCGTGCTCTATTGTGCTCCCGTTCTCAGTTGACTCAAGCTTTAAGAGTTTCGCTACGTTTGTTGTGCTTGCAGTCTTCAGCGATTCTCATCGTTTTTTAGCATCTATTCCGATCGAACCATGAACAACATTATTCCCTCTACTCTTCATACTGCAGATGGATCTAAGATGGAGAGTAAGCCATAGAAACGGGCTTTTAATACCTATTTTGTATGGGTAGCTCCGTCTTCTTCTTCGATGGAAGTGACAAAGCTGAAATTGCACTTCCCAAAGGATATCCAGGTGCCTTCTGAGGCATTAGCAGCTGAAAATGGCAGGAAAAGGCCATTATTGCAAGGAGTTTTCATCGATGGGTACCTTCGAAAGTCATTATCAGGGAGTTCCGCGTGTTGTCCTCCCTGGTGGAATTAAAGTGCTCTGTCTATCACACCACTGCTATATTTTCAAGTTTTCCGAGATCAGTGCAAGGGAGATGGCCCTGGAGAGACCATGGACTGTTAATGGCCAACCCATTGCAATTGAGGGATGGTCTCCGAAGTTCATCCTATCGTTAAATTTGGTAGCATCTGCCCTGCTTTGGGTAAGGCTCCCGAACTTGCCCTTAGAGTTTTGGGCAGAGGAGATCTTGTGTGCTATCCTTGCTCCGACCAGCGATTTCATTTGCTCTAATTCCTCTACCAAAGAGAAAAGCAGAGGTGGCTTCGCCCGGGCATGTGTCAGGATGGATTTGCGCCGGCACTCCGGCCAGGGGCCAGGATCAGGGGCACCGGAGAGGCATTCTGGCAGTAATTTGCTTACGAGCATCTCGAAGGAATCTGTCCCTCATGTGGATCCATTCACCTCGACGGACCTTGCTCCGTTAGCTCTTCTTCTACTGCCCCTCCTTCTGCTGGATTCAAGTATGGTCCTTGGATGGCAGCGCTCAGGTAGAGGAGAGTCTCACAATCGGAGTTGAGGAGGAAGGCCCCATCTGGTACTTCCACTGTTTCAAACCTTTGGTCGGAGGAGGGGCGGCAGGAGCCAGTCAAGGTTGCTCGGCGGAAGTCCAAGGTTTCTCCTGGGCAGTTGGGATGTCTTGTCTCTGCCTTCGCTCAGACTTTGTGATTAAGGGGGCTGAGGGGGGTGTGCCGGTTCTCTTCGAGCGTGCTGAGTCTGTGCCAATAGCTGGCTCTGGTTCTCTGGTATCAGGGACACAAAGAGTTCAGAAACTGAACTCTCAAGTGACTTTGAAGCACCCATTTGCACTGCTGGGTTCAGACAAATGGGCCGGTCGGCCCTCTAGTAGTAAGGAAGCTTCCCCTGGCCCATCAAAGAGGGCTAGGCCTGCAGAGACTCAGCTTCATCGAGTTTCCACAAAAAAATGACAGTAGAAAAGAAAAAATGACTACAACTGGATCAATTAGGGTGCAGGATAAGTTCACCTTTACAGCACCCTTGGATCAGGCCATTGATGCCCTGGTAAGTCAGAGTGCTTCTTCCACCCATAGCCAGGGAGAGTTTTCGGCAGGGGGAAATAGTCGATCTGATCCGCCTACCCTGCTAGGGGGTCATAGTCATGAGTCTACTATCTCCTACTTAAAGGAAGTCATTATGGGCCACGGTCTGGCTTCTCAGATGAGGGCTATGCCCACCTCGGGAGGGGAGCCTACTGTAGTTATTGAGGACACACTACAAATGGATTTTTCTCAGGAGAATCTGGAGGTTGGTAACGTGGTTCCTGAGGCCCTTCCTTCTACTAAAATGATGGTGGAGAACTCTGGGGCCCTACCCCCCCCCCCCCCCCCCAACTTTAACATGAAGATCCTTATTTTGAACATCAAGGGAGCCCGGAAACCCTCGTTCTGCTCCTCTTTTGAGAGATTGATGCAGCTTCATAACTGTGATATTTGCATTCTATTAAAAACCCGTCTGTCGGAAGATAGTTTAGTCTGGTTCCAAAGACAGGTTGCTCGAACATAGTCTTTGTATGCGGTGGAATTTGTATGCCTTTCTGGTTTTATTGTGGTTCTCTGGCGCACCAATGCCATTCGAGTTGATGCTTTTCACCAGTGTAATCAGCAGGTTGGTGTTGTTATCTCTGATGGTACTTCTGTCCCCTGACTTCTCTCGAGAGTGTATGCTAGTACTGACTTTCGGAAAAGGTGGGTTCTATGGTCTGAGATTCTCTCTCTTTTTGACAAGGATTGCCCTTCCCTCATTGCTGGTGACTTCAACTGCATCATTGGGGCCAGTGAGAAATGGGGGGGGGGGGGGGTAAACAGGTTGTTGAGTCAGCAGAGATAGCTGAGTTTAGGTCATTTATCTCCTCTGCTGGGCTGCTTGACTTAGGTTTCTTGGGCCCTCAATTTACTTGGTGCAAAACCGTTAGGGTTCAGCTAGCGTCTGGGAGAGACTGGACAGGGCTTTGGCCACTGATCAATGGCTCTAGATCTACCCCTCTATAACTATTATTCATCTCCCGAGGATTGCTTCAGATCACTATCCCATATTGATCTCCACGAAGATGGAGGTGGTAACACGTTAGAGGAAGCAGTTTTGTTTTGAGCAGCTTTGGACCTCTTACTCCTCGGCCCGATCGATTATTTCCCAAGTTTGGTGCTTACCGATGAGAGGCAGTACTGTGTACAGACTATCCAGGCATCTCGAGCTAGCGAGGCGCCGGCTCTCCAGATGGAACAAAGTGGTGGTTGGAGACCTAACCAGAAAAGTGGAAGAGGTTGAAGCTGAAATTGCTTCTCTTCAGAGCAGAGAGGACACTGTTGGCTGCCTCCCTAATTATGATCTTATTGTTCTTAAAGCTATGATAGCTCGCCACCATTCTCTTCTTCAGTAGCAGAAAATTTATTGGAGGCAGAGGTCTCGGATTCACTGAATCCACAAGGAGGATCGCAATACCAGATTTTTTCATCAGGCTACCCTAAGGCGTAGAGATACCAACAGGATTCGACGCATAGTGGATGAGGATGGGCATTATCAGGAAGACATATCTATCATCCGGGACCTACTTTATCATTTCTTTTAGTCCCGTTGGTCGGAGCAGACTGAAGATGGCTTCCCTATCCTTTCGGTCCTTAATTCCAAGGTCTCCGCATAAGAGAATGACATTCTTACTAGGCCTATCATAGCCCATGAGATTCATTCAGCTCTTTGGGACTTAGGGCCTGACAAGGCCCCGGGGCCTGATGGCTTTCCATCCTTTTTCTTTCGGCCTTACTAGAATATTGTGGGCGATGATGTAGTGCAAGCAATATTGAGTGCTTTCCATTCTCATTGTATTCCTGCTGACTGGAATCAGACTCTCATCACTTTGGTGCCCAAACGTGCGGATGCATCCTCTCCGCTTCACTTCCGGCCTATCAGCCTTTGCAATACCTTGTACAAGGTTTATGCCCGGCTATTAGCCAACCATTTAAGGGAGGTCATACCCCGCATTATCTCTGTGGAGCAGGGAGTTTTTATCAGAGGTTGTAACATCTCAGACAAAGTACTCATAGCTCAGGAATTCATGCACGGTCTTTACAGATCATCTAGTAGATAGTGTCTTATGGCTGTCAAGCTTGATATGAAATATACCTATAATAGATTGAGCTAGGCCTTTCTGCACTGTACTCTTCTTGCATTTGGATTTGATGGGCAATTCATAGATTGGATCATGGCTTGCATCCTTAGGCCATCCTTCTCGCTTCTCATTAATGGCAACCAGACCGAGTTCTTCCATTCTACTGTTGGCTTATGCCAAGGATGCCCGCTTTTCCCTTTCTTGTTCATCCTCATTGACGATGACTTATCGCATGCTCTCTACTTGGCACAACAGGATCTTCACATTGCCCCATTTATGCCAGGTCCAAACGAGCCTTCTGTCTCTCATCTTCTTTTTGCGGATGACTTTATCCTTCTAGGCCAGGCCAGTGTTTGTAATGCGACCTCCTATACTTCTATTATTCAGGATTACTATCAGGCCTCGGGGCAGAAAGTCAACCTTCTAAAGTATATGGTTTGCCTCAGTTCAAAAACTCCCAATGCTACGAAGGAAGCCATCCTCCATTCCTTTGGCATCTCTATTCAGGCTGACCGACTTACATATCTGGGGATTCTTATCACCGAAAGACGGCCTCGCTGTGATGATTTCAGTGCGCTAGAGCGTCGGGTCCGTGAGCGCATCAACGACTAGCAGGTAACTGGGTTATCGATGATGGCGAGGATTACTATCATGAAGTCTGTTTTAACGTTCCTTCCTCTTCATCTTCTATCCAACACTACCATCCTGATCACTTACCTAAGAAGGATTGAAAGATACTTTCGAGACTTTCTTTGGGCCTCGATGCAGGATAGTCACGGTATTCATCTACTGACATGAGATAATGTTTGCATGCTGATATCTGAAGGTGACCTTGATATCCAGTCACTGATTGCAAGGAGAGAGGCTATAATTGCTAGGCATGCCTCAAGGTTTATTCTTGATACGCACTATTTCTGGAGCTCTATCATGCATGCTAGATATGGTGAGTGGACTGCTGCTATGGATTTCAGTCCTCCTATGGTTATTCATTTTTTTGGAAGGAGGTTTGCAAACGATCGCTGGCTCTTTTGGATAATATCATGTGGATGATTGGCGATGGTTCACCAATGCATGTTGTCTAGGACACGTGGATTGCTGAGTTCCCTCTCTCACGATGGTCTCATGATGGCCTACATTTATCAGTATCGATGTTCCTAGTACCATAAGAGTCTCTGATATGATCTCTTAGGATCTCCTCTCTTGGCATATGCCAACGATATCCCTATTTTTCAGTGACGAGCTTGCTTTCCAGATTTTATCTATTCTGCTTGTTTCCTGCCAGGATGATAATGTCAGATTATGGAAGAGATTGTGCCTCTCTAGGGCTTCGATCAAGGATCTTATGAAGATCTTTAGACCTCAGCATCAGTATATGAGGGTTACAGTGTGGATCTAGAAGCTTTCCATCCATCTCAGGATATAGCTCTTTATATGGAAGCTTGAGTGGGAATGCCTCCCAACCTGCTCTCGGCTCTCAGGAGGAGACTATTGATCATGATATCTTCGTTTACCCTAGGGAAAGACAAGTATGGCATATTGTGGGATACCAGCCTATAGAGGGGGATACGGTCTCTTGGCGGACCTCTTTCTTGCGTGATATCATGAGGGATAACCAGTATCAAGGCATCACCTTGGCTGCCACTGCCTATCAAATTTGGTTATCTCAAAATTAGCTCATATTCACTAAAGATACAGTCACCCCTCAGAGGATTGCTCGGAAAGCCTTATCTTTGGTGTCCAAATATACACTCCATTGGACTGCTCATATTTCTGACAACTCTGGTCACTGGGGTTCCCTTGCTACCTCGGCAGCATATCGGTAGCCAGTTTTTATCTCTTGGGAGCCCCCCTAAGGGTTTGTCAAAATCAATTTTGATGGAAGTGTGCAGGGTAGATTAGCGGGCTCTACTTTTATTATTCGAGGGGCCGATGGAGTTTTGCTTATAGCTGGAGGATTTGAGCTCCTTGACTCCATAGTCCCTATGGCTGAGCTTTATGCAGCGTGGGCCAGCATTTCCTATGCCATCAGATTTCTTCATGCTCAGAGCCTTGCTATTGAGGGCAACTCGTTGACTATTATTTGTTTGATTCGATGGGACTGCCCAGCTCATCCTACTACCAACCCTCTGCTTCGGAATGTCTGGTCTACTTTGTGAAATGTCTACAGGTTCCGAATCAGACATGTCTACAGGGAGGCCAATACGGTAGCTGACTGGATGGTAGGCTCTATGGCCCATCACTCTGGTTTTTGGTTATGGCGACAGGGTGACTCCTGTCCTATTATACTTAAACAGATTCTATAATCTAACTTATCTGGGCTGACTTGTACTAGGATGGTGTAATCACCCATCTATAACCAAAAAAAAAAAAAAAAAACCAATGAAGCCTCTCTTATCCCCAAGATTGAATTGTGCTGATGACCAGGTAGCTGGCCTATTGTTAATAACCATAAACGATTTAGTTTATGCCATGATATTTTAATATAAGATATTAATGACCTATTGGAGATAGGCTCACGGATTATATATCAATGATAGCCATCCTTTAGAGTGTTACCATATTTTAATAATTATGGACCATGAATGACTATTTAAAATTGATCCATTACTTTGATAATCCATGGCCAGATTGGTCTGATCTTAAAAATTAAAGTATAAATTAATTAGTAACAAGTGAGCTTGAGTTATAACTCTTCAAATCATTCTTTTTTAATCTGATATATGACTATTTATGTACAAAAATATTATAGTATGCTACTTACATTCCTAAGTTTGAGAGGAGGTCAGTCTACTAAGATATTAAGTTGTAATGAACAATGTGCATGGACCTCCAACTTTCTTCTAGATCTAATCTCCTTGCTAAACCAATAGTAGCCTAGTGTATCTTGTTAGATATGATCGTATGGTAACCAATCGGATGATTTCCTTCCTTAGCACATTAAAAGAAAAAAAAAAGATGAAAAGATACTTTTGATCCTAAAACTTTCACTCAAAATTTATCCTGATTCTTAAATTTTTAATTATAATAATTTAATCATTTAAATTTTAAGAATGTTGCATTCTTACATTTTGTTATAGAAATCAATTAATACTGATGCGATGTTGATGTATCACCCTATTAATCAATCTATGTGCTCGTGATAGAGTAACATATTAATTATTTTGTCAAACTTAACTAACCATATATAATGAAAAGTTAAAAATATAACATTCTTAATAACTAAAAATTTGAGAAACAAAATCAATTCCAAGTAAAAGCTTGAGAACAAAAGGTAAGCTTTAATTGAAAGGGGAAAAAAAAAAAGTCTCCATATGATTGAATATATAAATACATCACTGATCTTACATGTTATATTTATAATTTTATCTAAGTTTGCATTATTAAAATTCTTCTTCAACTTGTGGCACATTATTTGTATTCAATAAAAAAAAAAAGCTGGAATATTGTCGCTCCCTCGCCACCAAATTGACCGTTTTGGGCCATAACGGGTGGGCTTCTTTTGAATTGGCTTCTGCCGACGTCGCGCGGTCCACGAAGTCCTTTCCTTCTCTTTCCATGGATGAGGAAGCCGGGATCGCTGGGGACCACAGTCTTAACATAATTTACCCGTGAAGGTGATCCAGAATAAAACTACGGCCTCAGAACCCTATCAGGGCCCAGTGAACGATGTGGACTCGTACCGTCCCATGATCTCCTTCCATTGGGTGTGTGAGAGTGAGGGTGAGAGCGAGAGCGACAGTGAGAGCACGCTCTCTTGGGGCTCCTTTTCACGGTGTCTATCACCACGGGCTCCAGCGGCACCAAATTTGACCGCTACTTTGAACGCACCTTGGCTTCCGCACCTGCTACTCTTTTGCTCACCAACAGCCCTCACCTTCATTTCCACCTGCAAACAAATCTAATCAGGCTAAATCATACTTAGATTCCAATTTGAATCTTGATTTTGAACTTAGGTCTCATCCGTTTATTTATCTAGTTGGATTGAATCGAAGTTACAAAAAAAAAATTAGATTCAATGAATTATTTCGACCTATTCGAATCCAACTAACAATATTGCATTTGACTCAAATATCTAACTATTATTTTATCGCTAAAATCTAATAATAACAAATCAAATATAGATTTATTAAAAAATTTAAATAAGAATTTGAAAAATCAACTTAAATTTAAATTTTTATTCAAAACTCTTAATCTATTCAAGTAAATGATTATTCTTAAGTTTACAAATTATAATATTTAAAATATTTATTGATATACTTAAAGATGCTATAAATAAAAATATATTAAAATAAATAATAAAATATAAATATTTAGATAAATTTAAAGAAAAAAGATGAGAGGAGATTTAATTATTAAAATGAAAAAGAGAATTAGTTTAAATTAGAGTTTATTTAATAAATTTACAAGCATAATTGGAGTAAAAAAATTTATATAATTAAGGTTTATGAATCGAAATGAATCATATAATATTAAAAAAAATATAAGAATTAGACTTAATTCAAATTTTAGATTTGGTTTAATTTTCAAATCCGCCTCTCATGAGTCTTTAAATATAGTTTGGATTAGGTCTAATTGAGTCAAACCAAGTCTAATTGAGTCAGAGTTAGATGGGTCAACTTGTGACCCATCGTCCGATTTGCAATCTTAATTTTTAGTGCTTCCCTAACTACATCGTGTATAAAAAAGAAAGCCAAAAATAACGATAAAAGCTTGTAAGATACTAGAATGAGTAAGAAAAAATCATAACTAGATCTTCTAAATCATTCATAACCCATTATTGGTTCATATCTTAGTACTTGATCGTCTTATATCTTTTAAAAATCATAATTGGTCATCTAAATTTTGAAGTAGCAATAGAAAGCCATCTTGCCCGCAGAAGGAAATATGTATAAAGATTTCGAGATTTAAGAATATACCGTGCCTAAGAAAGTAATTGCCACTTCTAATGATTGCTGCCATAAAGATAATGGACATCGGCAACCCAAGTAGCAGCAATTTCTCCTCGTGAAAGCAAAAACCACATTCTCCACGCAAGTGTGGACCTTGTTTGATGTTTCTTTTTAGGCTCCCACAATCCAAAAATGGTTATTTGGTATTCTATTGTGCACATGTATTTGACTTCTATGCTTGTGTATATCTACCATGTCCCAATTTTAATTTTTCCCATCTTCATAAAAAATCATGCAACCGAGGCTACTTGTGTTGTGATTATATTAGGGACTTCTACTAAAACCTTTTGCAGATTTTTATTCTTTGGCTTGGAACGATGCATGTCGAAATTCGAGCAGCTCTTTCTCATCCTCACGGACATGCAAAATAGTCCTCGCATAGGGATGAAGGTAGGTGGCCCCTACGAAAGACTCTCCAATGTCCAAGTTGTAGAGCCTGGTGTGGTACTCCAAAGCTTAAATCCTAGGATGGAGGTTTAGGCTCCACAGGGTTAAGGTCCAGGTTGTTGAGTCTTGAGGGAGCTAGTCTATCATTGGGCTGGGTTTGGGCCCAAGGTGTGGGTTGATCCAAGGAAGTTTTTTAGGGTTTATTATCCATATAATAAGGCACCGGTTCATGTGTGGTGCTGGTTTTATTTTGGTGGCCGTCATGGGGACGGGTTATATATAGTCATGTAACGATGATGATTATAGATGAATGAAAGAAACCCTTTTCTTTCTAGAATAAGCTATCCCTTCTCTTCCTCCTCCTCTCTTTCTCACATATAGATGCCCTAGATTTGTAGGGTTTTATTGCTGTCATCTCTTCCTAGCCATCTTCTTGGAACCGCCTCTCTCAAAGAAGGAGAAGGAAGAAACCCTAGCAGCACATTCTTCTTGGGCAACGTCTCTTGATTTTCTGGATCAGATCTGAAGGTTCACGTGAGGAAGAAGAGAGGCCACGACCCTCTCTTACAATCTTGGGGCACAAGAAACCAAGAAAAATCCTAGTTGCTAATCAATCTGGGAAAATTACCAAGATCAAGATTCAAAATTCTGCTGTAGAAATTTTCAGCAAGGATATCATCTCGCTTCCGCATCTCCACACGACTTGGGGCTGGTCGAATGCGTGCTATGCTCCAAGGTTAGAAAGAGGACGATCCACTCTTCATTTGGTATCAGAGCCTCAGTGATTTGGTGGAGAAAAGATTGGATCTTGGGCGTTTTTTGGTAAGATATCAAACCAGAAATTTCTGCAGTAAGTTTAATTTTCTGTTTTTGTTGTGTGCATTGTTTCTTGGTTGGATATGGCATCTAGTAGCTTTAAATTCGATTTTGAAAAGTATGATGGCAAGGGAAACTTCATCCTATGGCAGCAAAGGGTGAAGGATTTGTTGGTACAGCAAAGGATTTATAAGGTCTTGGTGAAACAAAGACCGGATAATGTAAGTCGTGAGGATTGGGAGGAATTAGAGGAGATTGCATTTAGCACAATTAGGATGTGCTTGGCTGATCAAGTCTTGCCGGAGATTTGCACGCAGACCACGGCAAGGGGGCTCTGGGAAACTTTAGAGAACACTTACATGGGAAAGAGCATGACAAACAAGTTGTGGTTGAAGAAACAGTTGTACAACTTGAGAATGCCTGAGGGAGGAGATCTTGTGGCCCATATTCAGAAATTCAATCAAGTGTGCTCAGAGATGATGAGCCTTGATGTGAAAATTGATGAAGAAGATAAGACCCTCATCTTGTTGTGTTCGCTACCCAGTTCCTATGATGGTCTGATTACAACCTTGGTGTATGGAAAGGAGACCCTGAATTATGAAGAGGCTGTGGGGGGTGCTGAGATCAAACCAGCAAAGAGAAAAGATTTGCATGGGAAACTCTAACACAGAGGTACTTGCTGTGAATGAGAGGCAAGGAAGACCCTGGGAAAAGGTTAGAGGCAAGTCCAAAGGCAGATCTAAGTCTCGAGGCAAGCAGAAAGCATGGAAGTGTTACAAGTGTCATCAGATTGGTCACCTGAAGAGAAATTGCCCACTTTTGAAGAATGAGAAGAGGAAGGGTATTTCCAAGGGAGGTTCAACCAGCAATGGTGGTGCAAATTCATCTGAAGACAGTGAAGATGATGTACTGGTAGTTTCAGATTGGACCAAGAAGTGTGATAGTTGTTGGACACTTGACTCAGCATGTTCTCACCATTATACTTCGCATAGGGAGTGGTTTGCAACTTATGAAGAATCTGATGGAGGGAGTGTATGCCTTGGTGATAATCATCCTTGTAAGGTTGCTGAGTTGGAAGCATAAGGGTGAGGATGTATGATGGGGTTATAAGGACTTTGACCAATGTCAAACATGTCCCAGAGTTGAAGAAGAATCTAATTTCTTTGGGCTACCTGGAGAAGCATGGGTATGCTTTTGGAAGCCAGCCGGGGAGTGGATGTTTGAGGATAACCAAGGGTGCATTAGTGGTGATGAAAGGGAGAAGGTTGGAAAATAATCTCTATCAGATGGAAGGCTCAGTGGCCATAGGTGGTGCAGAAGTGCTAGCAGCGGCACAGGAGGAACAGTTGGTCTATAAACTGTGGCACTATCGAATGGGACACATGAGTGATAAAGGGCTTATAGAACTCAGTAAAAGAGGTCTGATTCCAGTACTTAAGAAGGAGGACAATGACATCTGTGAGCCCTGTATTTATGGCAAACAACATAGGGTGAGATTTGCTAGCAGTTCCAAGCAGAGTGAAGGTATTCTGGAACTAGTTCATTTAGATGTATGGGGACTGACCCCTGTGTCAGCCAGAGGTGGGGCTAAGTATTTTTTGACCTTCATTGATGACTACTCCAGAAAGGTATGGGTATATCTAATAAGAGAAAAATCAGAGGTATTTGCCCGGTTTAAAGCTTGGAGAGTTGGTGTTGAAAAGGAGACAGGATAACCAGTGAAGTGTTTGAGATCTGACAATGGAGGGGAGTACACAAGCAATGAATTCAGAAGCTATTGTGAGGAAAATGGGATCCAACGCCATTACACAGTGAGGATGACTCCCCAGCAGAATGGTGTGGCAGAGAGGATGAATCGTACATTGACAGAGAAGGCTAGGAGTTTGAGGCTGCAGGCATCACTGCCCAAGGTCTTTTGGGGTGATGCAATTATGTTCTCTGGTTTTCTTGTTAACAGGTCCCCTAATAGAAAACTTGATGGAGGCATTCCAGAGGAGATCTGGAGTGGGAAGAAGGTGGAGCTTGGACACCTAAGGATTTTTGGTTGCCCAGCCATGCACATGTGGAGGCAACTGAAAGGAGCAAGCTGGACCCAAAATCACAAAGGCTGATCTTCATCGGGTATCCAAGGGAGTTAAAGGCTATTTGCTATGGAGTTCAGATTCACAGAAGTGTATCATCAGTAGAGACATTATTTTTGATGAGAAGAGCATCTTGAAGAGGTCAGAGATTGCAGATGGAGCTGAAAAGGCTGAACAGGACAGCAGTGGACAGCATTGGCTGACAGGTGATGTACCTTCTACTTCTACTTCAAAACATGCTTTTTTGAGGTGGAGTTTGGTATGAATGCTCCAATACATGTAAAGGATCAGCCAGAAGAGCCATCAATCCAAAAGGATGTGCAGGTGGAGTCATACACTTCAGCTTTGAGAGATGATCAAAGGGGTGTGGCACTACACAAGACAAAGCGTACCATCATCAAACCTACTCGGTATCGCATTGATGACATGATTTCCTATGCTCTAATCACTGCAAATGAAGATCCAGAGACCTTCCAAGAAGCCATGGAAAGTTCAGAAAGAAACTCATGGATGCAGGCCATGATGGAGGAGATGGAGTCCCTGAAAAAGAATAAGACATGGCAGCTAGTGGATCTGCCTAGAGATGCTCGGGCCATTGGTTCAAAATGGGTGTTCACAAAGAAAGAGGCACCTTCAGAGCAAGGTGGAGTCAGATACAAAGCAAGGCTTATTGCTAAGGGGTTCTCAAATAGAGAGGAAGTGGACTACACAGAGGTATTCTCTCCAGTGGTACGTCATGCTTCAATTCGTGTGTTGTTATCTCTCGTAGCACAACATGGTATGGAGTTGTAGCAGATGGACGTGAAGACGGCTTTCTTACATGGGAGTCTAGAGGAGAGGATATACATGAAGCAACCAGAGGGTTTCAAGGAATCTGGATTGGAAGAAAATGTATGTCTACTAAAGAAATCGCTCTATGGTTTAAAGCAGTCACCCCGTCAGTGGTACAAAAGGTTTGACACTTTTATTTTGGGCCTTGGATTTTCTAGATGTGAACATGATACTTGTGTCTATGTGAAAGATGTGGATGAGGATGATGCACTGTATCTCCTTCTGTATGTGGATGATATGCTCATTGCCAGCAGGAGTGTTGAAGCAGTGAATGGACTGAAATATGCATTATCAACAGAATTTGAAATGAAGGATTTGGGGTCAGCTAGGAAGATACTTGGGATGAAAATTTACAGAGATAGGACCAAGGGAATTCTACACTTGCCATTGGGTGGATATATTCACAAGGTGTTGGAGAGGTTTGGGATGGATAAGGCCAAACAAGTTAGAACACCTTTGGCTAGTCACATGTCTCTTTCTAAGTTACAGAACCCCCAGACAGATGAAGAGAAAAGTACATGGAGAGAGTTCTATATGCCAGTGCCGTGGGCAGCATTATGTATGCTATGGTGTGTTGCAGGCCTGACATAGCATATGCAGTGAGCCAGGTGAGCAGATTCATGGCGAACCTAGGGAAGAAGCACTGGAAGGCACTCAAGTGGATTTTGAGGTACCTTCAGGGAACTCGTGAACTTGGTCTAATTTTTGGGCAGCAAGATGGATCTAAGGAGAAATCTAATATCCCAAGTAAGTCATTAGGTCCATTGGAAGGATTTGTGGATGCAAATTTTGCAGGTGATCTGGATACAAGAAGGTCTACCACAGGGTATGTATTCAGCATGTATGATGGATTAATTTCTTGGAGATCAACCCTTCAACCTATTATAGCTTTGTCTAACAGAAGCTGAGTATATAGGGATTACAGAGGCTGCCAAGGAGGCTCTTTGGTTGAAGAGACTCATCATGGAAATGGGGGTGAAGCAGGGTATAGTATTGTTACACAGTGATAGTCAGAGTATCCTGCAATTGGCTCAGAACCCAATCTATCATGCACGCACAAAGCATATAGATGTGAGGTATCACAGGATCAGAGAATTGGTGGAAGAAGGTGAAGTGGAGCTGGTAAAAGTTCATACAAAGAAGAACCGGCAGATGCACTTACGAAGACTCTTCCACGGGATAGCTTTCTCTCATGTGTGACACTGATGGGTCTAAGGGAATGTGCAGATTTTTCAGCAGCTTTGAAGCACCAAGGTGGAGGTTGTAGAGCCTGGTGTGGTACTCCAAAGCTTAAATCCTAGGGTGGAGGTTTATAGGCTCCACAGGGTTAAGGCCCAGGTTGTTAGGTCTTGAGGGGGCTAGTCTATCATTGGGCTGGGTTTGGGCCCAAGGTGTGGGTTGGTCCAAGGAAGTTTTTTAGGATTTATTATCCATATAATAAGGCACCGGTTCATGTGTGGTGCTGGTTTTATTTTGGTGGCCGTCATGGGGACGGGTTATATATAGTCATGTAACGATGATGATTATAGATGAATAAAAGAAACCCTTTTCTCCCTAAAATAAGCTATCCCTTCTCTTCCTCCTTCTCTCTTTCTCACATATAGATGCCCTAGATTTCTAGGGTTTTATTGCTGTCATCTCTTTCCTAGCCATCTTCTTGGAACTACCTCTCTCAAAGAAGGAGAAGGAAGAAACCCTAGCAGCACCTTCTTCTTGGACAACGTCTCTTGATTTTCTGGATCAGATCTAGGAGGATTACCAAGATCAAGATCCAAAATTCTGCTGCAGAAATTTTCAGCAAGGATATCATCTCGCTTCCGCATCTCCACACGACTTGGGGCTGGTCGAATGCGTGCTATGCTCCAAGGTTAGAAAGAGGACGATCCACTCTTCACAAGTCAATAAAAACCTTTGGCAAATGATAGAGTAAAGAAGGTTATTAAAGAAGGACTTCTCATAAAAGGTCTCTGAAGAGCCATGGCATCTGCTAAGGTTTTTTGTGTACTTGAGAGCTTACCGAAGGGTCTTAGGACCTGGTATTTATGCGCCGCTGAGATGGTAAGTTGTTACCTGATTTCTCGAGCATAGTTGTGGAAATTGACTGCCGATAAGGGTTATAGCCGCATGTCTTATTAGGGAATATGGGATACCGTTGATCATGGAGGGGGTGCCGTATATGGCCCCTATTTCCATTTATGGAGGCCTGTTCCGAGATCTTTGCAATCAGTGCAATTTATCATCTAGGATGTGTGGCACGATTCTGGCATGGACGATGTTTATCCTGAGGAGCCGAAGCTCGGATGGCTTAGCCCTGTCGAGGTTCAAAGATGGTTCGGCCTTACTGAGGTTCGAAGATGACTCCCTACCAAGGTATGGAGATAATAATTGGTGCATCTGTCTTTCTTTGCAACAGAAAGTGAACTCCTTCTGAGCATAGTGGTTAGCGAATCAGAGTCCAAAAATAGATTTCATTATCTGGCACATTTGCTAATTAATGCAGAGACAATTTTATCCTGTATTACTTTTCACTAAGCTATCCACATGCGCAACCTATATGAGTACATTCTGAATAGGATCTTATCAAGCTTTTCTATGGAGAATTCTTGTTTTTGCCTTAATTTAAGTGCTTGAGCGTCTCTATATATATATATATATATAGCAGTATTTTACAAGCATCCACACGTAAAGCTTTTTTTTTTCCAATGTAGGTCTACAGGCGTGCATGCGTAAATACTATGATGATGCAAACCACCTTGCGCATGGTGGTCCGGACTCGTAAGCCTTTAGTAGTTGTAAAATGATCCCTAACATGCATCCTAAGATGCTATGTGGAACTTCTTTTAGTTAATGCACATCCTTATCTAGTTCATGTCTTACTTGAGGAAAGGAAAAAGATTAAAATCATCTAAAAGTAAGAATGAATTTTGATCAGACTGAATCACAACAACCAGTACCCTTAACATAACCATAACCACTTGATAACGCCCAATCATTGATCCTGAACGTCGGGAACGGACTGATTCTCAACCTTCGCTTCATCAGATTGCCTATAAAGAAGTCCCAGGATCGGAGAGGATTCTCCGGTGGGACCTTCCGACGCCCAAGTTAGTAATTGAGGTCACAGCAGAAGAGGAGCTCGAATGAGCTCTTTTTAGATGAAAAGATGCTTTCGGAGAGGAGGGATTCCTCTCTGGGCCTTAGGATAGCGATTTTTCTGGGGTTATCGCATATACATGTTTATTGAGTAGATTCACCTTTTTATAGGGGTTGACCCTGACATGATCACATGGGATTCCGTAAGGAAGGAATGTCCGCGAAGTTCTTGGGAGTTGCATAAATCTGCGCTGGTTGGTGGGTCCTATCTTATCGGAAAGGGAGAAAATGACGGTTGGTGGGCTAAGTCCCATCAGCCAGCGGAGCTATTGGTTAGTTGGGTCCAGTCCCATTTGCAACGTGGCCAGTGGATAGTTGGATCTGGCGTTGTCAGGGGCGCGGGTCAGAGAGGTAGCGTCCCGAGCTACTAGGGCCGTTGGGGCAGATTTGAAGGAAACCGGAAGTCTCGACTCTCCCGGGGAGCCAAGGCTTATCTGGGTCGGCCAGGGGTGGCCGAGGCCAACCTCGCCGATTAGGACGTGCCGGGGCGGGGCCGACCATGAATGGTCGGGGCTGACCCGGCGGTCATGGAGACGCCGGGGATGAGAAGGGCCAACCAGGAATGGTCGGGACCGACTCGGCGGATTTGGAGACGCCGATGCGAGAAGGGCCGACCAGGAATGTCGGGCCGACTCAACGGGCTTGAGGTGCGGGGCCGAGAAGGGCCGACCAGGAATGGTCGGGGCCGACTCGGCGATCTTTGAGGTGCAGGGCCGAGAAGGGCCAATCAGGAATGGTTGGGGCGACTCCGTGGGCTTGGAGATGCCGGGGCCTGAGAAGGCCGACCAGGAATGGTCAGGGCCGACTCGGCGATCTTGGAGATGCTGGGATCGAGAAGGCCGACCAGGAATGGTCGGGGCCGACTCGGCGGGCTTGGAGATGCCGGGACCGAGAAGGGCCGATCAGGAATGGTCGGGGCGACTCGGCGATCTTGGAGGTGCCGGGGCCGAGAAGGGCGACCAGGAATGGTCGAGGCCGACTCGGCGATCTTGGGGACGCCGGGGCCGAGAAGGGCCGACCAGGAATGATCGGAGCCGATTCGACGACTTGAAGTACCGAAACACATCAATATTTTAATTTTATCGAAATTATCCTTATGACTACATTAGCCACATCACCACCTATGCTTTTGCAAATTGCATTCCATATCTTTTAACATCTATTTCATATATGACCAAGCCTTCTGCATTTAGGAGAGTGTGGTGGTATTGCTGTTGTCATGAGCAGATCCAGCTGCATGCTCGTGCATGTATTGGTACTACTCTGATTTATTGTTGATCAGTGTTGAACCTTTTAAGGTCACATGGATAAGGAAAGCCTAAGGACTTCTCCAGTCAATACGAAGGCCCAAGGTTTAATTACCCTAACAGGACGTCATTAAATCCCTACAATCACATTTAATAATGGACCGAAGTAAGTAGACCCACAAGCGGACCTGTAAAACCAAATCAAGTCAAACCATGATCTAGGATAGAAATTTTCTATCTTCTATAAGGGATAAAAAAAATATTCATATTAATGAAGACGAAATGAAGACAGAGAAAAATATCTCCATCTTATTCCTTTTTTATCTTATTGATTATATACAGTGCACTTATAAATTTTATATGTATAAAATTATTTTTATAATTTTTTAAAAAATGATATATAATATTAGAAGAGAAATGAGATGGAATGAAGATTTATTTTTTCTCGTAGTAGAGACGAAATAAAAAATAAAAAAAGCTTGAAGAAGAAAGAGCGAAGATAAAAATTAGGGTGAACTATAGTATTGATTTTCGAATTTGGAGGCTATGTTATTTTGATTCGAGAACCTTAAAAAAGTTATAAAAATAGTTATGAACTTTTTATTTTATTTTATTTTAATTTCTATGATTAAAAAAAAAGATACTGTTTAATTTTATCCTACGTAGCACATATAATATTTAAATAATAAAATTAAATTTATAATTTATAATTAGTTTATTAACTTATTAATTTAATATTTAATAGTAAACAAATTGAAGGCCGTCAAGAGGGGGAGGGGTGAATGTGGATGGAGGCTAAATGCCTCGAGGAAGGGGGGCCAAGGTGGGAGGAGGGGAGGGGCCCCAACAAGGAAAAGAGAAGAAAGTTTTTTTTTTTTTTATGACTATTAAATATTAAATTAATAGGTTAACAAATTAATTTTAAATTTTAAATTTAATTATATCATCTGAATGTTGTGTGCTGCTATATAGAATAAAATTAAATAATATTTTTTTTAACATTAGAAATCAAAATAAATAAAAAATTTAAAATTATTTAATAATTTTTAAGGTTCAGATATAACTTTCTAAATTCAGTTTAACCTAAAAATTATATTCTTTGTACCTGCTCTAACTATTTCTATGCATATACATAGAACAAGAGTAGCTGAACGTTGCAGCTTCCATATTTTCTATCCCTGTCTTGGCCATGTCACACTTGTTATCCCAATCAAGGAAAAGTCTTATTGCATCGAGAGTGATGTAGCAAGAGCTATACTGGGTTCGATGATTAACACATGTTGTGATGGGGCAATAAACCTCATAAATAGCAGTGATCACATCTCTACTTGGGTCAACTACTTAGCTCGGCCATCTCTACTCAGCTATCTCTATTCAGGTCGGCCATCTCTACTCAGCCATCTCTACTCGGGTCAGCCATCTCTACTCAAATCGGTTACTCTACTCAACCATCTCACTCGGCCATCTCTACTCGGGTCAACTACTCTACTCGGCCATCTTTACTTGGGTCTGTCTCAGCAGCTCTCAGATCGGTCTCAGCAACCCTTGGATTGGTCCCAAGAACTCCCGAGCCGGTCTCAGCAACCTCTGTGCCGGTCTCAGCAGCCCTCGGGCCGATCTCAGCAGTCCCTGGGTTGGTCTTAGCAGCCCTCGGATCAGTCCTAGCAGCCACTCAGGTAGGACTCCAATAGCTACCTGGGTAGGACTATGACTCAGCCATCCATGTAGCACTCCAGCAGCCGCTCGAGTAGGACCCCAACTACCATCCGGGTAGGACTCATTGTAGGGCTTACGTGCTTGGTTCCACCACTCACCATTGTTTGTACGCCTCCCCATGATCCAGAATAGGATAATGAACATGCGATATAAGGGACATCTGGCGAACACCGTAACGACCATCTATGCCCTACAAAGCCTGTTATAGCTTCTCATATTTGACAAAGCCCATCAATTCTACTATGGCCACCCATATCTGATAGGATATGATTTACCAACTTTGCTACGACCATCCATATCTGATGGGATCTGACCTATCAACTCTGCTATAACCACTCGTATCGATGGGATATGACTTACCAACTCTGATATGCTATAAGAGAGGCAAACCCTGTAGCTACTACTACTCTGATCTTACCGTATATGCTCTAATAGATAGTTATACCACGAGCCTCGCAAACATCTGTAAACTAGATAAAAGAGACTTTTGGTCAAGTAAGCCAAGCCAAGCCAATACCACTTACACATATGCTCACAGAGTAATTCTTTTTAATCTCTCAATCTTTCTTTTAAATTCATGACTATTGTTTAGAGTACTAACATGGCTATTAAAAGATTTTTAACTAAATCTTTAATTCTTAAATTTTTTTTTTTTTTTTTAGACTTCGGATTGAGAGTAGCTCGAAAGATTCTTAGCTAGCTGAAAAAGATAATCAAATGCTCGTATACGTTTAAGAAGGATGATCCGACGTCAATACGTAGCATGCATGCATATACATTGAAGCAAAAAAATTAAAAAATTAAAAAAAAATAAAAATAAAAATAATATATATACGCATGCGATGAGCATCCATCATTGATTCGGTTGGCCATTGCTGCACCGCGGTGCAGCAGTCTTTTCCATCAACCGCATATCTCTTCCCCTCAGCCCATCAGCTCATCCATGGTATACGGTCCCATCAACCCATCCTAACTATACGGCACCCGCATCACAAGTACCAGCCTTTCAGGTCCAATCAATAAACACACACACCACCATATTATCACATAAATAAAATAGATATCAACTAGTTTTAAAAATATTAGAGATGGAAGCATCAAAAACATAAAAAAAAAAAAAAAAAAAGCGTACGTATGCTTTTTCTTTCTAAAAGATTCACCGGTGAAACTATCCTCGATCCGATAGCCCCCAAAAAAAAACAAAGTGACAAAAAAAGGCGCGCGCAAGAAAACAAAGAGCCCCGATAGTCACCCAAAAACCACCATAAAATACCCCACGCCTTTTTTGCCCCGGCGCCGAGAGACCGAAGGGGCAGAAGAAACGATGAAAATGCGGCTGCTCTACCTTCTACCCCTCCTCTTCCTCGCCGCCCTCCGCCCTTCCGCCGCTGCCACCGGAGGAAGGGAGGCGGAGCACCGCTCTCTCCTCGACCTCAAGGCGGCCGTCGGCGTTCCCACCGGCGCCCTTGCCAGCTGGGACGCCAACGCCGACCACTGCGTCGCCTGGGCCGGCGTCGCCTGCGACGCCGCTGGCCGCGTCGTCTCCCTTGACATCTCCAACCTCAACCTCTCGGCACCCTCCCCACCGCCGTCGCCCGCCTCCGCTCTCTTCTCCACCTCTCTGCCGCCGCCAACCAGCTCGCCGGCCCCATCCCTCCGGAGCTCTCCCTCCTTTCCGGCCTCCGTTACCTCAATCTCTCCAACAACGCCTTCAACAGTTCCTTTCCCTCCGCCCTCTCCCACCTCAAGAACCTCCGCGTCCTCGACCTCTACAATAACAACCTCAGCGGCGCCCTACCCGTCGGGCTGGCGGACATCCCCGCTCTCCGCCACCTCCACCTCGGAGGCAACTTCTTCTCCGGCGCCATCCCACCGGAGTACGGCCGCTGGGAGCATCTCGATACCTCGCCGTCTCCGGCAACGAGCTCGGCGGACCCCTCCCGCCGGAGCTCGGCAACCTCACCACCCTCCGTGAGCTCTACATCGGCTACTTTAACAGCTACCAGGGCAGCCTCCCAGCGGCCATCGGCAACATCACCGCCCTGGTCCGCCTCGACGCCGCCAACTGCGGCCTCTCCGGCAAGATCCCGCCGGAGATTGGCAACCTCCAGAATCTTGATACCCTATTCCTCCAGGTGAACGGACTCTCCGGCGAGATCGTGCCGGAGCTCGGCAAGCTCCTGAGCCTCAAGTCCATGGATCTCTCCAACAACGCCCTCATCGGCGAGATCCCGCCGACCTTCGCCGAGCTCAAGAACCTCACACTACTCAACCTCTTCCGCAACAAGCTCCACGGCACCATCCCGGACTTAGTCGGAGATCTTCCGAAGTTGGAGGTGCTTCAGCTCTGGGAGAACAACTTCACCGGGGAGATCCCTCGCCGCCTCGGCACGAACGGCCGCCTCCAGATCCTCGACCTGTCTTCCAATAAGCTCACCGGCTCCCTCCCACCGGATCTCTGCTCCGGCGACAAGCTCCAAACCCTTATCGCTCTCGGGAACTTTCTATTCGGATCCATCCCAGAATCCCTCGGCCGGTGTAAATCCCTCTGTCGGATCCGAATGGGGGAGAACTACATAAATGGATCGATCCCCAGCGGCCTCTTTAGCTTGCCGAAACTCGCCCAGGTGGAGCTCCAGGACAACCTTCTCACCGGCGCTTTCCCGGTGACCAGCGGTTCCCGATCTCGGCGACGCTTGGTCAGATTAGCCTCTCCAACAACCGCCTCTCCGGTGCTATCCCGCCGTCCATCGGGAAGTTCTCCGGCGTCCAGAAGCTCCTCCTCAACCAGAACCAGTTCTCCGGCCGCATCCCGCCGGAGATCGGGAGTTTGCAGCAGCTCTCCAAGATGGATTTCAGCGGCAACCGGTTCTCTGGCCCGATCACCCCAGAGATCAGCAAGTGCAAACTTCTAACCTTCGTCGATCTCAGCCGGAATAATCTCTCCGGCGAGATCCCGGCGGAGATTACCGGAATGAGGATCTTGAATTACCTCAATTTGTCGAGGAACCATCTTGTGGGGACGATTCCTCCGTCCATTTCCACAATGCAGAGCTTGACCGCCGTCGATTTCTCCTACAACAACTTCTCTGGCCTGGTGCCGGCCACCGGCCAGTTCAGCTACTTCAATGCGACATCCTTCGTCGGCAACCCCGACCTCTGTGGCCCCTATCTCGGGCCTTGCCGGCCCGGAATTCCCGATGGCTCGGGTCCATCTCATTCCAAAGGTTCCCTCCCTGTTTCACTCAAGCTCTTGCTTGTTATTGGCCTTCTCATCTGTTCCATTGCGTTCGCCATTGTTGCCCTTATCAAAGCTCGGTCCTTGAAGAAGGCCAATGAAGCTCGTGCATGGAAGCTTACTGCTTTCCAACGCCTTGATTTCACCTGCGACGATGTTTTGCACTGCTTGAAGGAGGAGAACATCATTGGCAAAGGAGGGGCTGGCGTTGTCTACAAGGGTGTGATGCCCAATGGCGAACAAGTGGCCGTGAAGAGGCTCCCGGCAATGAGCAGGGGTTCGCCGCACGACCACGGGTTCTCTGCGGAGATTCAAACTCTTGGGAGGATCCGGCACCGGCACATCGTGAGACTGCTGGGCTTTTGTTCCAACCATGAAACCAATCTATTGGTTTACGAGTATATGCCAAATGGGAGCCTTGGAGAAGTTCTCCACGGGAAGAAAGGAGGGCATTTGCAATGGGACACAAGGTATAAGATTGCTGTGGAGGCGGCGAAGGGCCTATGTTACCTCCACCATGATTGCTCGCCGTTGATCCTCCACCGCGATGTGAAGTCGAACAACATCCTCCTGGACTCCAGTTTTGAAGCCCACGTTGCCGACTTCGGGCTCGCCAAGTTCCTGCAGGACTCCGGCACTTCTGAATGCATGTCAGCCATCGCCGGCTCTTACGGATACATTGCTCCTGGTAGTCCCTTCATCCTTTGTATTAAATTTCTTGGTGCTAAAAGTTTGAGACTGATATACAGTGATTACTTCGTTCATGGTAGTTTAAATTTTAGCATGCTTTGACTCCTCTATAAGGCGGCCATCGGGTGGCAAAAAGCTCACATCTTGATAGAGTTTTTTAAGGTCACTCCCTTTGTTTCTGTTCTAGTTCTGTTTAATGTTATAGCAATTTATCCTTATATCTTAGTAAAAGCTAACAAATACTCGTTCTTGGGTAAATTTTAACTAATTCATATGGAGTTTTTTAACATATTCTTTGTTCTTTCCCTTGTCAACCTGTGCGATGACCCTACAGCAAACAGAACATGGGCGGCTATCAGGAGCCCTTTTAAGTTTAAAAAAGTCACTTGTTTCCCTTCTCTGTTATAGTTAAGTGAAGTTGAAAATTTCAAACGAAAGCTTTCACCTTGGTCCAAGGCTCTGCTATTATTATTCAGTAGGCCTAGTAAAACTGACCGTTAATAATTCGAACAGAGTTTCCTGTCTCACTTCTTATGAACTTATATTAAGGGGCATTGGATTTTTCTGGATATTTTTAAGATTCCTACTCTGTACTACTAATTTAAATATCTTTTGCCATCTGGATGCACAGAATATGCCTACACCCTGAAGGTGGATGAGAAGAGCGATGTTTACAGCTTCGGAGTGGTCCTCCTGGAACTCATAAGCGGGAAGAAGCCTGTTGGAGAATTCGGGGATGGTGTTGACATTGTCCAGTGGGTGAGAAAGATGACTGATTCTAACAAGGAGGCAGTGACTAAAATCCTGGACTCGAGGCTTTCAACGGTCCCCCTTCATGAAGTGATGCATGTGTTCTATGTGGCAATGCTGTGCGTGGAAGAGCAGAGTGTTGAGCGCCCAACGATGAGGGAAGTCGTTCAGATCCTCTCCGAGCTCCCAAAGCCAAAACCAGAAGAGAACTCCTCGTCCAACAGTGAAGGATCCGTGCCGCCGCCGCCGCCACCGCAGCAGCAGCCGCCACCGCCAGTGCCTTCGGCGGAAGCACCAAACAAGGAAAGCAAGGAACAGCAACAACAGCAGCAACCATCTCCACGCTCCCCACCACCTGATCTCCTTAGCATGTGAGGTTTCAAGCTTCAAGTTAGCATAAGGTCCTCCTTTGTTCGTCCTTTTCTACGATAAAAAGCAGCTAGGATTCCTGTACAGCTGAATTGGATGGGTCTCTCCAGTGTAAACATTAATGGTGGTGGTGTCTGGGTACAGTCGCGGGAAAGCGAAACAACAGGATATGAACACCGGCGCTACTGCTGTGGGTTGGTATTGAGTTCTGTGCGGCTGGGCCGGCAAATTTAAGACAACGTTGCAAGAACGTCGTTATGGATTTGTATTTACACCGTCCCGGCTTAAAAAAAAAAAAAAAAAAAAAATTGAACTAGATTCTGTTAGTTATCATATTGAACTAGTATGATCTTGTATCTCATGTATCACTCTTTAATGGCATTACTGCACTATTTCAAATGACAAAATTATCATCCATTCGATGACTGTCGCCATACGCTACTGTGCATGCTACTGATTCGTTGTAGATAGTTGAGTCGAAGAAGTTAGAATTCAAAGAGGAGAAAATTAGGAAGGACGGAATGGAAATAAGAAATAATAAAAATTAATCAAGGGTGTTATATAGTTTTGATGAAAGAAAAGTTCAGTTATTGTGTGATGGGCAATGGCAAGCATCGCATTGGATCATTACGGCAACTCGAAACGTCTAATTAAAAATTTGAAAGACAGATGCAGGTTTGCAAGTTGGTGAAAATAAATAGGGTGTTCTTGTAATTTTATTTCTATTTAATTAATTGAGGATAGAATACATCGAAGAGTGACATGGGGGAAAGAAGGGTGCCTCTCAGTTCCCAAGGCTCGGTCCAGCTGTGTCACCTGTAATCTGACTGCTAATAAGCTAAGCTGGAGTAAATGGGAGTGCAAGTCCCTGCGTGGTTTACAAGTCAACCATAGTTCATTTCATATTCAAGGAACCTTCACATGCTTGTCTCATTTATTTTATACCATGAATGCTCGCATATTTATACATTTACAGAGAAAATAATCAAATAGCAAACGTTTTAGACAACTTAAGCTGTGATACAAAAGAAAACAACTTGTTGAACCATTAAGTTTCCTTCCCAACCAAATCATATTATTTTGCTAATACCCAAAAGATTCTTTTTATTAATTTTTATTTTTTTTTCTATTACTAATATATAGAAAAAATTATACTTTACTGCATTCGAATAGTTGTAATTTTAAATTTATATAAATCTTAAAATATAATTAAGTTTTATATTTGATTATATATATATATATATATATATATATAGAGAGAGAGAGAGAGAGAGAGAGAGAGAGAGAGAGACGGTGTTCTTATAATTTTATTTAAATTTAATTAATGGAGGATAGAATACATCGAAGAATGACATATGGATCGAAAAAGAGGTATCTCTCAGTTCCCAAGGCATACGAAGGTTTTTGTAATTTTATATTGGAGTTTTTGTAGTGATAGCAAATGATGGGTCATGGGAGAATCTTTGTGGAAGCTAATGTGGGTGGCTAACATTTGATCTTGGTGATCGCATGAAGGTTCTTTTGACCACGTTCATCACTTAGTGATCGAACAACTCATCTGTAGCAAGGTTTCTTGTCTAAACGTTCTGAGATAAAAGAATTATTCAGATAATTAAAAATATAACTGGTTAGAGCTCAACGGAGCCATTTGCATACGATGTGCCGGCTAGATTTTGAACTGCTTTCCTCTTGACGGTGACTAGACTTCAATTTGTACAACAAAAGACGTAACTCGAAGGACATTAAGTAGTCAGGAGGGAGACGGATGTTTGGTATCTCACCGACATAATTGAGAGTTTAAATTCAATATTATAATAGAGTAAATATATAAGTCCCAAGATGTTTCTAATTCTTGATCCATGTTGCTCTCCTGTTCCAAGTGCCTCTTGGCCATGGATTTAATCCTGGGAATTGATTTGGACCAAAATTGCAGCCTCACCTTTGGAAACACCACTGGGTGCTAGTTAAGGCTTTAGATAATGTAGACAGGTGTGGCAGAAGTTTCAGCCCCTATAATTTTCATACATTCGAATCATTAATGAGGCCTGTGATTCTTTATTTGGGACAAATTTAAATACAAAAGGTGAGGAGAATCAGACAATGTTTAGTTATTCATTATGCTGATTTTGAAAGGCTAGAAATAAAGGATATTTTTAGAATAAATAATTTAATACTAAATAAATGGGTCGACAAACACTCTGGCTATTGAGCTGGTGACCTCTATCGAAAGTATTGATCTTTGTTGATGCCAAATCATCATTCTCGAATGTCCGCGAGCGTTCGATCGTCACCTCCAGCGAGTCCGGGATCCTCAGCGAGCTTCTTGCATCTGTGGGCCTGCAAACAAGTCTCAAGGGCCAAAGATTCCGACGAAGACCCTCCAACGCTCAAGTCAGTGCTCTGGGCAATAGCTGTGAGCTTGAGGAAGCTCGAAAGAGAGAAGAAGAGAAAGGCTTAGAGCCGTGCTCTCTGTGAGCAAGAATGAGCGTTTAAGAGTGTAGTGATTTCGTTACCTGGTTGGGGGTTCCTCTTACCCATTTTATTGGTGCTTAAGCCTGACAGTCTTGGGGCATGATCACTTGTCAGAGCATTAATTGATGGCAGCAACAGTGAATCTTACCTCCATATGACGGTCAGACTGGAGGCCGTGTCCCGTCAAGTAGGTGGCTGCAGCTGGTTGGCAGATGCTATTTTGGTTTGGACAACTGTCGCAAGCTGCTGTAGGGTGTGGCTGACCGTTACGGCGCTTGCCAGATGTTTTCCCTATGTCGCCTTTTTGCAGTCCTACGCGGACAACGATGGGTGATAAAGTTAGGCATGTGGGCCCCAAGGTGCAGTCGTTGGGGCAAAGATGCAGTTTAGAGTTGAAGCCAGCTGTCCCTTGTAGAGCATTGATTATAGAGTGCTTGTGTGGCACTGTTCATGCCCTTGGATGAGCTTCAGAAAAGATGAGGGTGAACACTTGCATGGCACTGTTCAGGGTGGCCGAGCACTGTTCATGGTGGCCGAGGCCGAGGCTGAGGTGGTCGAGCACTATTCATGGTGGTCGAGCATTGTTCATGGTGGGAGGCCGAGGCTGAGGTGACCGAGCACTGTTCACAGTGGCCGAGCATTGTTCATGGTGGCCG
Source organism: Calamus simplicifolius (assembly GCA_900491605.1). Classification (NCBI taxonomy): domain Eukaryota; kingdom Viridiplantae; phylum Streptophyta; class Magnoliopsida; order Arecales; family Arecaceae; genus Calamus; species Calamus simplicifolius. The sequence goes on along the minus strand of UESW01002531.1, from coordinate 135,131 downwards.
AGGCGAGGCTGAGGTGGCCGAGCACTGTTTATGGTTGCCGAGGCCGAGGTTGAGGTGGTCGAGCACTGTTCATGGTGGCCGAGGCCAAAGCTGAGGTGGCCGAGCACTATTCATGGTGGATGAGAACTGTTCATGATGGCCGAGGCCGAGGCTGAGGTGGCCGAGGCCGAGGCTGAGGTGGCCGAGCACTGTTCATGGTGGCCGAGCGGAAGCTGGCTTCATGCAGAGGAGAGAGAAAAGATGGTGCGGCCGAGTGGGAGCTCAGAAACTTTCGGAGGAGCTTGGGAGCAGCCGTGGGGAGAACCCTGAAGCTGGAGGCTGAGGGAAGACTGAGGCCGACTTAGGAGGAGAGAGAAAAGGTGGCGGACTCGGGGAGGCCATCCTGGACCTGCCGGGACCGAGGAGGAAAGGTTGTTTCGCTGAGGCCAAGCCCAGATGCTATCATTGTGGCCCATGGGGTCCATTGGCCCCATCAGATGCCCCCACACTCCTTGAGCTTGTGTGCCCTGCGTCATCTAAGCGAAAGGAGTGTAGAACTTTTTACCTTCGCATATGCTCTTTCATGTCAACTTCAGCTGTGATTCCTTCCAGGTGGGGAAACCCCTTTCCTTTTGCGGTGCATTTTATAGACATCTTCACGCTTCCCTTGATTGGCAGCTAGTAGTCCTCTTCCGATGCGGAGCTCGGAAGCGGATGCCCATTAATTGTAAGTTGGAGAGTCAGTTTCTCCTGACTGTAAGTTGACTTTGGGTTTTCTTCTTTTGTCATGAAATTTGGAGGTGGGTGCTCGTTAACTGTGTGCTGGGGAGTTGGCCTCTCCCAACTGTGTGTTGTCTTGGGCTTCTTGATGGCTAAAAATAACCAGCAATATGTTGCAAGTGTATAATTTAAACAAAGGTATTACCCGATTGGTCGTTGGCCGCTAATACAGAGTTGAAGCCGCTGAGGCTGAAATGAAGCCGTTGAGACTATGACAAAGCCGCTGAGGCAAAGTTGAGGCCATCGAGAGCCTTTTGAACCCTGGAGGGTGACCTGAGAGTCGCTGGATGGGACCATGCTTGGGAGCCTTTAATGACCTAAGAGTTAAGAGTCGTCAGGTGCCTTTTAACCCTGGATGGTGACCTGAGAGTTGAGAGTCGTCAGGTGCCTTTTTAACCCTGGAGGGTGACCTGAGAGTTGAGAGTCGTCAGATGCCTTTTTTACCCGGAAGGTGACCTGAGAGTTGAGAGTCGTCAGCTGCCTTTTTCTTTGCGCCAACGATCTTTGCTGCTGACGTTGAAGTTAGTCTTTGGCCTTTGGTGCCGTGCTGGCCTCGAGCTTGAGTGCGATGGTACATCGGGTTTTTTGGATCCGGTGGTACACCGGTCTTCGATGACGATGGTACATCGAGCTTTTTGAATCTGATGGTACACTCTTCGATGCCGATGGTACATTGGGCTTTTTGGATCCGATGGTACATCGGTCTTTGGTGCCGATGGTACATCGAGCTTTTTGGATCCGATGGTACACCGGTCTTTGGTGCCGATGGTACATCGAGCTTTTGAGACACTAACGCGAGGTTGGTCTTGAATGCTGATGCAGAGTTGGTCTTCTCTGCATGACATTTTTAAGTATCAATGAAAGAAATACTGTCTTAAGTGCAGCGTACTTAGCTCTTGTGGCACCCCTGTTTTCCTTATGCGGACTTGAGCACTTCCGCCGCTGGTGGTCTGCCCCCCCATGGAATCAAGTTGGTTGAAGTGGAGGTACCGCTGCCCTTACTTGGGCCTTCCTTGTGTCGCCATCCGTAGGAGAAAAGGCTGCTTGGGCGGCGAGTGGCGGCTCTCTGAGCTTTAAGTTGCTGATGAGCTTGATGATGGTGGACCTCTTGTGGGAGATTTCCGGTAGGATGAAGGATGGCTGGCCTGAGCAGTGACCAAAGAGCGAGTGGAAGCTTTTGCTCGATGTTGCGTGGTCATGAGATGTTGCATCCGAAGCTTTTGCTCAGTTCGTTGAAAGTGCCCCCCAGCGTAACTGGTGAAAGCTTCCCGGATTCTTGTCATCATCATTTTCACGATCCATCATTTTGACAAAAAAAGGGATGAGGATATGCAAACCAGCATCGCTACCCCCCCTTTCTGCGCGCCAATCTGTTGACACCAAATCACTGTCCTCAAACATCCGCGAGCGTCCGGTCGTCTCCTCCAGCGAGCCTAGGATCCTCGGCGAGCATCTTGCACCTGTGGGCCTGCAAACAAGTCCTGGGGGCCAAAGATTCCGGTGGGGACCCTCCGACGCTCAAGTCAGTGCTCTGGGCAATAGCCATGAGCTTGAGAAAGCTCGAAAGAGAAAAGAAGAGAGAGCTTAGAGCCATGCTCTCTGTGAGCAAGAATGAGCGTTTAAGAGTGTAGTAAGTTCGTTACCTGGTCGGGGGTCCCTCTTACCCATTTTGTTGATGCTTAGAGCCTGACAGTCTTGGGGCATGATCACTTATCAGAGCATTAATGGATGGCAACAACAGTGGAGCTTATCTCCATGTGACGTGTCAGGCTGCAGGCCGTGTCCGTCAGAGTAGGTGGCTGCAGCTGGTTGGCAGGTGCTATTTTGGTTTGGACAGTTGTCGCAGGCTGCTGCAGGGCGTGGCCGACCATTACGGCGCTTGCCAGATGTTTTCCCTATGTCGCCTTTTTTGCAGTCCTATGCGGACAACGATGGGTGATAAAGTTAGGCATGTGGGCTCCAAGGTGCAGCCGTTGGGGCAGAAGATGCAGTTTGGAGTTGAAGCCAGCTGTCCCTTGTAGAGCATTGATTATAGAGTGCTTGTGGCACTGTTTATGCCCTTGGATGAGCTTCAGAAAAGGCCGAGGGTGAACACTTGCATGGCACTGTTCATGGTGGCCGAGGCCGAGGCTGAGGTGGCCAAGCACTGTTCATGGTGGTTGAGGCCGAGACTGAGGTGGCCGAGCACTATTCATGGTGGCCGAGGCCAAGGCTGAGGGCCGAGCAGTTCATTTCATGGTGGCTGAGGCTGAGGTGGCCGAGCACTGTTCATGGTAGCCGAGGCCGAGGCTGAGGTGGCCGAGCACTGTTCATGGTGGCCAAGAACTGTTTATGGTGGCCGAGGCTGAGGTGACCGAGCACTATTCATGTGGCCGAGGCCGAGGCTGAGGTGGCCGAGCACTGTTCATGGTGGCCGAACGGAATCTGGCTTCATGCAGAGGAGAGAGAAAAGGTGGTGCGACCGAGTGGGAGCTCGGGAACTTCCGAAGGAGCTTGGGAGCAGCTGCGGGGAGAACCCTGAAGCCGAAGGCTGAGGGAAAGACTGAGGCGGCTTGGAAGGAGAGAAAAAAGGTGGCGGACTTGGGGAGGCCGCCCTAGACCTGCTGGACCGAGGAGGAAAGGCTACTTCGCCGAGGCCAAGCCCAGATGCTATCATTGTGGCCCATGGGCCTATTGGCCCCATCAATCTTTCTAATTCTTTTCCTTGGCTCCCCTTCACAGCTTTCTATGGCTTTCCCCAAATGTCTCTTGGGTGCCTCCGCAATTAGATTTTTTGAAGGTTAATTTTGATGGATCAATTTATTTTTCATCTTGATGTGGAATTGTTATCAAAAATCACCTAGGTCGGGTGATATTAGCTATTTCTATTCTTTTATCGACCAGCCAAGTGCCTTTTGTAGAACTTAATGGGGCTTGGTATGGCTTGAGTTAAAAAAGTTTCAGGTTTCATATATCTATCTTGAAGGTATTTTTTTTACATTACTTCTTGGCTGCATTGGGAGTACCTATTCTGTAGGCTTTAATTTCTAACTTCATCGATCCACAATTCAAAAGCTCTCATGCCTCTAAGTCAGATGCTTAGGATCAAGTATTGCGATTTGATGCTATTACTTATCTAATTATTTTAAATTTTTAAATCTTTCATGCTGCTCTGATAGCAATCCATAGGACGATTTTATTTTCTGAGAGCTTCCACTAAAATTTGTTAAGGTGAATTTTATGACAGCATACGTAATACTGCTGATGTGCAGGTTCATTATTTGGACCAATGATAGGAGATTTGTGGTGGCCGATATGATCTTTTTCAGAACTCTTCTATTCTGAAAGCTAAGCTAAAAGCAATATGGGCTGACATCATCAAAACGATCCGACAACTACGATCTCAGAAGATCCTTATCGAGGAAGACTCTTCGATCGTCATTGGATGGATTCAGAATGGAGCGACTGAGACGATGCCCATCCGCTTCCTTGTGATATTTGATAGTTTTTGTAGGATTTGACGATTATCATAGCTTGTCATGTTTATCGAAGGTAAACTGTGCGGCCGATTGAATTATCTCCTATATGGCTCAGCACTTCACTACTGAACTTAGATCTCAGAAAATAAAATTTCATACTTTCTTTATATCTACCTTTATTTTAACCTTTGAACTATTCTCGTACTAAAAGTATGACTATCCGTATCTCTCTCTCTCTCTCTCTCTCTTATATATATATATATATATATATATATATATATATATATATATATATATATATATATATATATATATATATATATATATATATATATATATATCATGTCTACAAAGAAGCTAATAAGCTAATCATGTTGCTGACTAAGCAAACTGGGCGACCATACATCAGCACTACTAGGGCTAGAGGACATAGCCCTCTTCTCAATTGAATCGATCTTTTATGGCAAATAATTAAGATACTGTGGATTCGGTCTGCTCGACCTATCGGTGCCATTAGTTGAGTTATATACGGCATGAGCTGATATATCTTATGTCATTCATAGTCTGAGTAGCCGAAGGATCATAATTGAGGGGACTCCACTATTGTTATTAGCTGGCTCCGTTAGGACTCTGGTGACCAGTTCTCTACTATTCCCTTGATCCGCAACATTCGAACTATGCTTCGTCAGGTGATATCATCCAGATCCGATACATTTACCGGAAAGCTAACTCAGCGACCGACTGGATAGCTATCTGAGTGGCCCATCACTCAGGACCATAGTATTGATCTCAGGATGACCTGTGTCCTCTGGTTCTTACTCAAATTTTGTATTCTGATATATCAGACTTGACTCATCCTACATTGATATGATGTCCGTCTGTACCAAAAAATAAAAAATAAAAAAAATTAAGATATTTTATTTCTTAGATGTTAGCCCCTTTTTTGTTATTAAAAAAACACATCATTTCATTACAAAGGGTTCCATCCAACTGTTATAATAATTATAATAGTCATTATTTATCTCAAAAAATAATTTTTCAAATTTTTATATTAAAATAATTGTCATAATAATGCCTATTCTCATTGCATTACACTAAAGGATGACGAGGTTATCTCTTAAAATAATATTATTTTTGGACCACGCAATCACCTTTTGAAGGAAACTTCTCAAGAAAATTTAAATTTAAAAAAATATCATTTCATTTATAATGAGACGAAAATAAAAAGAACACCCATTATTTTACACTAATAACAATTTGTTATGATGAGAAATAATGAAAAATAGCAGTTATTATAACTTTCTATATTGTAAAAGTTGCCATAAGGTTATAACACTGTTATTTAGAACCATAATGCTGAACCCCCCCTTTTTTTTCCGTCTATTTGTTCTTGACATGATAAATCCAAAATATTAGCCCTTTTGATCTTGATAATTATAAAACTAAATAATCGAAGCTAGTAATCAATATAATTCGAAGGCAACGTCGGATAATTTTTAAATACTCTTCCATCATCTAATAAAGGTTAGATCGGTGGCGCTGGTGGAGATGAGTAATGGGGACCAGGGAGAAAGGGAATAAAGGATGATGGTAGTGACCAGCAAAAGGGCCAAAGCGTTTACACCAAAACTAGGCTTCCTGTCATCTATTCCTTGTCCTAAAGGAGGAGTAAAAAAGCATGGCTGAAGGAGGAGAAAGTTTGAAAAGAAAGATGAGATTCAACACTCATGCATGCATGCACTATTATTCTGCATAGCCTTTTGTCACATCTATAACTAAGTGGGGTTGGTGAGCAATGCTAGTTTGGTAACAAGGCAACCTCACGCAAAAGTGGTCACCTTTGTATAATTCTGGCTAAAGATGGAGCTAGAAGGTGGTCATACATCAGAATAGTAGTCTGCATCTTTCTACCATTATAATCCTAGAACCTAATTCTGCATCATAAACCTATCGAAGGTAATAGGTCTAAATCTTTTGAAGAATTATAACTTCAACAGCAAAAATCTTGCATCCTTTTTTCTCAAGAGTTACCACTCACTCTCTCCGAAGGAAAAACTATGGTTGCCAGCCAGAGGCACAAAGTTTCTCCCCCCAAAAAACTATGATTCTTAACCCAATAGACCCCTATATTTGCAGCTTGCTGCACCAGTTCTCTCTTTCAAATGTCATGCCAAACTTGTTTATCCGAAAATCTGTAATGCCTTAACTTTATTTATTGATCCAATTAATTCATTAACAAACTGAAATCATGTAACTCAAAAGCTCAAATGAATGTTAATTGCTAGTAGGTGAACTTGAGTTACAAGGACAACATATTTTTTTCTATCTGATGTGAGATTATTTTTGAAGTATTATAATCTTTCCTTTTTCTAATAGGATGCTCTCGTCGCATGCCATCAGAATCTATCATCGAGCTAGATTGTTGGTAATGATGTCAAGGGTGGCTTTTGTTGGGAAAAGATAATATTTTTGGATTGGATAAGACTAAATGTTAGGATAAGAGAAGACTTGAAACACGTATGTATACACTTTCCTTAAAGCATTATTTGCCCTTCCCCTCTCTTAGAGTTGCTTATGGGATTAATTTTTGCAAATAGCTTTTAGGATATAACAAGCTTTGAGAGAATTTGCACCGAAGCAATAGTAAAAAATCTCTAAGGAATCAGAACACAGTATTTTTGATCCCAGTTCTATTTGTCGTTAGTTTTATAGATAAAGGCACCTTTTCATGAAAGGACGTATCCCTTTCAAGTGATATATCCATTTGAATCATAACATATATATCCTTTTAAGTGATATATTCGTTGAATTATAACGGTTGACTTGAAAGTCACCTTTTCATGAAAGAACTATTCCTTTCGAGTGGTATATTCTTTTAAATCATGACATATCATTTTAAATAATATATTTTTTAAATTTTATTTAAATATATGTCATATGCACATGCCTCATGCCCACTTTTATTATTTATCTTCTTTCTTTAATTATAATTAAACAAAATTCCAACAGCTTCATGCCATGATGATATGGTAAATCACTATCTTATAAGTAGCTCTTTTCGATATTCATCAACTTACGTATAATCGGATCGGTGCTCTAATACCATTTGCTAATCCAATTAATTCGTTAGCGGATCAAAATCATGTAGCTCAAAAATTAAATGAGTAAAAACTATTTGATAACAGATGAATTTAAATTATATATATATATATATATATATATATATATATATATATATATATATATATATATATATATATATTTTGAGATATCACAAAATCGTACCAAAGGACATGAACCCGAACCTGGGCACTCATGATCTCATATGCTAAATTTTTCCCACCACCTGTTTGGATTTTTATTTCAGCTAGTTTTGGCAGTATCTTGGTAGTATGAAAGCCTACGTGAATGCATGTAGATTATATTACAGCGGACTGGTTATCATAGGGTCAAGTCGGTCAAGTCCTCAAAAGGAACTGCACCAACTTTATCTGGACCCTAAACTTCGGGTGGAAGACAGGTGACCCTCAGGCCAGCGTCTCGTTTAAAGCCTGGTGGTCCCAGCCACCGGAAACAATGGGGCATGGTCATCATCTTCTGCTCCTATTTACTTCTTTAGGATAGAACCCACTCGGTCCCCACAAATTATTATCACAGTTCTTTCCTGTGGCTCTTCTTGGTGCCTTCCCTTCACTCCATGGATGGATTGATAACACTGGAAGATGGACGTTGCCACACGTCTACGCATGGGCCACCATGTGAGTCACATTCCATATCCCTTTCAATGCACTCCATTAACGCATCCTTCCATGTGCTGAGAACAGCAGAGACCACAAATACTACTACACTCTATACGACCAACTAAATTATTGAAATGAACCTAGTCGGCATGCAACCTTGTCATATTATTTTTGTGGCACAACCAGCAAGTAAAGATCTATATAGAAAAGAAGAGAAAATAAAGAGAAAAAAAAACATATAGAGATTTATCCGGATTCAATCAATTGATCTACAACGACATAAAAAAATTTCACTGCAAAGAAAAATATTGGACATACACACACAATAAAAACATCTTTTAAGAATTATTCATCTCTTTGGACTCACTATGAGGATAAGATTGTATATATATATATTTATATAGAAAATGGATTTATATATAGTGTTCTACATAAACTAAGATTCATGTGCTACACATAGTAGGAAACATATCTTTATTGAACTTATCAAAACTCAAAACATACTCTAATGTTTTTTAAACAAAGCTGAAAATGGATCCAATCATCTAGATCAAGCTTGTTTGACAAGGAAATTAAGGAGTCAACCCAAGCCTAGATATATACTTTGATTTATAAAAATAAATAAAAGCTGAGTTAGATTTGATGAGAGACTTGTCCAACCTTGGTTCGCTCGATAAATGAGCTGAGTTCAGACAATTCTCATCAAGCTAGGCTCAAGTTCAACTCTCTCTTTCATGCAATGAACTGAGCCCCATTGCTCCATTATTCATCTCAGCTTAGCACGGCTTCTTTGCATAACATCATCCTTCATGCTTTTGAGGGAATCCAGGAATTGAATGAAAAATTTATTTATTGGCCAGTGATGTTTGCTAATTAAATCCAGACGTCCCAGTACTTACTCCTTTTGAAGAACATGGAGAGACCACCTTCTTTTAATAGTCTTATTGAATTTGTCCGCTCCTCGTAGGAGCATTGCTGTAATATTTCCTTTGGGACAATATAATTAATTAGATGTAGTCCATCGGCTTGCCCTAGTTAATTTGTCTCCATCAAGTCCTATTCAATAAAGCCACCTACCATGCCTTCAGGTGGATGACAAATTAATAGCTACTTAATTAATAAATGGGCCATGAAATTTGTAGTTATACAAAGCACCACCAAACCATTCAAGTGTTGCGTCTCGATTCAACCCTAAACTATTAGACATATGGTGTGACATATAACTGTCCCTGTTATGTCATGCTCAATCACAAGTCATCTGTTAGTGAAACCCACCAGACGGGACCGTGGATAATTTACATGGGTGGTAGAAAAAATTTAGAATTCCATAAGGTTGGAAATGTTTGAAACCACACACAACAAAAATCCCTTGATGTAACCAGTGTGGTATCCAAAGAATGGTAGATTCAATGAGGTGTTACAGCCATCATACAAAACTATGTAATTGAAAAGTATATTGTAAGTTTCAGAATTAAAGCATGGAATAGATTAGGTCAAAGGTTTAGCCTAATGTCTGTTAGCAAGCTTAAATCATATCTGAACCATCTTTATTTGACATCAAGGCAAGATTCCTTGGCATAAAGCTAAGTTTGAATCAAAAATTCAGCATGACCCAACCTGCTTAGACCAATATACTTAAGGGGTTAATCAAAAATTTATATAACCTGTTATATAAATTTTTGCACCAAAAGAAAGGTAATAGAAATTCCTAAAATTTTCTTTAAAAAAATTCTCTTACGTTCAAGTGAGCCGATATGTGAGAGAAAGAATTTTAGAACTCGAGAGGGCTCCAAAGCACTCAGAATCTAAAAAAATTATTAATATGCAAAATTCTTTTTCTATGAAGTAATTGGTATTTTTATAGGCGTTTAGAGATATAGCATCGGTGTTAAACTCTCGTTAAATGGATCTTTGAGATCTTATCAGATAAGAAAAAAGTCGATTGGTCAGATAACAATGGATCAATTTGGTGCTCCTTGAAAATCGATGCTTTCTTCAGAATGAAGAGTGGACCGACTAATTAAGAAAGGTGAGCCACATCATGTTAATACTATGGCATCATAGTATCCAGTTGAAGTGCCATGTCATGTCTTCATTCATGCCATTGGTACAGATCAGATCAACCTACATCAACTTCCAAATGACAAAGTCATAGAGAAAAAGGGAGAAAGGAGAGGAATAGACTTAATTATATTGGAATATAATCAAACCTAAATTTGATCATTTTTTCTATTGTTCATATAGTTTATAAATCCCAAAGATACTCTCCCCACTCCTAGATTCATACAATTTATAAATTCAAAGATAAAAAAATAGGATTGCTTTGATATTCATGTATATCTAAAAATGAAAAAGATGATTGACGTGCACTTGAATGCATTTAAATGCAACCAACTCTAACTCTACACACATATATAGGGGTGCAACTCGGGCTCATGAAATTTGGGTTTTCCTCAACCCTAACTCTAACCCTATTTGTAAAATATCAACCCTAACCCTAACCTATTTGTAAAACCTCAACCCTAACCCTATTTTTAAAAATCGGTTCGGGTTGAGTTTCGAGTTGAATTCGGGTTGATGAGAAAAAAAAAAGCTTTTTTCAAAGTAAATAAACATCGAATTATGGATTCCAAAATGAAAAAATAAAATTCTTGCCAAACGCATAAGCTGGACTTGGGGCTTTAACATTGTGTTAAAAAAAAAGTCTTACCTGAAACAAACAAAAAGAGAGGAGTGCCGTAAACAAAGAAGAGAGGAGGCGAAAAGTGAAACAAATATGCGGATGGTCCGCCTTTATGTTTGTCCTTTTTTTGCCTACGATCGATGGCCTTGTCCTCCTCGCCCTCAAGTTGGCCCTCTCGTCTGATCCGATTGGCGCCTTCAACGCCCCTAAAAATTGATGCGATATGCTACCCCCGTTCGGATAACCCTCGGGTTAGGTTGTTGCGATCAACCCTAACCCGGGTCAATTGCAAATCGGGCCAGGTTAAACCCGAGTCTTTCGGGTTCGGATTGGATAAATATGAGTTTAAACACTACTGTAAATCGGTTCGGCGGGCCGAGTTCGGTTGAACCCGGCCCAAGTTGCACCCTACACACACACACATATATAATATTTTAAAATATATCAAAAATTATATTAAAAAATATAGTAAAAGATTTAGAACTTTGTATTTTATAAAAAAAAATTTAAAATCAAGTAAAATGGAAGAAATAGATGCCATGGCTGATCCAATTAATTTGGGATAAAAGCCCTTTTTTTATTGTTGTTGCTATATATACAAACTTAAATTTAATTAAAGTCCAATTAGTTTAACAAGAGAGCCGAAATTCCTAATCTATAATGAACGTAAATTAAATATATCGAGACACAACTAGGTTCAAAGATGGCCGAGTAAATGGACTCAATGAAGGAGATTGCAGCAAGTAGCAGGGTCCCTAGCCATGAATTGATTGTCCCCTCCGAGCGACCATGGGCATTCCATTGTCTTAACTCCAGGAGGATGCTCCGTTGGGAGTCACGTGGTGGACCCTTGGCATCATCCGCCTTTAATTTTTTATCAGAAGGCCATAATTAACGGGACGTGGTGGATCCATGTTTCCTCTTAGTGGGCCTATGGTGATCCCACCAAAGTCCCAACCATCCACCTGCCCCGGCTGAGGCATTCTAAATGAGGGGAGAGAGCAGTGGGGCCCCGTCCACGTGGACGGCCATGGATGACGGACATCCGACAATCAGATGGCTGGCGATTGATGTCACCGCCCCCAGCTTTCAGTTCATTTAAAGCATCTAGAGGCTGCTAACCCCCGACACCTCATTTAAGACCGTATCTCCTGGGGGGTCGTGTGCGTCCTTTTTTTTTTTTTTTACAAAAAAACTCTTTTTCGAGATATTTTTCTACGGTTGACCAAGAACTCAGAGTCTCAGACAGGGAGGCGACCAAGGGTTCATGCTAGAAATCATTGCACCTTTACGTACGTACGTACGTACGTACATACATATATATATATATATAATATATATATCATTAGGAAAGCGCACGTAGTAAAAAAGCAAGCTGCATGGAAAAGTAGCTGTAACAAATCAGCTTGACATGAATAATCCTAATGAATCAAAACGAATATTTAGCAAATCAGGACAATGAACCAGCTTAGCATTTGAATTGGGTTAATGATTCGATCAGATGAATCGATTTGATCGAATCAAATAATATTATAATTAAATTTTAATTTAATAATATAAAATAATAAAATATAAATACAATTTAAATAAAAAATTAAATAAAATTTAAAAATTGGATTGGATCGATTAAACCTGGTTCAATGAATTTTTTTAATTTTTATCGGTAATATAAAAATCAATTTTAATAATAAAATCGGATCGACTGATGATCGATTTCCGGTTGAACCGGCCGATCCGATCCAATTTTCAAAACATTGATCAAAACACATCCATGAGCACTCTTTTATACCAAACATAACATGCTATACCGTTGTCAAATTAAAATTGGAAATAAAATATACCAAGTTTTAATACATAAAACTGAGACTTACATGTATGGATATATTAACACAGTATGATGTCGTACCCCCTGTAAAGCAAGGCGTTTACACGAATCCTAGAAGACAGAAGGAAAGCATCCAGGGCGAAAAGCCCATCCAAAATCAAACGCAGAATGGGAAAAGATAGCGTGCAGTGGATGACCCTCCCCTGCTTAAAGTGTAGAAAGCAATCATGGATGGAGAAAGAAATGTAAACAAACGAAACTAATGAGCGTTTGGTGGAGTGGTGACAACTGGACGCCAGCCTGAGCCTGTAGGCCTGTGACCGAAACCATGTCGACTTTTTTAGGCTAATGATTCCTAGCAAGGAATAGCGAGCTCCACAATCGTCCAAAACGCCATGGAGTCCATGTAGATATCAGCATAGTATCTCTTTTGCTTTTTTATGCTCGTTGGTAAGAACCCTGCTACTGGGGAGCGAACACTAGATGTTGTTGTGTTTGATTTGATTAAGTGAAGCTTTTCCTTCTTCCATGTATATTCTGGTGGTGAGGAAGACAAGCACAAGGCATTCCTTGGTTTTACACAACCATATAGACAAAAATCCTTGCTTTACAAAGCTTGAGTAGCCTTTGTACTTGCTTCTATATCTAGCATCCACGTTCATATTTATGAATAAACCCCATCACTGTCTTTGGATGCACCAAAGAGGAGCACATAGGCTATCTTGCCTTCCTTTCCTCCTAACATACCATCAAATGGACAGCAACCAACTCTGTGCTTGGACTACTCGAGTCATGTTGAAATGAGAGATGACCCAACAGCAAAGCAATCATGGAAATTGCCTCCGGACTTTTCATAAATCAAAAACAGAGGAGAGGCTAGTGCTGTGGTCCTTTGGATCCAAACAGTTGTCCTGACCTTAAGGCTCACAGAGTTAAGAAGATGGGGCTTTTGGCAATTGAAGTAGCATGGCCATGAGAGGTGTCCTCTTCCTAGTCTCAGTGGCTAAAATTTAATGCCACCACTGCCTTAATGATGTTTGTTTTTTTCCATTGGCCTAAGCAATGTCAGTTCTAAAGGTCTCATCTGATGTGCCGTATCTCATGAATGAAAGCAACCACCTGAATTCTCAGGATACAGACCGAAATAAATAGGCATTCAAAGTAGTAAAGGTATCATAATGGTTGGCATTCCATGGTAACTTTCATAGTCCAGATCAGATGGAGGACTGTAACTGTGATTAGGTAATTCTTAGATGAATCATCTAGTTTAAATTGTGATTCCATTGCAAGTCAGCTGACACTATCACATGATTGCTTTCTTACAGCCCTGGAGTAGTTAAAGTTGAAATATTTTCATGAATGAAATAATGCATTTCACTAAGGCTTACCTTGAAACGTAGCCAACAACCCCCTCTCGTTTAAATGTCATGCATCCTACCTAGCCGTAGGACTCAGGTGGACCAGCTAAACGACAATCATGATCACATCAAGTCTCTTTCTAATTTCTCATCCTCACACACCAACAGCACTTGTAAGGTTAAAGCCTGAAGCATCTTTCTTTTCCTTGCTAACAAATTGATAATAATTGGTACAAGCCTAGATCAGCCTGCATCTTGAATGAGGCAACAGCAATTGTTTAATTCTCATTTCTCAAGTTTGTTTAAAGCTGAGCTTTAGTATGTTGAACTCATCCTAATGGGTTTAAAAATCCAAATCGAAGATGAGTTCAGCTTAATTTTCACCCTCAGGCTTCAGTAGCTTTGCTAAGAGATCCTTGCCTTCTCTATACTGATGCTGATTGTTGCCCTCCAACACATCAGCACTGCCATCACTTGAGTAGAATTTACACCTTGTTTGCTTCTAAGAATTCCAAGTCTCCTATGCATATTTTCTACGGAAAAGCCTGATTTTATACTACCAACATGCAATTCCCTCAGCCTCTCTGATTCTATGATACCACAAAACAGAGACTTCTCCTTAAGTTTCTTCAGATTTACATTGTACAAGCCCATGCATTCAATTCTCATCAGACAATTCACATGGAAACAGTTCACATTGCAACAAAACATATTTCCCCCTTAAAACGTGCTCTCTTTCGAGTTCCATAAGGTCTTACAAGAAATTATTTGCACTATCATTCCTCCATGAGATCATGTAGCAACATTATGCCACCAGCAAAGTCATTTATCCACTGGGGGAAGGTGGGTACACACAACTTTTAGACTTAAATTCAACCCTTTCATTACTTCCTAATGAAAGAAACACCCTTTTGAATGCTTCCTGCCAACTCTTTCTTCGCCTTCTCCAGGCCAGCCCTGTAATAGCATAAGGAATCAATCAGACCATATAATTGTGAAGCATGCCATGGTTAGAATTGATTAGGATGAAAGAGAACAATGATGCCAGTTCTGCAGATAAGATTCTACTTGGTTAGAATCTCTACAATTCCTGCAGTGGGAATGCCAAATTTAGACCTGGGTGCTGATCGGTTGGGTTCTGGCCAGCTCAAATTTTATCTGGTCACAAAACCTTCAACCATATGAGACCCATTTATAAAAGGGGTTGAAAAGTACAAACCCACACCAATTCATTTATTTCATACAGACCCATACCTACCCACCAATTACTTGTCAATTACATAACTTCTTAAATGAAAATAAAAAATGATAACAAAAATAGGGGATTCAATGTTGGAATCCAAAAAATGCATGAAAAAAGAGAGAAGAAATTAAAGTGAAGAAGGAAACTTTATAGATCTTGTTTCCTCTACCTTTTCAACTTGTTATTCTCTTAATCATCAATTATGCTTTCCTACTCAGCAAAATCCATCGTGACTAGGTCATAGCCCATCACCCAATTGATACCATCTTGGAAGTATTATGATGAATTTTGATCAACCCATGGTGACCCATTGGATTATAAGGGTCAAATCCATATCCAACTAATTTATAATCAGGTTGGCGTCAACTAACCTGTACCCAACATAATTATAAGAAGTCCTTGCCCAGACAAATTTATTTCGGGTGGGTTCAGGCAGGTTGGCAGGTCCAGGTAAAGAATAGCCACCCTCCAATATTTAATAGGTTGAATGGCCTACATAAAATATATTGGTGGGTGTAGTCTATTACAACAAGAGGAGAGTTATTGTAGATTTCACCCACTTACCAAACTGTAAGAATTCCTACTATTTTGGTAGTAGAGGATCCAGTGTCTCAGCAAAGACACCCTAAGGATGAACACATAGTTGGACTTTTGAAATTATGAGCACACAGAGGTAAGAGTGCAAAAATCAGAAACAATTTCAAACATAAAAATAAAACCATTGCATTAAAGCTACTAACCTTTCAAACTCGTTTAATGGTCCAAGAGGGAAGATCTCCTCAGCTCCACTCCGACCTAGCCTCACTTTTGACGCAAAGAAGGGTAGCTCCGTCACCTATGAGGAGAAACATGAAACTTTTCATCAACAGATCAAACAGAAAGTAAAAGAGGGAGGGAAAGAGGGAGAAGGGGGGCAATTGAGCTTAAAGGGGAAAAAAAATGTAAATTGGATAGTAAGAGCACCTGAGAAGCAACAAATGAGCATTCCACAATACCAGCATCACCTCGTAATCCGTGCAAGCAAGCATCAGCAAATTTAGCAGCAGCATAAGCCTGCATAATGTGTTATTGTTTCATTTCATTGAGATTTTTTTTTTTTTTGGGAGAGGGCACCAAGTACAAAGAGTTAACTATCAGTTTGTCCAGAAAGAAATGAGAAACAAAACATGAGGCAAATAACACCAACCATTGACAGGGTTGCAGAGCCTGCTCCAGCTTTTGCCTGCACCAGAAAACAAATAATTCAGTTTCACAAAGTGCTAGATTGTGCTATCTACTATTAACACATCAAAAAAAGAAAAAAAAAAAAAGATTTTGACCCAGTTGAACCATATGTGCTTGGTCCTACCAGCATGCTAAATGCTTAGAACAGTACAAGGTTAAAGAGGCTTAGCTAATAAAGGTTATAATAATCAGAATCAGAAATTATGCAAACAGCTTCAGGGAAATGGTTGAAATATGCTCACATAACTTGAAAGGAAACCCAACTTCAACAGCAAATTGATGAACTGAATAGATTTTAATTCCACAGGATTGGAGAACATTGCATTCAAGCCAGGTCTAGGTCAACTCTTAGGCTCACAACTTTGTTTAAGAACCATCTCAGACCAACCCAGGCCTGACCCCAACCTCAAGCCATAAGCGAACTGCATATGATATTGCACAACCCCTATTAAATTGTCTCACCCAT
Organism: Calamus simplicifolius; assembly: GCA_900491605.1. NCBI lineage: Eukaryota > Viridiplantae > Streptophyta > Magnoliopsida > Arecales > Arecaceae > Calamus > Calamus simplicifolius. The sequence continues at coordinate 118,375 of UESW01002531.1, read as the reverse complement.
GCACCAACAGTTTACTGCTAGGAAAAAGAAATGAAGAAATATAATCAGATAGGAATTTCATACTATAAAATGAGAAATGATAGGACTAGCCCCAATTGAAGATAAAATGAGAAAAATCGATTACGGTGGTTTGGACATATACAACGTAGACCTTTAAATGCTCCAGCTAGAAAAGTGGTCTTTTAACAATTCATGGTAAGGATAGAGATAGAGGTAGATCTAAACTAACATGGACAGAAATAATTAAAAAATATAACTATTTGTAATTTAAATATCGACTTGGTCCTGAATAAAGCAAAGTGGAGGAAGCAAATTCATGTAGCCGACCCCATGTAGTTGGGAAAAGGCTTAGATGAGTTGAGTTGAGGGAATTTCATACTATGTTTTGGGTTTAAGCTGAGATTCATGGAGGCTTTAAAAGCTATTTTGAAAAAGCTCAAACATCTCAATTTGGACCCAGGTTGACCCAAGCTATGGGTGAATAAACAAAATCAAGCCATTGAATAAGCTAAGGGGATTCACACCTTTTTACTGGTCCAACAAGTCCAACAAATCATTTTGACTTTTACTCACCTATCTCTCTTGTTTTTTGACAACAAGATCACACACAGTTATCTCGTGTTTGCCCTGCTGTACGAGTCAACTGTTCGTCCAAGGTACAGTTGGCTATCTTTTATTGGATTCCAAGCTTTCAGCTTCAGTCATTGGCTCAGCATCTATTGTGTGATGTACCATCTCTGATTTGGTCAAAGCAAATATTAATTACAAACTTCACTCTTTGCTCAAGATTTTCTTTTTTGATGCTGCAGATAGATTATTCTGGCATTGTCTTTCATTATGTCTTCTGGCTTCATGCTTCACGATGTCACTTCAGTTGCCCTTGCCTCAAATCACAGACATGATCACTAAAACCTTATCAATTCTCATTGCATTGAATGTTATGCTCATACTTTAGCAAGTAACCTGACACCAAATCCACGAATTCAGGACATAGTACTTCAACTTGATGTATACTGAACTTTCATGTAGTGTTCTTCCAGATTGCTTCATCGATTTGTAAAATCAGCGCCATTACACTTAGCAATCTGCAGATGAGCAGCATTTTATGCATGTGATATCACATTCTTGCTCAACAATACACTAGTTAGTTTATCATGGTTTGCAAGCCACTATGCTCAGCAACGATCATAGCTGCTATCCAATTAACTTGGTGACAACATGTAACCTCAACCGAGATTAATGAAGGTCAATCTCTGAAGTGGATCCTATTTTAAATTGGACCAACACATTATGTAATATGTAAGTACAAAACCTTGATGGAAACAACAATTATAAATTCATAAATTGAATTTTAGATTTGGAGAAATTTCTATAGGAGATTAACAAGAAGTAGCCCTCGCTTAAAAGAGCTAGTCTGTCTAAGATCCTCAGTCCAGCATTGCATATGTACTACCTTCTCTTCCATGGACAGCTCAACTACTTCATTTCTCAATCTTCCAACAGACTAAGATCAATATGCAAGTTGGTGATGCTTGAAATTATTTTAGCTAACATTGTGTTTCAAAATAAAGTTTGTAGAAGTCTTTAGTTTCATGATTCTTCAAAATTAGTCACATCATCCAATAGTAAGAGGCATGGTTCCAAGTGATCATAGGTTCAAATCCTCTTTATGCAGAAATTTTCTCAGGATTAACTTAATTTTTGGACTTGCTTAGGTTAACATTCTGCACTAGTGCTATTGAGATTCTAGATTGTAGGCTGTTGGAAGCTGAACCCAACCCAAACTCTAAATGGGACTCAACCCAAGCAGGCTTAAACTTAGACCCATGCTGATTCAACTCGATTAGAATTAGGCTTGATTAGACAATCCTACCTAGCCTTCTCCTCTCTTAGTTAACAGCGGTGACAGGAGAGAGGCTAGACCATGGGTAACATGTGGCTGCCATTGATGGATAGCTGGTGTAGTGGGCATGGGCCAGGCTGGGCTAAGATTAAAAAGTATAGCCCATGTATAGGTCGGGTCAGGCCAAATATGGCTAGCGCAAGCCCCCCCAGCAGAACTCTTTCATGGCCAAGCCTAGGCCTGACTCGCCTAGCTTACTCTTCTATATTATAATTTTATAATATATGTATGAAATGTAGCTTTAAAAGAAAGTGGTAGGATGGTGAGCGCCTCTGCCCTTTAGCCTGAAAGTTTTAGATTCCTATCCAAGCCATTTTCAATAAAATCATTTTATATTCAAATAAATACATTAAAAAGTATATAAATATATCATATATATATTTTCTTAAGCCTATGCCTATTTGAAATTTGAACGGGCCTAAAAATTTAGCTTGGCCACGCACTATAGGCTAAAAATCATGGCCCGAGTCCTGAAATTTCTCGCAGGTCGACCTAGAGGCTGCTCAACACAAGCCCACCCCTAGTCGGTGTGCAAAACAAGGTCTTGCGAGTCTCTTGCCATCAATGGCTAACGTGCAATGTAATCACTGATGAACAGCTGGTGTGCATAGAGTTATCAAATGGGTCATGTTGGCATGGCACAGCCAGCATAAGTAGTGGCCTGCCAGCCTATTATGCCATGCCAACCCAGCTCGGTTATTGTTACGGTCATGCTAGCCCACGTGCTAGCCTATGGCACAGCCCAAGCTTGGCATTGCTTTTTTTATTTTAATATTTTATCATGCTATGAGCCGTCTAGTCCATTTACATCTCTAAGCGTGCAAAATATTTCCAATAAAGGAAAAAAGACAGTTTATATCTCATTGCATGCAAAACACTTACTAATTTTTCCACTTAGTCATCCTCAATTTGCACCCTAACATCAAAGATTATAGCTACATGTTTCACAGAGTGATTTCCAGTCAGAAATATGCAAGCCTTGCTATTGTTAACCTTGCTTCTGATGCCTCATGTAGCTGCTAAGCTAGTTGCATAAAAAGTAGCTTCTAAGGTATGCTTAAGAATGATAGGTCACCTTTTCAGCTTCTCTTTTATGTATAACAACACTTTATATATCATTCAAAAGAAAAATTCAGCAAAACTATCAGAAACAAAGGATTTTGTATTGATACAAGCCCTCATGCATGGTCTGAAGAAATGCTCCTTATGTTTGTAAGTACTTTCATCATTTCAATATAAGCTACAGGTTTTCGATCAATAAGTTCTTGGTGATGGTCTATGAAAAGGAACCCTCTTTGAAACTGAAAAAAACTTCTCTCTCCACAAGGAAAGTCACCATTTGATAAGATATCATGACTTTGTGCACATCCCTTATTAACTTAGAAGAAGATAAATTCATCTTTTGCTTGATGCTCGGAAAACAAATTGAAGCTAAAAATCCATTCAGTAGAATTAGGGGACCAATACACTTTCAAACTCAAAAACCTCACCACCACTTTTTCGCTGTAAAAATAAAAACCATAGGCGCTTCAAGAACCAAAGGTACCCATGCAAGGGTTTCCAGCATCATCACAATGAATAAGGAACAAAAAAGGTTTTGCAGACTACCACTTGATAAAAATGACCGTCAAAATATATTGTTCACCGTTCAGACTATGATCATTTGTCTGCGCGCCCTTGCAACGTGCATGCCCGATGTGCCACCATGGTTGTGCGCTTGATGGCCGCTATGGCTTGTATGCTCTACTGGCTTGCATGCCCTTCCAATTTGAGCCACTAGCAGGGCTGCGACAAACCAACCCCATTTGAAGAGTTCAACATCTTCAGTGGGAGTGTGATAGGTAAGCTTGGTCTACCCACCAAATTGCCTCCTAGTTGTTACCTTGTTCCATCTAGCCTCCTAGTTCACGGCCATTGTAGATACCTTTTGTTGTCTCCTCTAAGCCCAACTCAAAGAGATTAGCACAGTAAGCGACCACGGAGATCATCTCCACCTAAAGTTTAGTAACTAGAGGCATGCCATGCCCCACCACAAAGCAAGGTTTCTTTTCATCATTCATTAGTAAGCGACAAAAATGTAACATAACAGCTACTTTGGCAACCATAAAAAATGGTCGCCAAGTATCACGTCGAAGTCATCCAAAGGCAGCACCATCAAGTCCATCTTGTTATCCCAATCACCATAGCCACTTCAACATCATAGGCCATACCCCTCATGAACATCATAGGCCATACCCCTCATGTCCTATGCTTAAAAATTGATTGCTTTGATCCGCTCGAGTGTCGCACCACACTCAAGCCTGGTACTAACAACCTTCTTAACAATATAGCTATTGTTGGCCTTAGCATCCACCATAATCGACACTTGTTATCCATTGATCTGCATCCACCATAATCGACACTTGTTATCCATTGATTTGCATCCAAACGAACATCAATTTGAGACGAACTTTGTCTGTCATCACCTAAATTGCACCAAGCTATTGCAGTAGTATATTATGTTCAGGATCTTCTGAATCTGACTTTCTATCACAATTGCTCTCCCCCACAATGGCATTGAGATGCCTCAATTGAGACAATTCCCGACCAAATGAGCACCATTACAAATATAACAATCAGGATGAGGGTTACCTTGGTCTCCTTTCTGCAAAAACTCCTTCGACTTTGCCTTTCTTTTATTAGTGTCTTTAGTTTTCTCACCAGCATCCTCATGTTTGTCCCTCTTTTGACCTTTTGTCTATGAATCAAGTCTTGCGGGTTGCTATGCTTACTAATTTGAAGATCCATCATTTCATCTACAACAGCAAATGAAACAGGAGATTTTTGATACCTTGGCTCCACAATTCTATTTGAGCCAACAATTGAAGTTCCGATGGAAAATTGAATAGTCTATCCATCTCTAACATATCTTTAATCTTCAATATGAGAAAATAATACTCTTTGACATAGTCCCTCGTTGAACCGATCTGCCTTAGCCTTTAAAAAAAAAACTCTCAAAACCCAAGTAATGTTCCAAGGAAGGAATTAATCTTTCAACTCTTATTTGAGAATTTCCTAAGTCTCGATCATTAGTCTAGCAAAACTTCCATTCTAATCCTTCACTTGTAAGATACAAAAAAGTGATCGAGACTTTCTGACCTTTAGGCATCCAAGTAACCTTAAAATATCATTCCATATCCTATAAAATGTTTTTCAACTCTTTGGCACCTTTAATATCATCAAAAGGCATGCAGCCTGTATGCTTGATGGCCTACACATGCCAGCGTGTTGTTGCAGCTTGCGGCACACACCATCAACCTATGCACGTTTTGCTATTGAGCCACTGGTGGGCTACAAAGGCATCAGCATGGACAAGGCACAGGTTGCAAAGGCCTTGACTCAGTGCAATGCTCCTCGATATCTTAGAACCCTGAGGTGAGCTTCCATTGGATACCACGCCAAAGTAGTAGGGAAGAGCAAGTTTACTTGTGTCGGACCCTTTCAATCAGATCACTTTGGGTTAGCACAGTTTGGTGCTTTCAGTAGTGCCAAACTGGTTGGACAAAGTCATGACTATAGGGATGCCATGCCATAAGGAGACACCATCAATTTGCTCCGATGCTCGGATGGCCGAACAAGGTGGAAGCATGCTTGGACTTGTGGCAAGGCGTATGCAAGGGATGGATGCATAGGTGTGAGCATATGAGCGTCAGGTTGAATCATTGGCTGATGCTTGGATGGGCAAACAAGATGCACACATGTATGAACTTGTAGCAAGATGCACACAAGGCATAGATGTATAAGCATGAGCAGATGCTAACAGATGAGAGAAAGATAAAGTTATGGGATGAGTTTTGATTGATCACCTCAAGGTAGGGTTATCAGATCCTGACTGAGGTCAAGCTCACCTTGTGCGCTTATGCCATGGCCACGTACTGGGCCTCCTGACATTTGTAATCATATTGCCAAGTTAAATCTGACTTTATCCAAATTGTTACTTTGTGTCAGTTCGTATTAAAGCCGGTTGGGGGGTTCTATTAGTGGATTCCTATTAAAATCAAGCCTCTGATTACTTGAGCAAAGGGATGCTGCTCATGCCTTCTAGTCAAAATAACATGGAGGCTTTAAAAGAAAGGATGTCTCAGTTGGAGGTGCTACGTGGGGTACCTAAAGTAGACCGTGATGAATCTTCTTGAGCACAAGTTGAGAACTTCGTGTCCAAAATTACCCTGCCACAAGGCTCCATGGATACAGCCCGGAATCAGGTTGATGATATGGTGTTCCACATCAAAACAGCACAGCAAAACCATTCATGGAGTGATTGCACAATGAGGATGAAGGTCCCTAACCCAAAGCCTTTCAATGGCACTAAAAGGGTTAAAGAGTCAGATAAGGAGCTGACAGCCAGCATAAAATTTTGTCAGATCCCCTAAAACATGAATCTACTAAGGAAGCAGATTCATGTAGCCGACCCCATGTAGTTGAAAAAAGGCTTAGATGAGTTGAGTTGAGATACTTCAAGGCTACTCGGGCACCTAAAAGTTAGAAAATCTCGATCACTTGCATGCATCTTGCAAGTGATGCAAAACTCTAGTGGAGAACCAGAATGAGAGATGCTGCTAGACCAATGATCGAGACTTGAGAAGTTTTAAAAGAAAGTGAAAGATTAATTCCTTCCTTATAAAAATACCTAGATTGTGAGGGGTATTTTTAAAAAGATTTAGGCAAATCAATTTAGTGAGGGACTACGTCAAAAAGTATTGTTTTCTCATGTTAGAGATAAAAATATAAAGAAGGTGGATAAGTTATTCAATTTTCTATCGAACTTTAACTGCAGGCTCAACTAAAAAAGTCAGGGTATCAGAGATCTGTTTGTTGCATTAGCTATTATAGATGTATAAATAGATCTTCAGATTAATAAGCCTAACAATGATGCTTTACCTACAATGCTTGATTCATTGACAAAGGTCAAAAAAGAAAGACAACATTAGGATAATAATGAGAAGACCAAAGATATGAAAAGGAAGGCCAAGTCAGAGGGCTCTCATCATAAAGAGGACCAAGGTAACTATCATCCTCATTATATTTGTAATGGTCCTCATTTGGTTAGAGGTTTTCTTAATCAAGATAATCTCAATGCCATTGTGGTGGAGAGCAATTGGGATAGCGAGTTAGAATTAGAAGATTATAAAAGTATTGCACCATTGCAATTGCTTGGTGCAATTTAGGTGGTAAAAGATAAAATTCATCTCAAATTAATATTCGTTTGGATGAGGATCAACGGATAATAGTTGTCAACAATAGTGGATATTGGGGCCAACCATAGCTTTGTTGCCAAGAAAAGTCTTCAGTACCTTGGACATAAATGTGGTGTGACACTTGAGTCCGATCAAGGCAGTCAATTCTTAAGCACAGGTCATAAGGGGCATGGTCTATGGTGTCGAAGTAGCCGTTGGTGATTGAAACGATAAAATGAACTTGATGGTGGTGCCTTTGGACGACTTTGACGACTTTGATGTCATACTGGCAATATTTTTTTATGCTTGCCAAAGTAGCTATTACGCCACATTTGAGTGGCTTGCTAATCGGCAGTGAAAAGAAGCCCTACTTTGTGACAAGGCATGATATATCTATAGTTGCTAAACTTTACATGGAGATGATCTCTGAAATGCAAATGACACTTGACTAGAGAAAGGGTCATGTCACTTACCTTATTGATCTCTTTGAGTTGGGTTCAAGGAGACAATAAAGGCATCAATGATGGGTGAACCAAACCATAAGGCTAGCTAAAAAAAGGTAAACAACTTGAAGGCAGTTTGGAGGGTTGATCCAGCTTACCTATCACACCTCCCATTGAGAACGTTGGGCTCTTCAAGTGGGGGTAGTTTGTCACAACCTCACTAGTGGCTCAAGCCACAAGGGCATGTGCAAGCCACAAGGGCACACTGGCATGTGCAGGCCGCCAGAGCACACAAGCCGCAGTGGCTGTTGGGGCACAGAGGCTGCTACAGTAGACTATTTATTAGCCAATTTTCCTCTATAATATAGCTCCCAATGCCTTTTCTTCTTAAGTGCCACACACCTCTTTTATCTCTTCTTGAAATTTGAAGAGCAAAACTCTCCACTTATCAAAGTAAGTGGGGATCTCAATTAAGAAGGCAGCCCCTTCCTTAAGCAGGTACCCTCATAAATTATACAAAGGGAAGCATAAAACAATGCTCCACAATTAGTTAAAACAAGCACTAATACATTCTATGACACACTAACAAACCCCTAATCTCAGCCCTATTTTAAGTAAGGTCCAGTATGCAAATGATCCTTTAATAAGAATATTGACATGAACCCCCAAATCTCTGATTTTTCTCTTTTCTTTATAGTGGTCAAGTCCTTTTTATTTCAAACTTCAAATTAGATCACATTGTCATCCTAATGGCCCACTCAATTGCCTGCAATACCATTTAAGCTTCATTTCAAAGTTGGACCACATGATCAAGTACTTCCATCACTTCTACTGCATACCATTTCTATTATTACTAGTATGCTCCATGAGTTTTTCTAAATACCATCTCAGCCTATCAGCACATCTCCCTCATTGAACTTACACAGGGTATGCTCACTGGTTTTTGATGCATCCTCTTGCTTTCTAACCCTTATCCCTAACCATGTACCATGCCTCCACAAGCATTAGCATATGACAACAACAAAAATAGCTAAAGCCCTAATACCAAACTACTTGGGATCGGCTATATTAAATCCTTTTCATTGATTCCGATGGGTTCAGGGCCATGAATTCTAAGATATAGAGACATAAGTCTTTTTTTACCGCTTTTCTCATATGATTTTTAGACCACCTTCTTTCTACATGTATCAAATCACTCTTTGATATTGATACATCTCTTAGCCTACCCAAACTATCTCTCAATTGGTCTGTGCTATTTTCACCATTTTACAAATAACTTCATGTTTCATTCTTTTTCTTGCACATGTTGTTTTCTAACTTTCCAATATTCTATACAACAAAAGCATAGTTAGTCTCATGGTGATCCTATAAATTTTTCTCCTCAATTTGACCAATATCATGTGATCATATAATATTCTAATCGCACATCTCTAAATTATCCAACCAGTTTTAATATTATGGATAATATTCTCTTCAATATCCCATTCTTATGAATAATTAATCTTAAATATCAAAAATAATCATTCCTAAAAATCCTCAAGCATTAACAAGCTTACTACATTCATATAAATGTTTCTATGTTGCCATACAAGTAGGCCAGCTCAGCAAGGGCAAGGCGGTGTGGTGGCCACAAAATGGTAGATCCATATAAATATCAAGTATGTAAGAACTGGATTCAAAGAGTTTGTGCAAAGTTTCGAAACATACCCCTTAGCTTGGTGCTATTGAGCCTAAATTGTTTAAACTGAATATATCTGGCATTACATGCATATGAAACAAAATATTCACTCCAGTATTTCCCTCTAATATTAATACAAGCAAATATTAGATAGTTAGGGAAAAAATATGATTAGGGTAAACATAATTTAGAGGCTAAAGTTCATGCAAATAGTCTTGAACATCCAAAAGAACATCCATCTTTTGGTAAAGGGAAAGTGTTGGGCTGAGGAAACTCAAGAATATAGATGCATTTAGTTTAAAATCCAACATGTTGGTAGTTCCAAAACCTTATTTTTCTACTCCTACATTGGTAGCAAGCCATATTCAAGCACTGACCAGTCCAACCAAGCATACAGAAAGTGGAAATCATTTTGATTTAAAAGCAGAGGAATTTCTCTAACAACTCAAACATTCATTTATTGCAAAACGTTGCCTTTTTCATTTCATAATATCTAGAACCAGTTAGACGTATGATACAACCCCACAAGAACCCCAATTTACAATTGTAACAAATCTCAACCCATAGCAGGTCCAAATTGACAGGTTATAAGGTCAATAAATTTGAATGCAGTAAGTTCTTGCTGGCGGCATACCATATCAAATTAGTGACAAATAAAAATCCATGTGCTGCAACTTTTGGAAAACTATTTTGGGAGGCAAATAATTTTGAACAGGAAGCTACATTGCAAAAGAAAAGGATATAAAAAGGCTGTACCCTAGTTTTTTTTATGAATAATCAATATGGCATTTTTACCTCAACTACTTCTGTTCCCCCATTCTGAATGCGATCAGTCAGATATCTAATTTCTTCCGTGGTGAATGAACATGGAGGATTAACCTGCATGAGAATAACATAGCTTTTATTAAGTCATTCAATTACAAAAAGCTGGAACAAAAATACCGAATATTGTATGCTCAAAAAAGCACCTACTTGGGAAGAGAAATAATTATTTCTAGAAGGGAGATTGTCTCACCTGTGACAGGAGAGGTAATATTGTAACTCCTGCATGGCCACCAACCACAGGAACGTTAACCTCCCTGGGGTCAATTCCCAGTACTTCCGCCTGTTAACGAAATACATAGTAGATGATGAATATCAGTGAAAACAAAAAATTCAGATCAATTGCAAAAGGCACATAGAACTCACGAGCATCAATACTGTAGCAATGGAAAAGCTCATAAAGACCCTATAATATGGAGCTTGTGATGATAACAAAAACTCTAGCAAGAGATTGTGATGATACCAGAAATTCCAAAGCAACTTTGGGAAGAGATAGCAATGATATCAAAATTGCCAGAGCAACCTTAGGAAAAAGTCTAGTACCATGTATTAGAATAGTAAGCAAGTTCTACTCAGAAGCATACCACAAATGTATTGGCTCTCGCTACATCAAGAGTTGTCACTCCCAAAAGACGTTTGGGATCATAGGTTCCAGCTTGTTTAAAAACCTCTGCTGCAATAGGAACAGTAGAGTTTACTGGATTGCTGATCAAATTCACAATTGCATTGGGGCAGCATTTAGCAATCCCCTGACAAAGTGTCCGAACAATTCCTGCATTGATGTTGAATAAATCATCCCTCGTCATTCCTGGCTTTCTGGGGACGCCAGCTGGAATGATGACAAGGTCCATTCCTGTAAGTGCACTTTCCAGTTGAGGCTGACCCAAAAAGCCACGTACCTGGAGAATTTCATGGAGAAATATATTATATCCAAGAATGACAGCAAGAATACTGAGAAAAAAATTTCTGTATCACCACAACACTTTCAGATGCCTCAAGAAAGCAATCAATGTGCCATGTAAAGCTTAAACCAGAAGAATTTTCAGAAAATAAATGATAACATTTTGGATGACAGCAAACACAAATTATATGAAGGACCTTCACCCAAGAGTCTAGGCCTTATAATCGCATTTTTGGACGCGAGAATCATCATGTTACCATGTACATGGTACAGAGGAACTACTACCCTAATCTCAATACTATACAATTTAAGAAAATTTAGTTAGGGCATAGGGTTATTGCAAGTTAGAAGGAGATAACTTGAAGGATAGAGGAAACAGGGGGGAAAACATCACAAACCTTATGCACAGAATACTAGTAACATCATTATGTACAGAGAGAGTCAAGAGAATTACCACAGCTCCAGTATCCATATGACTGATGTCTGCAGTGACACCGGGTGTGTTGACAACATCGTAGAGATGCAAAACCGACACCAAAGGATTCATCTTCATCAGCAATGCAAGAGGCTGACCTATCCCACCGGAAGCACCCAAAACTGCGACCTTAAATCCAGGTGCCCCTCCTTTAGAACGGCAATTTGCACGCCTCAGCAAGGAGGTCTCCTCCATCTTCAAACACAGACCATGTATCATTCAACAAAATCGAAAAACTTATATCACTGTATGAAGCTATGAACACATCATCATTAACTTCCAAGTCCATTTATACAATTCTATCGCATGGATATGAAAAATAAACAGCTCTACAAGAAACCATAAAACTAATAACAGAATTCATAATTTATCAAACAGAACTAGAAGGGGGCATTTAAAGACCTAATTATCCAGAACGTGAAAAAATTCAGGAACTAATCATGAAAAGCCGTGCCTTTCCACTAACCTAACCATCAAAGTACTTCTCGATGATTTAGTTCTCAAATAGAATAGGAAATTCGAGTCTCTTATTGAACAAATAGGAAAAAAAAATCCTCCAATTTTCAAAGTACTACGAAGATCCCCCTCTGCTTTATCCAAGACCGCAATAAAAACGGAAATCCCATATTCCCGGATACCATAACGAAGAAAACATCAAGAAAACGAAGAATTTCCCATAAATTCCCAAAAATTGCATCATCTGCACCAAGATTCCATCTTTTCATGAGGGACCGGAACCCAGGTGGAATCCCATGAATTCGCACAATCCAAAATAGCAAAAACATCAGCAAATTCGACCAAATCCAATCGAAACTGGGAGAGAAGGAAGCAAGCAAGAAAGAAAGAAACCTGGGAATTGGGAGGCTGGAGGTGGGAAGAGATCCTCGCAATGCGTCGGGAAGCCTCGGCGCTGCGCTCCATTCTGTGAGTTTCGATCTCCAACGAAGACCGTGAGAGAGAGATAAAGGAGAGGAGTCCCAAGAGCGGTCGGTTAAGAAAGACTTTGGAACTTTTCCTCAGAAAAAGAAAGGCTTTGAGAACGCGATGGTGACGCGAGAGTGGTTATCATAAACGGAGAGGGTTGGGTTACGACTTACGAGAGCTTGGGAAGCGAGAGAACGGATTTGGGAGCACCGCCGCTCGATCCTTATCTTCCTCCAGTGGTTGTGGCTTTGGAAGGCTTCGAGATCGCATAAAGCTTCCCCTTTTTATTTTTTATTTTTTTTTCGTTTCCTTTTCCTTCCCTATTCGATCGTCGTTGCGTGAATAACGTTTTTCCGTAGGTCATCAAATGCCGCGGACGCCACTGCACCTGTGACGGCGCTACCGGAAAAAATTCCGCCACTAGTTTATTTATTTTTCCTATTTCGAAAAAGAAGATAAGAAGTTAAGTTTGCAAATAATGTTGCCTGGAAAGCCATCAAGATTCTCTATTAGAAATCCGACACTTGCTACAGAATCCCCATAGATCGGCCAAAATTTGCCTTGGGGTAGACAACAAACGGTAACAACGTAAGATTCCTTGTGTCTCTTGTGCCAGAATAGCTAAACCAATCTCTTGTGCAGAAATGAGTGATAAATATTTGTTTTGAATAGCCTCTCATTGCAACTTTACTAGGAAATCCATTCCATGTAAACCGTGATGTTGATATGATATTCTGCAACAAAGCCAGCCATGAGTCCTAATAAATATATTGTATAAAAGTTGGTTATATCATGCAACTGCTACAATAATAAAAAAAAATCATTGGCATGTTATATAATTAAAAGTAACAATAAAACAAAAAGAGTAAGAAAAGAAAGTATTAGAATATGTCATCTTCTTATTTCATCTCTTCTTATTTCATCAATCCTTCTCAAATATAATTCCATGCCATTATTTATAGATAAATGATAAAAGATGTTACATGTAATATCAATAGACATAACCTCAATTGGAATATCAATGGACACCATCTTAATCTTTCCTTAGAATACCCATAAACATCATCTTTATAACTTGACATAATCTTTCCTTAGAATACCCATAAACATCCATTTTATTAGCAATATTATAATACTCCCCTTGAATGTCCATTTATTTAACCATGAAAGTACATCGTCTTTTATTGAAAGAGATACTCCTCATTAAAAACCTTGCCAAGAAAACCCAATAGGACAAAACTATAGCTAAAAAAAAAGAGTACAGTATTTTGCATCTCTTGATATACTTCCTTAAAATTATCATTCGAAATCCTTGAGTCATCGTAGTCTAATTTTTCGGACTAACTCTTCAAATCTCTTTGTAGAAAGTGCTTTCGTAAATAAATCAGCGAGATTATCACTAGACCGAACTTATTGAACATTAATAGCACCACTCTTCTGAAGGCCATGAGTAAAAAAAACTTTGGGGATATATATTTTATTCGGTCACCTTTGATATACCCTCCTTTCAGTTGAGCTATGCAGGCTGTATTATCCTCATACAAAATAATTGGAACCTCTTTTGAGAGAATAATCCACATGTCTTCTGAATGTGTTGGATTACCGATCTAAGCCATACACATTCTCAGTTTGCTTTATGAATTGCTAGAATTTCGGCATGGTTAGATGATGTAGCCATAATTGTTTGCTTTGTAGAAACCATGAAATAGCAGTATCACCATATGTAAAGACATAACCCGTTTATGATAAACCATTATGGATTAGACAAATATCATGCATATGTAAAACCTACCAACTCGGATTTGGATAAATTTGAATAATACAAACCCATATCTATTGTACCTCTGAGGTATCGAAATATGTGCTTAATACCTATCCAATGCCTCCTTATAGGTGAAGAACTATATCTTCCTAACAAGTTTACTGAAAAATAGTTCGAGTGTGAGTCGCAAGATACATTAATGCACCTATTGCACTAAGATATGGTACTTCAGGACCAAGTAGTTCTTCGTCATCTTCCTTAGGTCGAAAGGATCTTTATTGATTTTAAGTGACCTTACGACCATCGAAGTAGTCAATGGGTGTGCTTTATCCATATAAAATTTTAAGTATCTTTGCTGTATAAGTATATTGGTGCACAAAAATCCCATTCTTAAGATGCTCGAGCTGCAGGCCAAAGCAAAATTTTATTCTTCAAGATCTTTCATTTCAAATTCCTGTTTTAAGCAATCTGCCCTTTGAAGCTCTTCAGGAGTTTCAATCATGTTCAAATTATCAACATATACTGCAATGATCACAATATCCAGATCTAGGACATATGGGATCATTGTTATAGCCTTGTTTCAACATGTATTCAGTCAAATGATTGTACCACATACGCCCTGCTTGTTTAGCCCATAAAGAGACTTCTGCAACTTTATCGAATAAGTTCTCTCAATTAGAGTTAGACTTTTCAGGCAATTGTAATCCTTCTGGAATTTTCATATAGATATCATTGTCAAGTGAGCCATACAGATGGGTTGTCACTACATCCATAAGACGCAATTCAAGTTTTTCATGCACTGCCAGACTAATCAAATACCAAAAGTTGTTGCATCCATCATAGGAGAATATCTCTTCATAACCAATATTAGATCTTTGTGAGAATCCTTGAGCAACTAGTCGTGTTTATACCTCACAATTTCATTATTCTTATTTCGCTTTCGCACGAATACCCATTTATATCCTAAAGGTTTTACACCAGCAGGTGTTTGGACTACCGGTCCAAAAACTTTACGTTTCGCTAGCGATTTTAATTCATAATCAATTGCATCATTCCATTTTGGCCAATCGACTACATTCTGTCATAGGCATTGGTTCATGATCCTCATTTTTATTTTTAATATTTTGAGCAACATAATATGCAAACTTATCATCGATGATCATCTTATGTCGGTTTCATCTTTTCCCAGTCATAACATAATTGATAGAGATCTCTTCATTTTCTTTGATTTTAGGTACCTTATTCTCAGACTCATCTGGAGTCTCAATTACTTTTGTTATTATACTGGGGATCTTTTCTGCATCACAGTATCTTCAATCTGATCATCTAAATGCTTTGCTCCTTTTCTTTGTGAGGGTTTTTATCTTTGGAATCAACTGGTCTACCACGCTTTACTTGTCCTTTATCTCATTAGCAGTGGTAGGTTATCCTTCAAGGACAATAATTCTGATTAGAGCATTTGCAGCTGATATATGTGACTTTGTCACTCTTTTAAGGTCAGTAAATGCATATTTGCTAGTTTTTGCATGTGAATTATCTTCTTAACTTTAAGTTCATGTTGTTTTGTATAAGGATCGAGATGGGACAATGATAATTCATTCCAACTAATTTTTTTACCAGCTGCTTATTTTCTTCCCCTAATGTTGGGAAAATAGACTCATCAAAATGATAATTAGCAAAATGTGCCGTAAATAAATCTTTTGTAGATAGTTTAAGATATTTAATTATAGATGGAGATTCATACCCAACATATATCCCTAACCTCCTTTGAGGTCCCATCTTAGTGCATTGTGGTGGAGCAATTCGAACATAAACCGTACATCAAAAATTCTTAGATGAGAAATATTTGGTTCTTGACCATAAACCAATTGTAACGAAAGAATTCATGATAATTCATTGGCAATAACTGCTGTACATGTAAAATCCTCATGTAGACAAAGAAAGTTTTGCTCCATAAGTAATGGTCTTGAAATCAGTTGGATCCGTTTGATAAGCGATTCTACAAGACCATTTTGAGTATGAACATATGCTACATGATGTTCAACAGTGATTCCAATAGCAGTACAATAATAATTGAATGCTTGAGAAGTAAATTCACCAGCATTGTCAAGGCGTATTGTCTTAATAGGATTATCTGAAAATGAGCGCGTAGCCAAATTAATTGCGCCAGTAGTCTTGCAAACACCAGGTTGTGAGTCGATAATAAGCACCATCTAGTTGAAGCATCAATTAAAACTATGAAATATCTAAATGGTCCACTTGGTGGGTGAATAGGTGCACAAATATCATCATGTATGCGTTCTAGAAATTCAAGAGATTCAGTCTTGATTTTAGCCGGTGATGGCCTAATAATTAATTTGCTTTAAGAGCAAACAGCACATGAGAATTCTTTTGGTCGTAATATTTTTGATTCTTCAATGAATGTCCACATGAATTCTCTATAATTCTTCGCATCATAATTGAACCGGGATGACTCAACCGGTTATGCCAAATTATAAATTCATTTTGATTAGTAAACTTCTGGTTTACTATAGCATATGCTTCAACTGTGCTTATATTGTGTAGTATAAATCAGAAAAATGCAGCAATTTTTCTAATATACAATTCTTGCCTGAGATTGTACTTGTAATACACAAATACTTAATATTGCCTTCATTAGTTGTCTTAATGTGATATCTTTCTGCGAATATCTTTAAAATTCAATAAATTTTTTGAGACCTTTCAAAATATAAGGCATCATCAATTATAAATTTTGTTCCTCCAGGCAAAATGATATGGGCTCTTTAGAGCCTTTAATCAATTTTGCACTACCACAAATTGTATTAACATTTGTTACTTCATTCTTATGTAGAAGAAGTATTTCATATCTTTAAGTATAGTGTGCATTGTAGCACTGTCGATGAGCACAAATTGTTGTTATCGACAAAAGATCCTACTCGAGATAATTTCATTTTCTTCATAAAAGAATGACATGTAGTGAAATACAAATTTATTTACAAGGTATATAAAGGCAAAAAAACTAAAAGTCATAATTCATCATTGCATCAGTTTCTTTAAAACAAACATATGTATAATAAGATATTATTTTATTGTATGGCATTATTTGATAACATAGGCATTTTTAAAATTAACCTTATACATTCATGCTATCAATTAGATAAGCATTATTTTTTTCTAGTGGATAAAGAAGTCAGCAACATCCAAATCATCAAATCCAGTATTAGAAGGGTCCAGATTCAGAAACAAAATTTGTTTTTATCTTTTTCTCATTCTTTTTCAATGATTTTGATAAAGTTCAACGAGGTGTTTTGGTGTATGACAGGTACACAACCAATGACCCTTCATTCCACAACGATAGCATGAGTTATCCACCAAATTTTTACTTAAGTTCCTTTTGTCTTTCTCAATTTTCTTCTCATTTTTCTCCCACTTCAAGTGGTGAGAAAATTTTAACATGACCACTATGATAAACAAACGTCCTCGACCAAATCTGCGTCCACGACCATGCCTTTGTTTATAAAATTGATATGTAGTCTCATTCACTTCAGGGAATGGTACAGAGCTAGTTGGATGGGTTTCATGGTTTTTCATTAAAAGTCATTATTTTGTTAGCCACAAGAAGGTAGAAAATTAGTTTAGAATATTTTTAAAACCTTTTTCATGATATTACTGCTACAGGAGCAAATTGAAAGCATGAAAAGTGAAAAAGGTTTTTTTCAGCATATCCACATCAATAACTTTTTCTCACATAATTTTAATTGAAAAGTAATTCTGAACATAGCTGAATTATATTCACTTACTGTCTTATAATCTTGTAGACGTAAGTGCATCCAGTCATAATGAGCCTTGGAAAGAATGACTATTTTTTGATGGTCATAATGCTCTTTTAGGCTATTCCAAAGGACAAAGAAATCTTTTACCGTTAGGTATTCAACTTTTAATCCCTAATCAAGGTGGTGTCACAGAAGATTATTGCTTTGCTTTGTCTTGGTTGGATGCCTCATTACCATCTTTAATTGTATCACCAAGAGCATTAGCCTCAGATGGATTTCAACATCAAGTATCCATGATAGATAATTTTTGCCCATGATATCTAGTGCCACAAATTAAGTTTTGCCAAATTTGCCATAACAATACTATCAAAGCACACAAAGTAAATTAGTATACAACCTTTTATTAGAATAAAAATTATTTTAAATTTACCAAGGACTAGAGACAATCGTATATATAAATGATATTTACCTCAATAAAAGTTTCTTCAACAAATGTAAGATGATGAGGTATCGTGCTGATAACGTGTTATATAATTAAAGAGTAACAATAGAACAAAGAGAGAAAAAAAGTATTGAAATATGTTCTCTTTTATTTCATCTTTTTTATTTCATTTATCTTATTTCATCAATCCTTCTCAAATACAATTCCATGCCATATATTTATAGCAAATGATAAAGATATTATAGGTAGACATAACCTTCCTTGGAATACCAGTGGACACCATCTTTATAATTTGATATAACATCCCCTTAGAATACCAATGAACATCTATTTTATTATCAATATTATAACAAAATAAAATTTTTTTATGATAGGATGGCCTCAAGTAATAAGCTAAGCTATAAAAATTAAAATATGAAATAAAAAATAAGCACAAACCTTTAGTATGGCCAACAACAAACTTTCACAGTAATATAAGGCAATACTTTTTCTTGGTGATTTATATTCATTCCCTTTAGCAAGTATTCAACTTTTTATTGCAATTTACAAATACGAGTTTTTCTTTCTAAAATCATTTCTTATTTACTAATTTTTAAGAATAATTATATTTTACTCATGTGAGATATAGTCTAATTTTATTTATTTCATTTGTGATTTAAAAAATAGCACTTAATTTTTTTAAAAAAATATGGTGTCGTAGCTTATACATGCTATTTTTCTCCTAAATTTGTAGAATAAAACCCTCCATGTCAAGAAAGAGCTATTTTTGCTCATATTTGAAGCAATTACCCTCTTCATTTCATGAAGTTAAGGCTCCTTTCACCACACTAGATGGATCTGGCAAGATATCTTGTAATTTTTAATTTAAGTTTGAAATATTTTAATGAATTTTTATAGTTACTTATAACTTTTATAGATGAGGTGTTGTAGATATGCTTTGAATTATATCTTCAAACATATCAATTATATCTTCATTCCATAGATATATCTAATAAATTCAAATTTCAAATTCAACACTTACCTCGAATCAAATACTAAATTTCTGAACTATACACTCACTGTTAATCAATTTGGTAAAAATAGACCCTAAAGATGCAAGGATCTGATGTTTTTTTAAAAAAATCTAAGTAAAATCGATCTCAAATCCTCTCCTCACCTCTTTCCATGCATCCTCACATTTTTTCTCTTTTTCTCAAACATCTTGGGTCAAATGAACTATCAAGTGGGTAACAAAACCTAAGAGACTCAAACAAGCTTACATTTTGTCGCGACCATCAATTCAGAACTCAGTCCAGAATTATCGTAACCGTATACTTTAAAGTGAACCCTAAGAGCACACAAGACTTACTAAACCTCAACATAAGCAATGATAAGAAATTATTTGCGGAAGCTAAACTCATATATCTCAAAATACTATCACAAAGTTATTTATTAATACATGAAGATCTGAAATGTCAATCACCTAGATTTTACTAAACCTCAAAATACTATCACAAAGCTAAACTCGTATATCTCAAAATACTATCAAGTGTTTACAATATCAAAAGATAGAAGAAAATATATTGCTCCCAATTCTAGTGCCTAATGCTCATATCTGGCTCTAGAAAGTAAGCATGATCTTCTTTCGAAACATAGTAATGGAGAATAATAAGCTAAAAGCTCAATAGAAATTCTACCTATACCATCATGAATATGTAAAAAAAATCAGAATGAATGATATATCAAATATACGTTTACAGAAAGTACCATAATATAACCACAAACCAATTGTAAAGTCTTTAAACCAACCATGTTCATATACCAATATAATTGGAATAAATGCTAAAATTATCAATATAACCATATATTCATATCTCAGTCTTTTATATACTGCAGATATATAATAAACCTTATGCTAGTAGACCGCGTCTAATAACCTAACTTGGCGATATATGCATGCATAGGTTGGTTCCCATACTAGTGTTCAATATAATAAACTTATCTACGTTGTATCCATAGACCATGACTGGTCTCACGACTTTTAAGTCCTTTCCTGTGCAGTTAGCATAGAGGCCATCAGAAATCACATCAATACTTCATAACTAGTACCATGTATCAACAGTAACATCAAATCCACAAACTCAACCAATATCAGGACTAAGTTGCTTTGTATACTAAAGATATATACTAACAAACTTATGCTTGTAGTCCATATCTAACAACCTAACTGACCATATATACAAACAAGTTGGCTCCTATACTAGTACCAACATAATAAACTCAGCACGTCATATTCATATACCATGACTAGTTCTACATAGGCCTCTCATAAACTTTAAGCCCTTTCCTAATGCCGCTAGTAAGAAATTATGTCAATATTACTAGAACTAGTACCACGTATCAATAGTAAAAGTCATATACCTTTCAATGGCTAATCCATATGCCTACATTAAAACTTATATCCAATAAAGCCAAACCATACCATATCCAAAATAACATATCTTAACATATTATACTCGTAAATATCAAATTAGAGCCAAAACCACTCATAACCAAAATAATATATCATCATATATAAACATCTTCACAATAAACCAATATGCTCAATTAAAACATGCTGAAAAATTCAATAATAAAACCAGGTATATGCAAGCATGCAAGGCATGAAACATATGCATAATAAGTAAAACTCCTACCTTACTAATCCAAAATAATCTCCTCAATCAAATCAATCGGCCACTAATCATAATTAAATATAATAAATTAATTAATTACTAAAATTTATAATTTAAAATTATCATTTACCTTTCTAGACCATATTTTAAAAATTATCACTTTACCCCTCTACCTCAAAGATTACTAACCTTTGCTTAGCTAACTTTATTCAAGATTAATTTATTTTCTAATATTACTAATTTTCATCAATTTAAATTTTAATTACAAAAATGCCTCTTAATAACCTATGCTTATTTACCCTATAATATGCACCAACCATTTATTCAAATTAAAATAACACTAGCTAATCAATATTTCTAATCAGAAATTAGTCTTACATTAACTTAGTTGGTGTCCACTAGGAAATTAATTAGATTAACCAATGACTAATTTGACTAAACCAATTTTAATTCAACTTATTTATCATTCTAGTTATTTATAAAATTAATTTCAGCAACTAATTCAGAACTCAGGTTAAAACTTATGTCCAGCAACTGATCCAAAGTCTAAGCCCAGTTCCCTAATTTCTTTAGGTTTAGATCCAACAATGGCCTTGGGGGCCTAGGCTTCTTGAACCAAAACCAATATTCTATTCCATAAATAATGTTATTGAGCTCAATGCTTATTTACTGAACTTAGAAAGATTCTAAGTTCTGGTTCAAACCTTGTTTTGGTTCAGACATTTGTTCATCATTTACAACAATGATACTAGAGATCAAATTGGTTTAACCCTATTGGAATCGATCCTTAATTGGGCTTGGACCATTGTGAACCGGCTCAACCATCAGCCGCTTCAGAACTTCTTTCAGAAGACGACGTCTTGTTCTCCAGCACCCGACGCCCAACTCCCATCTAAGATCAGCCATGGTTGATCTTCCACGGTTCCACCTAAGGTCTCCGATCACCAACCCCTACCGGCGACGATCTCCACATGACGCGCCGATGAGGATGAGTTCTTCACCGATCGACCAACACCCAATCCTGGTTTCCTGCTCCTCACCGCCGTCCGCCGGCAATGATCTGGCCCAACACGAGGATCTCCGGCGACTTATAGATGCGATGAGATTCTCTCCGATTAATCCTCCAAGACCTCTTCTATCCTAGGTACAAGAAAATAAAAGAACAGAAAAAAAAAAAAACAGGGAAAGAGTTACCTGGCAGCTATCCGATCCTTGACGGCCGCGATCGTCGGCTCCTCCAAGCTCCGATAATACCTCCCCTCTCTCCAACCGATTTTGTCCCAGGCTTTGACTAAGCTTTTTCTGACTCCAAAACCAGATAAACATAGTAAGAGGAAGGAGAAGAAAATAAGGAGGGAATGAATCCGGCTCCTAGCTGTTTAGGAGGTTTATCATTGATCGTAAGCCATCGTCCCAAAATTATTCTTTTAGGATTTGATTCTAGAGTTTTTCTAAGACTCGAGAATGGATTTGATGGGGAATACAAAGTGTGCGATGAAGTTCGCTTGAGAACTGAGGGGATAAAATTATCATTGCATTAATATCCGCACACATTGACAATTGAATCAAGTCCAATCCCAACGTCCTATCGGCCAGCTATCAATCCATCAAGCAGCGAAGCCCAATCGCCCTCAGCGGTGTCGGATCGTCCCGACGACCCGAACTATCTTCATGTCCCAGCTGCCCGAGCTATCTTCACATCTCGATAGCCCGAGCTGTCTTCATGCCCCAGCTGTCCGAGCTATCTTCATACCTCAGTAGCCCAAGTTATCTTCATACCTCGGTAGCCTGAGCATCCAGTACCTCGAAAAACTAAATTGTTCCTTGCCTCGACCGAACTGAGGCACTCAAATACCTCAACAGGATCCTGCGCGAGAGAGTTTGAATTCACGATAACTAAATAAGATTCCAAAATGGAGAATCATGTCCCAAAGTGGCCTAAGGGTTATAGGGGTAGCCTAGAACCTACACGATCACTGAATCTCAAGGCATCAACCAGCTCTCCCGACCGTCGATCCTCTAACTAACAAGATACGAACCTTACTGGCCTCATAACGAACTTGATTCGAATCCATTTCGAATCTCAACAGCCTTCAGACCCTCCCCACGACACCCAAAGGAATCAGGTGATCGCCTATAAATACCATAGCCCTCAAATCTCTCAGGTATGCATGCATACTCACTCCTTTTACTCACTATCATACTGAGAACAGCTCCAACTGAGCTCGGAGTTCCCGAAAGAAAAACCTATCTAGGGGAGCTTTTCTGTGAGAGTCTTCTCCTCACATCTGCTTGTTGTGAATCTCCACTGACTTGGGTGTCGGAGGGTCCTCCACAGAGGACACCCCCCATATCACCTTCTGCGTACAGATTGTCTTGCAGGTTCCACCCAAAGCGATGAGATCGGCGTCCAGATTAGGAGCCAGAAGCTCACTCGAGTCGGAGAACGGATTTCCGCGGCAACAGATTGACGCTAGAGGAAGGGCCTTAAGTCCCATAAACTTGTAACCAAGGAGACAAGACTCAAAGACTAGAAGAAGCGTCCTCTAATGGCCAATCGAAAGAGAGCCATAGCCGAGGCTCAAGACCAGGCCGCCTCCCAAAGGCCTGATCCAATTAGCGGTGTGGTACCTCCGCCACCGTCATCAGCTGAAACTCCTTCGCCCCGCCGGCAATGATGGTAATGCTGGACCAGTTCGCCACTCTGGTTCAACAGGTTCAGGCATTGACTCAGCTGGTCCAGGGACTCCAAGCAATTTTTTATCCTGCCGTTCCTGCTTCTTAGCCTCGTGGAGAGGCAGCTATCCCTGCTCCGTCAACAATTTCTTCTTCCGATCCGCTTGGGGCGGTGGATCACTGCCACCGGCCCACGAAGGCAAGGCCGGCGCCACAGCGAGCGGGAGAGAAGAGCCCGCTCAAATCTAGGCAGGTTCATTCCCCCTCCCCAGTGTCTTCTCAGGATTCAACACTGCTACCGTCTTCTCGTTGCCCGATCCCCCCTACCACTTTGGATGAAGGGATCAGGCAACAGATGCAGGAGATGCGTCGAGAATGGCGTTAAGAACTAGACCCTGCTAGACAAGCTCCTTCGTCCTAACCGAAAGAGGAGCAGAGCATCCCCTTCTCCAAGAGGATCATAGGGAAGTGATTCCCTCTCATGTTAAGCTCCCTACCATCGAGCCATACCATAGATCCATCGATCCCGACAACCACCTAAGCAGCTTTAGATCCATCATGATGTTCCATGGAGCATCGAGCGCGATCCTGTGCCGAGCATTCCCCTCCACTCTAAGAGGATCGGCCCGAACCTGGTTCAATAGCCTGAAACCAGGTTCCATTGATTCTTTCAATGAATTGAGCTGTTTGCTCATCAGTCAGTTCGTCAGCAGCCATCGCCAGCGATAGAGATCCGATTCCCTCTCTAAAGTCAAGCAGAGAGAGGGGAATCCCTGAAGACTATCTGGGTCATTTAATACGGCCCTCCTAGAAGTCGACCATCTCAACCACGAGGTAGCCATGTCTGCCTTGGTAGGAGGGGTGTCGAAGGAAGGAGACTTCTACTTGGCTCTAGAGGTTAACTATCCGAAGAGCCTCTCAGACATGATGTCCCTGGCGAACAAGTACGCCATGGTTGAAGAATCAAGGAGATCAGCTCGAGTCGAGCAGTTGAAGAAGGAGGCAAAGGGCTCAAATAAGCAACGAGCATACCGCCGTGCAAGCCCCCTCGCCACCAGAGGGCTCCTCTGCCACCACCTCGAGATCGAACCCGAAGTCCAGCTCGAAGGTTTAACCACTACACTCCCCTCACCACGCCAAGAACACAAATCCTGATGGAGATCGAGTGGTAAATTCCTCGGCCTCCCCCTCTCCGAGGCAATGCGACTCGAAGGGACCCAACCAAATACTGTCGCTTCCATCGGGATTATGGGCATGACACCAAGCATTGTTGGCAGCTCTAAAATGAGATCGAGCGATTAATCCGATGAGGCAGACTGGACCGATTCAAAGGGCCCCCTGAGCCGAACAATGAGGAGAATCGCCAGCCCAAGCCTCGCCAGCTTCCTCCCCCAAATCCTTTAGTTATCGGCAATGTCAATGTAATAGCGGCAGCCGGCTCCCCATCTTCTTGGCCAAGCGAGAAAGAAAACCTGCCAAAGAAGGCTCGAGTTGATGAGCTCACTTTTTCTAATGAAGACCTTCGGAAGGTACAGTACCCCCATGATGATGCTCTGGTTGTATCTTTGAATATGAACCATTATGATGTACACCGCATCTTGATTGATAGTGGTGAAGGGAGAAATAGTCTCCGAGGCATGCATATTTTTAAAAATTGATAACTATTATCATTGCGGAAATTAAAAGATTACATATTAATCTATCTAATATGCATCAAGATCATATCTTTGCCTATATATTCAGGATCGTTTGATCTAAAATATGCATATAAAAACATCAAGATCATATCTTGATCTTCAAGATGACTAGTCACACTATTATCTTGAAGCCTGCCTTAAGATCTAGGGATCAAATCACTTACCTTAAGAACAGTAGGTAAATCCTTATTGCTCTGCAGCCATTCAATCGTCCGGCCTCTAGTATCATCCACGCGAAGCCCCGAATGATCAGATTTTCAGGAGTGCTAGCTCGCGGAAAAATAGCTTTGCTGATCTTGAATCCTCTCACTTGAATCTTCCTCCAAGATCCACCAGGCTTCCGCTAACACCAGAATCACCAGGATTTTCTATTCTAACATTTTAGAATTACAATCCACAACAATTTAGAATTATAATCCATGACAAATCGTGTATTGTTGTTCTATTTTTGTTCTGTGTTCTCTGGTGAGGGAATGCCCTCTATTTATAGTCTCGATTTAGCCTTGACATTTAATTCTGACATTTAAGAATCCATCGTTTGGCAAAAGCGAAGAGACGCCGAAGGCGCGGTGCTTGGTTTAATTCCGACGTTCGGAGAAAACCAAGGAGTCGCGGCGTTTGGTTTAGTTCCGTCGTTCGGAGAAAACCAAAGAGACGAGGGATAAATCCGACGTTCGGTAAATAAATGTCATGCATTAAATTCTATCTCATGAGATGAGATTTTAGCCATCTCATCATATGAGATCCATATTCGAGAGGTTTGGGTTCTGATCTGAATTTATTTGACTTAACCCACATAGATCATGGTCCAAGCCCAAATCAAATTTGGCTAGTCCTGAATCTATTTAAATTCAAATCAAGTCTAATTTCAAATCAATATTTGAAATTGACTTGTCCTTCTAATAGACTTAAACCAAATTGAATCTTATTCAATTGTACTTAACCCAATTGAGATAATTCAATCAATCAAATTGATTAATTAAATCATATACGATTCTCAATCGTTGATCAGCAAATAGATCATCCTAGGAAACTTCTATGCGTGTGACTCTCTAGGTTCGAACCTAAGCCGGTAGCATAGAAACAACTTTCTATACTAATCGATGTGCCCATCTAGCAATGGAACCCGACGTCCGGATAGGTCGAAGAGTTGCCGAGCAAACTCCAAGAACCCTAAGAAACAGTTACCGTATAATTCATCCTCTTGACCACAAATGCTAAGGATGGCTTAAGAGCCTGTCAACTCTAAATAGCAAATCCATAAAGTGATTTCAACTTTAGTGATCATGTGACTTTCACATGAAGTGCCTTGGCCAAGGTCTTGCTAAATTGAAACACAAGCATTTCTCCTTTTAATGGGATAGGTCAAATTCCATCTTGATCCACAACTGACTACCACAAGTACTTGACTGCACCCAGTAACCTTTCGTAGCTGGATTAGAAATCCAGGTGGTCCGGCACCTAAGTACAATGAGTTGCTTGTAAGCCACTGGTTGTGATCTTCAGGTCTGAAGGATACTTATACCTATATCTTCTCGGATTAACTCTTGACAGCAGAGTATCCGGAAATGAGTCACGTTCGGTGAAATGTACTCCTACACTTTCACCTGTATGTCATACCAGTGTCTCTACACTCCTTGGTTAAGAGGATAACCAACAAATATGATATACAACGTCCTATAATTGATAGTACTATGGCCCTGTCATAGTATATCATTTGGTCGCGAACTCTTTTAAGGACCTTCTAAGATAAATCCTCCTTTATCGTGAGGAAGATCCTAAGGGCTTCATTACTTCAGGAGTATTAAGAAGATGTTCTTGTAATGAATAAACTGCCAAATAACTTTTATTAATATATCAATTTATATACAATTTACATCAGCACAATCATCAAATGATTGGCTTTAGGATACAATTCCCAACAAACTCCCACTTAGCCTAAAGCCACTCATTACAGTATCTAATACCCATCTTCAACTTATAGTTGTCAAACTCCTTGATGCTGAGTGCTTTAGTAAATGGGTCACCTAGGTTTTCCTTTCCATCAATCTTCTGAAGATTTATGTCACCTCGGTCTACTATCTCTCGAATAAGATGAAACCGGCGCAGTATGTGCTTGGTGCGCTGATGTGCTCGTGGTTCCTTTGCTTGAGCTATGGCACCAGTGCTGTCACTGTATAACAGGACTGGTTCATCTATGGAAGGTGTCACTCCAAGCTCGGAGATGAACTTTCGCAGCCACACAGCTTCTTTCGCAGCATCTGATGCAGCGATGTACTCTGCCTCGCACACCGAATCTGCCACTGTATGTTGCTTGGAACTTTTCCAGCAAACAGCTCCACCATTTAGGATAAACACGAAACCCGATACACTTTTGCTATCATCATGATCTGATTGAAAACTGGAATCAGTATATCCAACAAGTTTCAAATCAGACTCTCCATAGACTAACCACTGGTCCTTAGTATTTCTCAAATACTTAAGGATTGTCTTAACAACTTGCCAGTGTTTTTCTCCTGGATCAGATTGGTATCTACTCACTACTCCTAGTGAGTATGCCACATCTGGTCTTGTACATGTCATGGTGTACATAATCGATCCTACTGCCGAAGCATATGGAATTCGACTCATACGTTCTCTTTCATTAGGAGTTGTCGGACAATCCTTCTTAGAAAGATGAATTCCATGGCCTATCGGAAGATAGCCTTTCTTGGAATTCTCCATGCTAAACCTCTTTAGCACTGTGTCAATGTACGTAGATTGGGATAAACCTAGCATCCTCTTAGATCTATCTCTATAGATCTTCATCCCTAGGATGTATGATGCTTCTCCCAGATCTTTCATGGAGAATTGTGATGATAACCATGTCTTTATTCCTTGTAATGCAGGGATATCATTCCCGATTAAGAGAATATCATCCACATATAATACAAGAAATACAATAACAGAATCGTTAGCCCATTTATAAATGCAAGGTTCTTCTTTATTCTTAATAAAGCCATAAGATTTGATCACTTTATCAAATCGTATGTTCCAACTCCTTGATGCTTGCTTAAGTCCATAAATAGACTTCTGTAGCCTGCACACTTTAGACTCGTCTTCAGATATAAAACCTTCAGGCTGTATCATATACACCTGTTCTTCTAAATCACCATTTAGAAAAGCGGTTTTAACATCCATCTGCCAAATCTCATAATCGAAGTGTGCTGCTATAGCTAGCATAATCCGAATGGATTTCAGCATTGCCACAGGAGAAAACGTTTCGTCATAGTCAATACCATAACGTTGACGATACCCCTTGGCAACCAGACGTGCTTTATAGGTCTCTACCTTTCCGTCTGCGCCTCTTTTCCTCTTGAAAACCCATTTACACCCTATGGGTTTTATCCCTTCGGGTGGGTCAACTAATGTCCATACATTATTGTCCTTCATGGAATCAAGTTCGGATTTCATGGCATCAAGCCATTTATTAGAGTCAGTCCTTTGCATAGCATCCATATAGGTGATCGGATCCTCGTTGTTCTCATCGAGTTCAACAGGATCATCGTTCTGGACCAAGAAACCCAAGTATCTGTCCGGTTGATGTGGTACTCTACCAGATCGCCTTAATGGTGCATCTAAAATGGGTTTTGAGTTTGATCTAATCAACTCAGATTCTAGGGGTTCACTGGTTTGTGTTGTTCCTTCTACTTGATGAACTTCCTCAAGTTCAACATTAGAGCTATTTGTTCCTTCACTAAGGAACTCCTTTTCAAGAAAAACTGCTCTATTACTAATGAACAACTTTTGTTCTTCAGTATTGTAGAAGTAATATCCTTTTGTTTCTTTCGGATAGCCGATGAAAAAATATTTGTCAGATTTGGGTTCAAGTTTGTCTGATTTTGCACGTTTCACATAAGCCGGACACCCCCAGACTCTCAGATAGGTAATAACCGGTTTATGTCCATACCACATCTCATGTGGAGTTTTAGAAACAGACTTACTTGGAACCTTATTAAGAATATGACAAGCTGATTCTAATGCGTATCCCCAAAATGATATTGGCAAGCTTGCAAAACCCATCATGGACCGAACCATGTCTAACAGAGTTCGATTCCTTCTTTCCGACACACCGTTATGTTGCGGTGTTCCAGGAGGAGTCCATTGGGAGAGAATCCCATTCTCCTTTAAATATGTCACAAATTCATTGGAAAGGTATTCGCCTCCTCGATCTGATCGAAGGGTCTTAATACATTTTCCTGTTTGTTTTTCTACTTCTTTATGATATAGTTTGAACATTTCAAACGATTCAGATTTATGTCGCATAAGATAGACATAACCGAACCTAGAAAGGTCGTCTGTAAAAGTAATGAAGTAGTAGTATCCACCTTTGGCACAAGTGCTCATTGGTCCACATACATCAGTATGTACTAGACCCAATAGCTCTTTGGCTCTTTCACCTTTTCCAGTAAAAGATGACTTGGTCATTTTACCAAGAAGACATGATTCACAGGTAGTTAATGATTCACAATCATCAACTCGAAGGATGCCCTCCTGAGTTAACCTGTTTAATCTGTTCTTGTTGATATGACCCAGCCGATGGTGCCAAAGATAAATATCTGTGACATCAGTTGTTCTAGGGCGCTTACTTGATTGGTACACTACATTCACAGGCTGTGATAATATATAAATGCCATTAGATAAATGCCCAGTCATTACAGTGACTCCATTCATAATGATATTCAAAGTAACATCCTTTATTGAAATTTCATAATTATTTTTGGCCAGAAGGCCTACAGAAATTACGTTCAATAAGAACGTTGGGCAAAAATGATAATCATTTAGTATAATGACATTTCTATTGAAAACTATTTCAAGAACTCCTAATGCCAGTACTGGAACTAATCTTCCATCGCCGACATTTAGGAATCTTTCATTGTCCTCAAATCTTCTGGTGACCTGTAGTCCCTGCAATGAATTGCAAATGTTAAAAGGACTCCCGGTATCCAATACCCAGGTCTGATTATCATATATAGAAAAATTACAAGGTGTTATCATATAAATACCTTGTTGAGCAACATCTTGCTCCTTTTTCTTCTTTGGCCTGTTTGGATCAAGTGTGGCAATGTAAAGAGGACAGTTCCTCTTCCAGTGCCCTTGCATCTTGCAGTGAAAGCATTCAGCTTGACTTTTATCAACTTTCTTCTTCTGCATCTGACCCCTTATAGATGTCCTAGCATGTTGCACCCTTTT
This sequence comes from Calamus simplicifolius, assembly GCA_900491605.1. Classification (NCBI taxonomy): domain Eukaryota; kingdom Viridiplantae; phylum Streptophyta; class Magnoliopsida; order Arecales; family Arecaceae; genus Calamus; species Calamus simplicifolius. The sequence continues at coordinate 87,777 of UESW01002531.1, read as the reverse complement.
ATTATTCTTTTTCTTCTTCCCTTTCCCAAAGGGTTTACGCCCTACCTTAGATCCTTCAACCACATTAACCAAACCCTTAGAGAGCTGGTTATCCTTCTCAAAGTTCTGTAACAACCCCAACAAACCGTGGTAGTTGACTGCAGGCTTTGTCATTCGAAAATGAGTAAGGAAAGGTCGGAAGGATGGAGGCAAGGAATTCAGGATCGCATCTTTTCCCAACTGCTCATGTAAGGGAAAGCCGAGCTTGCTTAGGAGTTCTATCTTCTCGATCATGTACAATACATGATCAGTGACAGGAGATCCATCTCTCATTCGAGCATTGAAAATAGCACAACTAGTCTTGTGCCTTTCAACATCGTCGGGTGTGCCGAAAGATTCATTCAACGCTTGAATGATTTCTTCTGGCTGAGCATTCTCGAACCGGCGACCGAATTCATCGTTCATTGCTGCTAACATGATACAACGCATGCTAGTTCTATCATTGAGCCACTTCTGATAAGTGTCTCTCTCAGAACTTTGGGTGTTTGCATCAGGTATCTTTGGTGCAGGATTATTCAGAATATATAGAATCCTCTCATGCTCAAGGACGATCTTAAGTTTTCTGAACCAGCTATTGAAATTGGAACCATTCAATTTGTCACTATCCAATAGGGACCTTAATGATAAATTAGTGGCCATGTTCTGCATAAGGAAAAACTAAAGTTTATTAGTATATAAATTGATTCAGTCTAAAGACTTGGACTTTAGTCTAAAGATTCTCCCACTATTTTGTTCAAATTGGCAGCCTCTACACCCCAATTCGAAGAATTATTCTTAATTCTTTAGCGGGCACTAAGATCTACATAAACTACATACAGGCCCAAGTGAAGCTTGGCTAACCCATATGCATCTAAGAGTAGGTTCAAAACCAATTGTTTCCCAAACAATTCTTAGTGTTCAGTTTTGCCCCATGTACCTCTTCAGCAGGCATGAAGTGCCTCCACTGAAAGTTCTGGTTAGGTCCAACCATTAAATGATATAATCAGTGTAACCTATCAATAGACAACCAAGCCCGAGTGAAGCTCGGCTCACCTGACTGTTTATTTAATAGTTACGCTGACTTATCATATAATGAATGATAATTCCGATGGTTGACAAGCACCAGGCATGGAGTGCCTCCAATGATTATCAAGACATCGGACTCATTATCACCCACCTTAATGGGAGGCTATGATCTAGTTATCATATAACTATTTCATTTTAAGGACCTAATAATTTTAGAGGATTTTAATAATATGAAGATAAATTGACTAATCAAGTTCTCCCACTGAATCTATGAAATCGGTAGAATGAAACAAGATTAAGTTAGGTTAAGTGGCACCTAAATCAGTCATACTGATATCCTTACAGGCATGGGTCAACCGAATCAGGTAAATGATCTGAATCATAAATGGTTCACCACAATGACCAGGTGAGAGAGATCGATGGGAGGGATATGCCATTAACTCGTTAAAGACGCATCAATACGAGTAGCTCCCAATTAAAAACCATTCGATCGTTGATCCTAGAGCAACTTGCCATCCCACCTTGACATCATATGGTTAACCAATTCTGATTTGACCATCTAATAGATTCATGCTCAACCACGGAGCCTAATCTACTTCCATTTGGTTTAATCAAAGAGAAGGACTTGATCAACTACAACTATTGTTTGATTTAGAGCATTCTTAACCTAATCTAATTAGATTTGAACAAATACTCTTTTAGTCCAGTTGATTTAAACCTTAGAGTCTAACCCTTTATGGACCCGATTTAGCTAACCCAAATGATTAAATATATTTCATGTTAACATGTCATATATTTCAATCAAGCATAATGTTACTACTCATAATTCCTATATTTAGATCATATCTAAAAAAAAATTATGAACTAATATTTGACATTCAAATAAAACTCTCATAAATATTTGTATGTTTTATAACATAGACATCATGCCATCATATATCATATCTATGTTTTTATACTAAACATGCAAATATTATGGTTTTATACAACATCAATATGTATCAAATATAAAATATCTTTTGAGAGTGTGTGTAATCTATGTTTTGATGCCAAAGCATTTAAATTTTCTTTAAACAAAGCATCAACGATAAAACAATCGCACACAGAATACCTCATTGAATGGGTAATTCAGATTTTCAATCCACCTGTGACCATATGGCCTTGTGATAAGTTTTAGCCATAATTACATAATTAATGAGAATATTAATTTACATGCAATAAATTAGATCATTAACGAAACCATGGCTCTGATACCATTTGTAGGGAGAAATAGTCTCCGAGGCATGCATATTTTTAAAAATTGATAACTATTATCATTGCGGAAATTAAAAGATTACATATTAATCTATCTAATATGCATCAAGATCATATCTTTGCCTATATATTCAGGGTCGTTTGATCTAAAATATGCATATAAAAACATCAAGATCATATCTTGATCTTCAAGATGACTAGTCACACTATTATCTTGAAGCCTGCCTTAAGATCTAGGGATCAAATCACTTACCTTAAGAACAGTAGGTAAATCCTTATTGCTCTGCAGCCGTTCAATCGTCCGGCCTCTAGTATCGTCCACGCGAAGCCCCGAATGATCAGATTTTTGGGAGTGCTAGCTCGCAGAAAAATAGCTTTGCTGATCTTGAATCCTCTCACTTGAATCTTCCTCCAAGATCCACCAGGCTTCCGCTAACACCAGAATCACCAGGATTTTCTATTCTAACATTTTAGAATTACAATCCACAATAATTTAGAATTACAATCCATGACAAATCGTGTATTGTTGTTCTATTTTTGTTCTGAGGGAATGCCCTCTATTTATAGTCTCGATTTAGCCTTGACATTTAATTCTGACATTTAAGAATCCGTCGTTTGGCAAAAGCGAAGAGACGCCGAAGGCAGCGCTTGGTTTAATTCCGACATTCGAAGAAAACCAAGGAGTCGCGGTGTTTGGTTTAGTTCCATCGTTACCTTCAGTAAATAAATGTCATGCATTAAATTCTATCTCATGAGATGAGATTTTAGCCATCTCATCATATGAGATCCATATTCGAGAGGTTTGGGTTCTGATCTGAATTTATTTGACTTAACCCACATAGATCATGGTCCAAGCCCAAATCAAATTTGGCTAGTCCTGAATCTATTTAAATTCAAATCAAGTCTAATTTCAAATCAATATTTGAAATTGACTTGTCCTTCTAATAGACTTAAACCAAATTGAATCTTATTCAATTGTACTTAACCCAATTGAGATAATTCAATCAATCAAATTGATTAATTAAATCATATACGATTCTCAATCGTTGATCAGCAAATAGATCATCCTAGGAAACTTCTATGCGTGTGACTCTCTAGGTTCGAACCTAAGCCGGTAGCATAGAAACAACTTTCTATACTAATCGATGTGCCCATCTAGCAATGGAACCCGACGTCCGGATAGGTCGAAGAGTTGCCGAGCAAACTCCAAGAACCCTAAGAAACAGTTACCGTATAATTCATCCTCTTGACCACAAATGCTAAGGATGGCTTAAGAGCCTGTCAACTCTAAATAGCAAATCCATAAAGTGATTTCAACTTTAGTGATCATGTGACTTTCACATGAAGTGCCTTGGCCAAGGTCTTGCTAAATTGAAACACAAGCATTTCTCCTTTTAATGGGATAGGTCAAATTCCATCTTGATCCACAACTGACTACCACAAGTACTTGACTGCACCCAGTAACCTTTCGTAGCTGGATTAGAAATCCAGGTGGTCCGGCACCTAAGTACAATGAGTTGCTTGTAAGCCACTGGTTGTGATCTTCAGGTCTGAAGGATACTTATACCTATATCTTCTCGGATTAACTCTTGACAGCAGAGTATCCGAAATGAGTCACGTTCGGTGAAATGTACTCCTACACTTTCACCTGTATGTCATACCAGTGTCTCTACACTCCTTGGTTAAGAGGATAACCAACAAATATGATATACAACGTCCTATAATTGATAGTACTATGGCCCTGTCATAGTATATCATTTGGTCGCGAACTCTTTTAAGGACCTTCTAAGATAAATCCTCCTTTATCGTGAGGAAGATCCTAAGGGCTTCATTACTTCAGGAGTATTAAGAAGATGTTCTTGTAATGAATAAACTGCCAAATAACTTTTATTAATATATCAATTTATATACAATTTACATCAGCACAATCATCAAATGATTGGCTTTAGGATACAATTCCCAACAAGTGGAAGCTTTGTTAATGTTTTGTACTTTGATGCCTTTGTGAGATTGAAATTTCGGGTGGAAAGCCTCCAGCCCGTGGAATCTACCCTAATGGGCTTCACAGGTGACTCCATAATTCCTGAGGAAGTTATCACTCTGATGGTCCGAGCCGGCACCTGGCCCCACGTGGCTACTGTGCTCATGGATTTCCTCGTAACTAAGCTTCGGTCTCCTTATAACGCCATCCTCAGTAGGCCGGGGCAGATATCTCTTAAGGCCATCATTTTCATCCCCCATCTCGCCATGAAGTTTCCCACTGAATGGAGAGTGGGAGTTGTTCGGGGAAATCAAATCATAGCTTGACACTGCTTTGTCGCCGACTTTCAGTCCAGGAAGCCCGAGGTAGATGGGCTAGATGCTCGGGAGGACTTTGCCGAGCAATGAGGAGAGCCAGCCGAAGAATTGGAGGAAGTGCCACTTGATAAAGCTCGGCCTGACCGAACCATAAAGGTCGGGTCGCAGCTGGAAGAAAAGCTTCGGCAAGAATTGATCGAATTCCTTCGAAAGAACGCTGATGTCTTCGCCTGGTCCGCGTCGAATATGCTCGGAATCAGCCCAGACGTCCTGATCCACCGCCTCAGCGTGGACAGACATTTCGGCCAATCAAATAAAAGAAGAGGAGCTTCGCTCCTGAGCGCCAAAAGGCTATCGAAGAAGTAGACAAGCTCATCAAAGCCAAATTCATCCAAAAAGTCAATTATCCCAATTGGCTAGCGAATGTGTGTAGGGAGAAACAATCTCCGAGGCATGCATATTTTAAAATTTGATAACAATTATCAATACAGAAACTTAAAGATTATATATTAATCTATCTAACATGCATCAAGATCATATCTTTGCCTTATACTATAGGATCGTTTGATCTAAATTATGCATATAAATAAAAACATCAAGATCATATCTTGATCTTCAAGATGAGAAGTCATACTACTCGTCTTGAAGCCTGCCTTAAGATCTAGGGATCAAATCACTTACCTTAAGAACAGTAGGTAAATCCTTTGTGCTCTGTAGTCGTTCAATCGTCCGGCCTCTAGTATCGTCCACGCAAAGCCCCGAATGATCGGATTCCCAGGAGTGCTAACTCGTAAAAAAACAACTTTGCTGGTCTTGAATCCTCCCACTTGAATCTTCCTCCAAGATCCACCAAACTTTTGCTAACACCAGAATCACACCAGGATTTTGTGTTCTATCTCTTTAGAATTTCAATCCATGACATATCATGTGTTGGGTTCTATGATCTGGTGAAGAATGTCCTCTAATTATAGGCTCAATGTAGCCTTTAGCCCATTGAATTCTAACACTTAGAATTCTGCCATTCGGTGAAAACCAAAGAAATGCAGCGTTTGGTTAATTTTGATGTTCGGTGAAAACCAAAGAGACGCAATGTTTGGTTAATTCCGACGTTCGGTGAAAACCAAAGAGATGTGAATTTTAACACTTAGAATTCCATCGTTGGTTAATTCAAAGAGGTACATTAATTCCACATGAATTCTAACACTTAGAATTCCAACGAAAATGATTTGGAGAAGATTAAATTAATATATTAAATTCTTCATGAGAATTTAATCAAGTTATCTCATTATGTAAGATCCTTTTGCGAGGGGTTTTGGTTTGGGTTTTGGTTTAAACTAATTTGAATTTATTGGACTGAATCTACATAGATCATGGTCCTAGCCCAAATCAAATTTGTCTAGTCTTGAATCTATTTAAATCCAAATCAAGTCTAATTTTGAAATCAATATTTGAAATTGATTAGTCCTTCTAATAGACTTAAACCAAATTGAATTTTATTCATTTGTACTTAACCCAATTGAGAAAATTTAATCAATCAAATTAATTAATTAAATCATATATGATTCTCAATCATTGATCAGCAAATAGATCATCCTAGAAAACTTCTATGCATGTGACTCTCTAGGTTCGAACCTAAGCCGGTAGCATAGGAACAACTTTCTATACTAATCGATGTGCCCATCTAGCAATGGAACCCGACGTCTGGATAGGTCAAAGAGTTACCGAGCAAACTCCAAGAACCCTAAGAAATAGTTACCGTATAATTCATCCTTTTGACCACAAATGCTAAGGATGGCTTAAGAGCCTGTCAACTCTAAACAGCAAATTCATACAGTGATTTCAACTTTAGTGATCATGTGACCTTCACATGAATTGTCATGGCCAAGGTCTTGCTAAATTGAAACACAAGCATTTCTCCTTTTAACGGGATAGGTCAAATTTCATCTTGAATCACAACTAACTACCACAAGTACTTGACTGCACCCAGTAACCTTTCGTAGCTAGATTAGAAATCCAGGTGGTCCAGCACCTAAGTACAATGAGTTGCTTGTAAGCTACTGGTTGTGATCTTCAGGTCTGAAGGATACTTATACCTATATATTCTCAGATTAACTCTTGACAGCAGAGTATCCAGAAATGAGTCACGTTCAGTGAAATGTACTCCTACACTTTCACCTGTATGTCATACTAGTGTCTCTACACTCCTTGGTTAAGAGGATAACCAACAAATATGATATACAACATCCTATAATTGATAGTACTATGGCCCTGTCATAGTATATCATTTGGTCGCGAACTCTTTTGAGGACCTTCAAAGATAAATCCTCCTTTAATGTGAAAGAAGATCCTGAAGGCTTCATTACTATCAGGAGTATTAAGAAATGTTCTTGTATTGAATAAACTGCCAAATAACTTTTACTAATATATCAATTTATATGCTATTTACATTAGCTCAATCATCAAATGATTGGCTTTAGGATACAATTCCCAATAATGTGGTCATGGTGAAAAAATCAAATGGCAAATGGAGGATCTGCATTGACTTCACCGACCTCAATAAGGCCTGCCCAAAAGACAGCTTCCCTCTTCAGTGGATCAATCAGCTCGTGGATTCGACTTCAGGCCATCAAATGCTGACCTTCATGGATGCCTATTCAGGCTACAACCAGATCCGAATGGCACCCGAAGACGAGGAGAAAACCACCTTCATTACTGACCGAGGTATTTATTGCTACCGAGTTATGCCCTTTGGTTTGAAAAATGCAGGTACCACCTACCAAAGGCTGGTTAATAAAGTCTTCAAGGAGAAAATTGGTCAGAACATGGAGGTGTATGTTGATGATATATTGGTAAAGAGCAAGGAGACATCCCAGCATGTCAAGGACCTCGCGGAGAGCTTCGCCACGCTTCGAAAGTACCAGATGAAGCTCAACCTCACCAAGTGCGCTTTCGGGGTCAACTCTAGGAAATTCCTTGGCTTCATGGTCTCTCAGCGAGGCATTGAAGCAAACCCCTAGAAGATCTAGGCCCTACGGCAAATGACCTCTTCAGGATCGGTCAAGGACATGCAACGCCTTACCGAAAGAATAGCAGCCCTCAGCCGCTTTATTGCTCGATCAGCCAAAAAGTGCCTCCCCTTCTTCAAAGCTCTTCGGTCTACCAAAAATTTCCAATGGATCCCAAATTGCCAGAAGTCCTTCAAAGACCTCAAGAAATACCTCGGCTCACCACCTCTCCTCAGTAGCCCGAAACCAGGGGAAATGCTGAGTTTATACTTGGTAGTCTCTGAGAACTCTGCTGGTTCGGTGCTAGTCAGAGAGGAGAGCAAAGTCCAAAAACATGTTTATTATGTCAATAAACTACTCAAAGATGTTGAAACGAGGTATACTCGAGTCGAGAAGATGGTCCTAGCCCTGGTGACATCGGTCCGGAAGCTACAGCCATATTTTCAGCGCGCACTGTCACTGTTCTGACCAACCAACCAATCAAGGCAATTATCCACCGCCTAGAGGCATCAAAAAAATGATCAAATGGGCTGTTGAACTGAGTGAGCATGACATTCAATATCAACCTCGTCCAGCCATTAAAGCCCAGGTTTTGGCATATTTCCTCCTCGAATGCACCATACCTAAAGATGGCTCTGCTTCGGACACCCCCGGACAACCAAAGCCCAGTGCCCCATGGTTGCTTCATGCCAATGGATCCTCCAGCGTGGGTGGTTCTAGTGCTGGTCTAGTTCTCACCAGCCCGAAGGGTGCAACTTTTGAGTATGGCATCCGTTTCTCCTTCCCGGCTTCAAACAATAAAGCAAAGTATGAAGCCCTGCTTGCCGAACTCCGAATCGCCCACGAGCTTAAGGTCAAAAAACTAATTGTCTACACCGACTATCAGTTGGTGGCTGGCCAGGTGCAAGGAGAATTCGAGGCTCGAGAGCTGAACATAATTCGGTATCTCCAAAAGGTGTGCGATCTATCCTCCTGTTTTATTGAATTCAAAATTATTCAGATCCCAAGGGCAGAAAATGCGCACGCCGATCTTTTGTCCCACCTGGCGACCACGGAATCAATGGATCTCGAATGGAGGTTCCACTTGGAAGTCCTGGAGAAACCCAGCATCGTCGATGCTGACCAGATGATGCAGATTAACACCAAACCATCTTGGATTGATCCTCTGCACATGTACCTTAAAGAAGGACTGCTACCCACTTATAGAAAAGAAGCAAGGAAGCTGAAAATGAGTCATCTCATTATGTTCTGATTGATGATCGGCTATATAAGTGATCTTTCTCCATGCCATTGCTCAAATGCCTCTGACCATCAAAGGCTGACTATACTCTTCGGAAGGTTCATGAAGGCATCTGTGAAAATCATCTCACGATCGGGCCTTATGCCACAAAGTGTTGCATCAAGGGTATTATTGGCCGACGATGCAGAAAGATGTCGATGACCTTGTCTGGGCTTGTGATTCGTTCCAGAGGCACTCAAATTTCCAGAGGCTCCCCTCGGCGCACCTGACTTCCATATCATCTCCCTGGCCTTTCGCCAAATGGGGGATGGATATTCTTGGCCCTTTACCCCTTGCAACGGGGCAGAGGAAGTTCCTACTTGTTGCGATTGATTATTTCACTAAGTGGGTTGAAGTTGAAGCAGTCGCCCAAATAACCAAAGCTTGACCTAAAGACTTCGTATGGAGGTCCATTATCTGCCGCTTCGGCCTTCCCCATACTATTATCATTGACAACAGGAAGCAGTTTAACAATCCAAAGTTTCGATAATTCTGCGACGATCATGGCATTCTCCATCGCCTGACATCGGTCGAACATCCTCAAGCTAATGGAGAAGCCGAGGTAACCAACCGAACTCTCCTGCAGGGAATTAAAACTCGGCTAACCGGGCACGAGGCAGATGGGCCGAAGAACTTCACCATGTGTTGTGGGCGTACCGAACCACTGAGAGGGTACCCACGGGGCAAACCCCATTTAAAATGACTTTTGGCACAGAAGCTGTCATCCCTATAGAGGTTGGATTCCCCTCCCCTCATGTGGAAGGTTATTCGGAGGAGTCTAATGATGAGCAGCTCCGAACTAATCTTGATTTAGTAGAAGAAGTCAGGAAGAGAGCCCGAATCCAGATGGCCGCCTACCAGCAAAGAGTAGCCCGCTATCACTCCACCAAAGTCCGAGGAAAGTTTTTCCTCCTCGGTAATCTGGTGCTTCGAAAGGAATCCGTCTCGAAGCCACTGGAGCAAGGAAAATTATCCCCGAATTGGGAAGATTCCTACCAAGTGACAGAAGTGATCAGGCCCGACATGTACAAACTCCAAGATTTGGACGGAAAATCTATTTCTGGACATGAAACTCGGATAATCTCAACGCATATCACCAATAAAAGTATGCTCCTACTAGACTTACTCTGTTCATTAATTTAAATTTAACTTTCAAAGATTCGCAAATCTCCATCTTTATAACCCTCTTTGAAAGCTACAATAAGAAGCAGGTCCTGCTATACATTAAATCCTCGGCCGGGCCGAGCGATCTCCGTACCTTGGCCGCGCCAAGTAAAATATAATCTTAAAGCCTTGGCCGAGAAGAGTGATATCTCCGTACCTTGACCGCGCAAAGTAAAATATAATCTTAAAGCCTCGGCTGAGCCGAGTGATATCTCCGTACCTTGACCACGCCAAGTAAAATATAATCTTTTTAAAATCTCGGTCGGGCCGAGCGATTTTTGTACCTTGGCCGCGCCAAGTAAAATATAATCTTGAAGCCTCGGCTGAGCCGAGCGAATCTCCATACCTTGGCCGCGCTAAGTAAAATATAATCTTTTTAAAATCCTCGGCTGCGCCGAGCGATCTTCGTGCCTTGGCCGTGCTAAGTAAAATATAATCTTGAAGCCTCGGCCGAGTCAAGTGATATCTCCGTACCTTGGCCGTGCCAAGTAAAATATAATCTTAAAGCCTCGGCCGAGTCGAGTGATATCTCCGTACCTTAGCCGCGCCAAGTAAAATATAATCTTTTTAAAATCCTCGGCCGGGCCGAGCAATCTCCGTACCTTGGCCACGCCAAGTAAAATATAATCTTGAAGCCTCAGCCGAGCCGAGTGATATCTTCGTACCTTGGCCGCCAAATAAAATATAATCTTTTTAAAATTCTCGGTCGGCCGAGTGATCTCCGTGCCTTAGCTACGCCAAGTAAAATATAATCTTGAAGCCTCGCTGAGCCGAGTGATATCTCCGTACCTTGGCCATGCCAAGTAAAATATAATTTTAAAGCCTCGGCCGAGCTGAGTGATATCTCCGTACCTTGGCCGCGCCAAGTAAAATATAATCTTGAAGCCTCGGCCAAACCGAGTGATATATTTCTGAATAATCTTTAAATCCTCAGCCAAACCGAGTGATATATCTCTGAATAATCTCGAAACCTCGATCAAACCGAGTGATATATTTCTGAATAATATCTGAAGCCTCGGCCGAACCGAGTGATATATTTCTGAACTATCTCTGAAGCCTCGGCCGAACCGAGCGATATATTTCTGAACTATCTCTGAAGCCTCGGCCGGACCGAGTGATATATTTTGAACTATCTCTAAAGCCTCGGCCGGACCGAGTGATAATCTCTGAATAATTTCTGAAGCCTCGGTTGAGCCGGGCGACCTCTCAGATACTCTAGTATGACTAAGACGTCATGTCACACCTCGGCAGAGGTAAATGTCTCTTCTACGCTCCCTAGCAAGATTATGTGAATTATTTCTTTTCATAGAAAAACCTACTCCGCCTCCTGAGTAGGATCATATCTACCTCGCAAATTAATAAGGCCACCCATGCCTCTCTCTGACTTAAACAGAGATGAACATTGCTGAAATGCCCAACAAAAACGAAGTAGCAAAAGTGCTGCTGAACTAGTAAACTATACCGTGATAGCATAATATGAGTAAGACAACTCTCAGCACAACCACACTGGAAGAAGAAATAAGTATTCGAAGATTACAACCTCCTGAGAGGCATTACAAGTGCGTCATAGCACAGGAATTGAAATAAAGACAAATAAAATAAAAAGCTCGACTGAGCAGCTTCGGTCGATAATGATGTTTTTGCATCCGACCAAAGAAATTAGAAAAATCAATCGGCTCCATTGAGCCACTGGTTAATGCCAAAGAGCAAAGTAGGCTATCCACGGATCCCTAGGATGGACACGTTGAGGGATCCTAACCAGGCCAAAGACCTATGGATGCTGATGCCAAGGATGCTTCCTCCCCCAAGCGGGATGCTGGGCTGCTAGCCGCTGCCCAGCGATATGGACAGGGGACCAGCAGACCAACACCACTCTCCTCCCTCCTCGCTCAAGAAAAGACCTCTCAGGCGGATGAACTGAGAGATCCAAATTGAGGAAGGAGGTGAGTTCCATGTCAGCCATAGGGAATACGTATGCTTTGTGTTTCCTGTGGTCCCCATGGCAAGTGATAAAGGCCACACAGGAAGCGCATACATGCGCTCCCCATATGACCTTCGTGTGCCTCCTCATGCGCTTTCCATATGACCTCCGAGATTCCTCCCTTGAGGATTGCTTGCTCTTCAGCAGCTTCTCCATCACCCCAGCTATCTGGGACGAACCAGCTTTCGAAAGGGAAGCTCGATCTCTCTGCTCTCAACCTCAATGAAACGGGCGCCATGAAAGCCCCTACAGCTCACAGAAGGAAGAGGTCTCAGGAGATGGCCTAACACAGTCTGCTCCCTCCCCTTTTTATAGACAAACCATGAGAAACCATTAAAGCAGAAAGTCCTGGAATTCAAAATGCCTTGGCCGCACTGCCATGTGGTAGGCTAGGGGAAAAGGGCGCATTCCGAAGCGCACCGGATGTGCCTCCCAAGCCGTGACGTAGGGCAAAAGATTTCCCTCTGGTCTCGAATCAGGAGCCTTAAATGCAAGAAACCGTCTACAGGTCCTGGAGATATGGGCCGGCCTAGGAAATCCCCTTTTGAAAACGACACCGTCCAATGGCGATCATGTGCTTATCACATACGTTAAAGAGACCTGTATTGGAAAAGGCCAATGGGATAAATGCCTTAAGCAAAAACGAAGCGCAAATTGTGAAGCCGTTTCATCTACTTTGGAAAGGAGCAAGCCAGCTACTTACTTTAGATAGACCGAACTATCCGCCTAACCTCAGCCCCAGCCAAGGTATTTGCATAGTTTTCGGTCATTTTGAGCCGAACCATTTTATGCCTCAGCAAACCGAGATGACTCACGCATTTCATGCATCGGCCACTCCGATTTCCTTCGGGAGGAACCAGGATGATATTCTATGGTATAACTAAACAGCTTCAGACATCAGCTTGACAAGTCTCTCTAGCCTCGATTAAACAAATTACCCAGTTCGGAACCCCTGAGAGCGATCCGACCTTAAAACATGAATCACATATGATTCATTTGCTGTCAGAAAAAGAACCTCTGATGAAAAAGATCGTTCGAAAGACGATGACCAAAGCAATAAGACGAACAAAAGGAGACAAAAGACTCATTCATTCATTAAAATTTTAATCAAGTTACAAGTTGAAAAAGAAAAGATACACAACAACCCTTATGGGTCAGGATTCGAATCAGCGACATTCAGGGGAAGTTGACTGGGTCTGCCCTCTTCAAATACGGTCGACGAAGGAACTTCAGATTCCTTGGCACTGGGCTGAAGACACCCCCCTGGAGCCAAGGCTTCATTAGTGCCTAGAATAGTTTCGAGGTCGACGTTCGAAATGTCCTCATACTCAGCTTCTTCGGCCCCTGGGGTACGAGTAACAAATAGCTCGGCCTTCAGAAAAGATAAATCTAACTCGGGATACACTCGAGAGATCTTCGGCCAAGTTTTCTCTTCGCCAAACCAGAATGTGTCGGCATAGGCTGCTTTGTGCTCCTCGAAAAATTGGACAAAACTCTTATACTCGTCCACGGCCAAAGAAATTTGCCTATTAGCTTCGGCCAACTGGCTCCCAAGTTCGGAATTCGTTTGATGAATCGAGGCCAACTCCGCTTTCAAAGCCTCGATTTGGTTCTGAACCTCGAGCCCGATCCTATCTATCTACAAACAGCAGATCACCTAAGACAATGACCAAAAGAAAAGATACTAATAGATGAGAAGAAGTAATACCTCTTCCTCCCGCCGAGCCATTTTATTGCTCAGCTCGTGAACCTTTTCAAGGGCCTTTGATTTGGCCGCTTTACTCTGCTGAAGACCCTCCTTAAGGTCATCAATCCTGGACTGTCTGTCCTCGATTTCCTGCTGAGATTGATCGAGATCAGCGGTGAGCTTGGCAATCTGACCATGCTGCCATTTCAATTGATCTTCCCTGTCGGCGAGTCTTTTATTTAGGCCGACGAGCTGATCCTACTATCGCCGGTACCTGCGTTCCTCCTCGTCGAGCTTCTTGATCCAACTATCTTTTTCCTCGGCATAACTGCTCTTCAGCTGTCCCCACCTCTTGTCAAAATGCCACTGCAAGGCATTGACTTCGTCGGCATGCTTAGCCTTGATTTGGGATAACTCTAAGCAGGCCTTATCCGATTGTTCACGAAAACCCTGAAGCTCTTTGACCTGAGACTTGAACCAAGAGGCCCTCTCGGCGGTAGCTCGGTAGAACTTGTTCATCTTCTCAAGGTCCACCTGAACGGATGCCAAGGCCCTGGAAAGCCGGCTGATCGAATCCACCCTTGTCCGAAGGTCAGCCACCTCCCTCCTGGCCTGAGCGCAGGCCCCCGTGGCCAAATTTAAGCGCCAATTCAGCGCCCTCATGATTAAAGTGCTCTGCAGGAAAAAGCACAAGTAAGAAACTACTACGGCCGAGCTAGCCGACTAAGAATTACAACCTTGGTACAATAACTTACTCGGGAGGCATAGTTTGTAGCGATCCTCATAAGAGTAGGGTTGCTAATGCCAGGAAGAAGGTAGGCATCCTTCGGCGCCCCAAACCGACCGAAGGCCGCCTCAATAATATCCTTGACTGTAGGCTTATCCGTCGAGGAACTCCCTCCTGCGCACAATACATACCACATCAAAGCGGCAAACATGTCGTCCACCTCTGGACTATGAATGAGAGAACTCATGGCTGAAGAACCAGCCTGAGGGACTTTGACCTAAGGAACCGCCATCCGCTTGGCTTCCTCCATTAGAGCCTTAGCCTACAGGGCCTCGGGTGCCTCGGCCCCAGTTGGAAGAACCTCGGTCCGAGCATCTCCTTCGCTCGATGGCTTTTCTTCTTCTTCTTCTTCTCTCCGAATGTTGCTTTGTCCCCGACGGACTCCACCCCCACCTCGGTCTCTCCCACGACACCCTCTGGTACCATAAGAGAGAGACCCTCGGTAGGAGGCCCCCCGGCCTCCGTCGACCCTTCAATAGACGGCTACACTTGAGATTCGGCAGCCACAATTGCCTCTTCTGACCTCTTGGCCAGAGCAGAGGCCTCTTCCCCATCCACGCGCAGCACCAAAGGGCTGCCGACCACTGGTAGATAAGGCTGGTTAGCCTTAGGTAGGAGGATTGCCGGACGAACCGGTGACGTCTTCTCAGCATCATCTACACAACCACGATCTGAAGGGGGGAAACCTCGATGGCTCCCTCTGAGTTTCCCAAAGCAGCACTCTCCATCTCCGCTATCGTGTCCTCCTCCGGCAGGGAGGACCCACCAACCGTGATCGACACTCCCACTTCCCCCCTCTTAGGGGTGGAAGAGTGCCGGCCAACACTATCTTTCCTTGGCTCCTTTGGGTGAGACCCGGAAGGACGAGACCTCTTCTCGGACCTGTGCTTGTCCCCGAAGCCAGAGCCCCTGTAGCGCTTGCCCAATTCCTTCCTCATTTGGCCCACAAATGCCGATCTCTCAGCTGAAAATACAATAGACACTCGGTAATGCAGTTGCCCAAGCACACATCCGTCATAGCAAAAGGAGAAAAATAAACTTACCTTGAGGGTCAATAGAGCTAAACCCGGTGGTGAAAAGGGCATCCTCTGATAACAGGGTGCTGACCGATACCACCTGACCATCGCAAAGGGTTACCAGATCTCTCTTCTCCAACCCGGTCAGCTCTGGGCGCACTTCCGGATCTTTCACATAGCTTGCCCATACTCTCAAAAAATCCGAACAAATGTTCCCGTCGACAATGAAAAATCGGGACTTCCATTCCTTTATCGATGAGGGATTATCTGAAATCATTTTAAATGACTTTCGAGGACCAATATACGGCCACTCGGAGCTCCTCCCAGAAACTAGGTTGTAGCAAACTCGAAACATAGGAAGGGTCGCAGTCACCCCAACACGACTGCACATCGAGATGATCCCGATAAGATTGCGCAGCTATTCGGAGCCACCACTGTTGGGCATATATTGTAGAACCTCATTACCTCCTGCACCAGCGGGTGAAGACGGAACTGGAGACCTGCCCTTAGACTCTCCTCGTAAAAGAAAACCCCATGGCTCAACTCCATTGGAACCCTATGCTCAGCCTTTGGGGACCACAGGGAGACGTCTCGAGGGACCCTATAATGGCGGCTGATTCTGTCCAAGTCCTCGAGGGTTATCTCTGAAGCAACGTCGCTTGGGCCCTTCATGGTAACAGATTGAGAGGCAAACCTTGAATGATCTAGCAAGGGTTTGAAGAGGAGCGAAAAATTCTAAGGCAAGGACAAGGAGGCATTACAGAAGGGACGTTGCCCTAGCCCTCTTTAAATAAGTGCTTCAGAAGGAAAGCCCAAGACACCAAAATTTTCGATATGGGCGTCAGAAATAAAGGAGTCCCACCACGTGGAACTCCCACAATCGCGGCCTACGGGTAACAAGGCGTTTCCTCCTCGAGTTGCGGCAAAAAATGATGAAGAAATAGCGGCTTATCATTTACGAGATTATCATTGCCTGCCCCTTCGAATCCCCCTGAATAAGGTTATTCCAGAACTCTACTCCCCATATCCGAATTTACACTTCGGACTAGGGAGTGAGGGGCATATGATGAGGGGTAAAATTATCATTGCATTAATACCCGCACACGTCGATAATTGGGTTAAGTCCAATCCTAACGTTCTGTCGGCTAGCTGTCACATCCACCAAGTAGCGAAGCCCAATCGCCCTCAGCGGCGTCGGGTCGCCCCGACGACCCGAGCTATCTTCATTCCCCAGCTGCCCGAGCTATCTTCACATCTCGGTAGCCCGAGCTGTCTTCATGCCCCGGCTGTCCGAGCTATCTTCATACCTCGATAGCCCGAGTTATCTTCATACCTCGATAGCCTGAGTCATCCGGTACCTCGAAAAACTAAATTGTTCCTTACCTCGGTCGAACTGAGGCACTCAAATACCTCCGCGAGATCCGGCGCGGGAGAGTTTGAATTCACGATAACTAAATAAGATTCCAAAATGGAGAATCATGTCCCAAAGTGGCCTAAGGGTCATAGGGGTAGCCTAGAACCTACACGATCACTGAATCTCAAGGCATCAACCAGCTTTTCCGACCGTCGATCCTCTAACTGACGAGATACGGACCTTACTGGCCTCATAATGAACTTGATTCAAATCTGTTTCAAATCTCAACAGCCTTCAGACCCCCCCATGACGCGCCCAAGAAATCAGGTGATCGCCTATAAATACCACAGCCCTCAAATCTCTCAGTACGCATGCATACTCACTCCTTTTACTCACTATCATACTGAGAACACTCCATCTGAGCTTGGGGCTCTCGGAAGAAAAACCCATTTATAGGAGCTCTTCTGTGAAAGTCTTCTCCTCACATCTGCTTGCTGTGAATCTCCACTGACTTGGACGTCGGAGGGTCCTCCGCAGAGGGCACCCCCCACATCACCCTCTGCGTACGAACTGTCTTGCAGGTTTCACCCGAGGCGACGAGATTAGCGTCCGGATTAGAAGCCAGAAGCGCACCTGAGTCGAAGAACGGATTTCCGCAGCAACAAGAACCTCCTATTTTTAGAAAGGCAACCACCTATTTTGGATTTAATTAAATGGGTTTATCATTAATTTAAACCGAATTAATTGACCCAGTTTAAGCATCACACCTTTGCTAGATCAAATGCTACTTTTCAAACCACAAAAAGCTAAGTGAAATCAACCTATATCTTGTATGGATAAAGTATAACTATCTCTTTTTAAATTATTTGTTGATGGATGACCTGATCAACATCGGCGTGATGGTTGAATTGGTTTCTAGAACTAACTCCCACCATGTATCATTTTACGATACCATTCAAGGCTAAGAATAAGTGAGTTATCAAAATACATCCTTCCAATGAAGGAAAAAGAAGATTCTCTTACAAAACCTTTACATCCAACCATTAGACGAGAAGAGAATGATAATCAAAGTGTGGATCAAGAAAGAGATTCCAGTAGCCTCTCTTTGCTCGGTGATATTGAGTTACGAGAAGTTGTGGAAGCAAAGTCCATCAATCCAAGATCTATTTCGGTTAATCAATCTTGCCCTTCATTGGTATGAGAGCCATGTATGCTTCTTTTTTGGGACCTTGAATCCATACCTCATAAATTGTTAAAAAAATTTACTTAAAATAAACTAAAAATTAAATAAAAAAAATAAAAGATTAAAGTAAGTTAAGAAACGTGCTTAAACCTAGGTGTATTAGATATTATCCTAGGAACTAGTTTTTAACTCTCTATCCAAGTTGTAGACAAACTATTCTCAAGGTACAACAATTGGGTTCAATCTAAATCTCTTCCTTGAACACGATCACATATAAGTTCGACCCAATGACTCTTTTAAATGCCTCAAAAAAGATAATAAATTAATAAATTAATAAAAAAAAAGATGATAATGATAATAAGGATAAGAGGTATTTTTTTATTATTAAAGTGAGGCATCCAAGACATGAGTTTTCTTCTTAGCAAGTTCTAAAGACAAGGCAAAGCCATAGTAAGATAGAGAATAAAGCAGATAGACTAATTCAGACTTAGATTGCTTGTGACCTTGGACTTTGAGCTTATTTATAAGCTTGGTTCAAATAATCAACCTCCATAGCTTGCATTGAAGGCCTTAAAGGCCTATTAGCCGTTGTGCCAAATCTTATGCTTGACAACAGAAAATAAAACGAAAGAATTAAAAAAAAAGGCTGAACCTTAATGGGCATTTCTACACTCAGGAACGAATGCTATGAGAGCTGAGTAAATACTCCCACACTTGTTTCCTCTAAAAATGATGAGTGTGAGTAAGTCAAGCGACTCACATAGATTTTAAAATTTAATGCTTTTTCTTATTTGAAAACCGTCAACAATCTCCACCCCCAACCACAATAAAATTTTAAAATTTTAAAAAATTAATAATATTAAAATAATATTAATTTTAGCCAACTTATATTGTGCAATAGGTTGTCTAGTGAACTTAAATCCCATTTAGTATTCAATATATCAATCTAAAGGAATTATGATGATTAATTAGATTTTTAACTTAAACTTCTACTAATAACATACATAGTATGAATCAATT